>VWZF01007191.1:12485-71720 GCA_013396755.1 Sclerurus mexicanus | reverse complement strand
GAGGGGGCAGATGAGGGGCAAGGGCTGAGGGGGAGCGTGAGGGGCCGGGGCTGAGGGGTCAGGGCTGAGGAGGAGCGTGAGGGGGCAGATGAGGGGCTAAGGCTGAGGGGGAGCATGAGGGGCAAAGGCTGAGGGGCCAGGGCTGAGGGGGCAGATGAGGGGGCAGATGAGGGTCAGGGCTGAGGGGGCGGCTCCCCGTCCGTTCCTCCGGCTTCAGCCCCTGTCCCAGCCTCGCCCCGGCCCGTGCTGCAGTGTAAGTGAGCGGGACGGGGTGTCTGTCTCCGGGGGACGGGACCCGGGGCGGGCCGGCGAGCTCGGCCCGGTGCCGGGCACCCCACACCTGCCCCCGAGAGCTCTGGCAGTGTCCCCGGTGCTCCTGGAAGGCCTTTGCTACCTCAGAAAACGCCAGTACTTGTCGCTCCTCTGGCTCCAGGTATGGGGGGGTCTGGGGATATGTGCTAACTAATGAAAACAGCCCGGAGACTGTGGAACAGAACTACTTATTTCTGTCGTGTTTTCCAAAGCTGTGATCCGTGATGTGCTCTGATGTGAACATCTGGTACGAGAAGAAACTGGGGAGAGGGGAAGGGGGGTGGATAAGGGAGAAGGTGTGAGGTGGGAGAAGAGCTTCGCTGAGGGCCCTGGAGTCAAGTCACACGGGAGCACCGAGGCACTATGGATTAAGTGGGAACTCATTGCTAATGCACAGTGGAAACATCTTCCTTAATGACCTTCATTCCAGACAGAGAAAACAGTGATAAACCCAGTGGAAATCCTGTCCTGCGTGATAAACTTCTGCCCCCTGAAATAGATGCCTGCTTTGCTGCTGTCTGCCTTTGGCTATTAACTCCTCTCTCCTTCACCTGTGATCCCATTTCCATGTTGTGTTTTTTCTGAGAACTGCAGAATGTGAGTTGCCTGGGGAGGAAAAAGCACAAAGTCCAGTATGGACTTTCTAAGAGGCCTTTTCTCTTGGGCCACGATCAAAGGGACTGGGGCAGTTTGTCAGTTTTGAAGCTAATGCAGATAGAAGCATTTTTTCCATGAGAGGACTACATTGCATTGATCTTTGCCATATTGCTCTGTGTTTTAGTATCCAAACGGGGATCTAGCTGTCGTCTGTTCCACTTGTCAATACAATGAACTCCTAGGTGATAAGCTAGTTTCACTTTTTTGAACAGGATCAAAGTCCATGAAGATTCCCATTTAATTTTTTTGTGGGGGGAGCTCCCAGCTTGGCCTTCCAGCATACCTGCCCAGGTATATTTGCCTCTGTGTTTGTGGTGGCATCTCCCATCCTGCCTTCTGACAGGGCTCGGATTGCCCTGTGCTGGTCAGGTTGCTTTTATTCATCTCTTCCCTTATTTCCTTCTTTTTGCAAAGGCATGCTGGGCTCTGACAAGCAGAGCATGTGAGTGCACTCTGCCCTGTAATCCAATAGGACATGTGCACTGTGCATGCTACAGGCTGGGCCCTGTGTATAGCACAGGCCTCTGTTTTCGGTCCACAAGGCTAATTAGGAGAGACACGGTGCAGAGAGCAGTGTTGTGAGTTAGCCGCCCTGCTTCATTTCACGTAGGATGTTGCCTTTAGTTCCCTGTTGTTGGTTTGGGGAATGCACAGAGCAGACCTGAGCCACCACAGCTCCCTGTGCAGTCACTGCCCGTGTCAGTACAGGGGGAGTGAATCCGGTCACACATCGTGGTGTGCTGAGCTGACAGCACAGGACTGAAAGGTTACAACATCTTCACATTTTTTTTTCCCACCTCCTCACTCTCATCCTCTGCCAGCTCTGCTGTATTAATTCCAGTGTCAGGGATACAAGAAACTGTAGCAAGGGATGGTGAGTTATACAGTCAAGGTGGGAAAGAGCTGTCTTTCTTCTAAGAAAAGATCTGAGAGAGAAAAAAAACCAGAAAATGCTATTTAAACGGAAGTGTGGGTCAAGAGGCCTGCCAAGAGAGGATGGATGTCTCTCCTGCAGACTTGGAGAGGCAATGAGGCCTTGGGGTACCTTATCAAATACAGATTATGGGGGACAGAGCATGTGAGGACAGGGAGGAGTAATGTGCACTGTCTATACACGTTAGAGACAATTTGTAAAGCAGTTTGAGAACTTTGGATAGGATATTCCCTATCAGAATAAGTGCTCATCAATGATTATCCAATAATGCTAGAGAGGAATACTGAGGTCTCATTTGCCCAGCTCCTCTTTGTTAAGTGTGATTGTGTGCCTGTGGAGGGGCTATCCCAATCAGTATGGGTTGGTTTTTAAATTTCTCAGTTTTAGTTCATGTTTTGACATTTTACTACAGGCTTGAAGATCTAGACCCTCATTTTGGATTTATATGCCATTCGTAATCTCCAGACTGTGGGTTAGATTGCATTTGTATTGTATGGAATTAATCGTGCTTATAATCCAGAATAGACATTGTGATTAATGCCTATGTTTTATTGTATGCAGCCAGCTCTTAGAGTTTGTATGTATTTGCTATAATTAAAATTATCAGCAAAAGCGTTCACTGTAAAAAAGGTATCTTAGTGAATCCTTGCACTCTTTTTAGGTAGAATGTTTCCATTTTGTAGATGAGGAAACTGAGGTACAGGGGGATTAAACAGATTAAACAGTAAATAACTGCCAGTCGGGAGACGCAGAGCAAGGACACGGTGTGAGTAGAGGAACCCTGTGTATCAGCACATACTGTGTTGGAGTACAGGTCCTGTTTGTTGCTCATGCATAAAGTAGCCAAGTACATTCTGAAGTACAATTAGGATGCATTGGTACTCCATCCTTGTGATACCACAATTTGATCTTCCCTGTGTAGCCAAACCCGTGATTTTTGCTTCCCCCTGGAAGTGCAGGGCTGAATTTGCCATTAGGTGCAGTATCAGAGTGGGGGGTGACAACTGCATTTTCTTCCACTGTATGCACATTGCATCCCCAGATAACCCCACAGCCGAAAATACAAAACAATCTGGCTAAAATTAAAACTGCTTCTTAAATCCTGTCTGTTGTTGCCTGAAGCTTTTTGTTCAGTTTATCTTCACAAGGTCACTGAGACAGAAGAGTGCATTCTCTGGGCATGCTGGCCTGGAGCCTTTCATGCAGATGCTTTCATTTAACATTTGGGACATTGTCCTTCTCCCTTTGGTCCCTTCCTCTTTACTCCCCTATTTTCTGTGTCTCCTCCTTTTTGAGCTCAGGTTCCCTTGGATCAATACACGTAGGAATAAAAGCTATCCTTTTTTTATCACCTTAACATGTAATCACCAATCAAAGCTTTCTGGACACCCAAGCTGTCATGGGTCAGAGACTGCTGGTCTGTCAGAGCTGCCACATGAGCTGCCACATGTGCTGCCTGCAGTGCTGCCCTCATCTTTGCTGTCATCCTGCCACGTGGAGTAATTGTCTTGCAAAGCCATGTGTTTGAAGCAAATTCTGCTTCTGCCTCTTTCAGCGCTTGCAGTGTCATCTTGGACTACTCGCTTTGGATAAAAATAGTAAATTCACATTTCTTTCTTTTTTTTTTAGTAATCAAGAACAGGACATTTCAGTTCAGATTAATAGGAACTGCGTGCTCTAAGAGACTTGCCCTGTCTTATAAGGTGAACTTCCATTAAGATATCAGAAATTGGAAGCCACTTTGGAAGATTGAAGCCAAATTTTAGGATCTGATAAAGGGCATGAGTGTCTGAGTTTGGCACATGCTGTCTAGCATGAAGACAGCATCCCATGCAGCAAAACCAGTGTGACAGAAGAGCAGTACGAAAAGGTGATGTGCCAAGTGAGAAGCTGGCCCTGAAATTGTGAGCTTCATTTTCTCCAGCTCTACAACAGGAATAATTGCTAGTACTTTACTCATAGATATATGCTAAAATTAGTAAACTCTCTACTTGAATGTTATTATTTATCAAATATAGTAAAATTGCTGCTCTGTATGAGAGATCTGTAGGCAGCACGCTTCATTTGCAGCAAGCTGCTGCAAGCAGCAAACAGCTGTTTCCAAGCCAGTTAATTAAATTAGGGCAAGAACTAGAATGTTAGTTCAGATAGTTCACGGTTCTTTTCTCTTTCCTTTCTGCATTAGGGAACACAGACTGAACTGTAGGCCACATAAGTTACTAAGTAATCTGCTGTATAAACCCCCCATATTTAATACCTCCTTAACAGGAATGTTAAGATGGATTAATTATTCTTTGTTCTGGTCTCTGAAGATAGAGGGTAATTACTATTAATTATGTGTAATGGAAAAATTGCTCTTTCACAAAGAATCCAGTAGCATTATGGGGATTTTAACTTCTTGCTACCTATAGGGAGTCTTACAACATTCCATAATGTTATGGCAAAGACTGCCATAAACTTAAGAACGGCCTCAGCGAGTCTTACTCACTTTCCAGCCCACACCTGAAACCAGGATTTCCAGAGATAACAGATCTCAGAGCAGCTACAGAGACAGGACTGGGTGTTTTGTTCTGTGCTGAATGGCACTTAAACAGGAGGTACAATTTGTGAGGCTTGTTGTCATTGAGGATGCTGTGAGAGTTTTCCTCAGTAAATTTCCAGAAACCCGTGGAAGAACCACAGTAAAACCAAAGGGAAAGTCTTAGAAACCAACAAACAACAATAACAACAACAAGAAGAAAGCAAACCCTTGAGTTTGCCTATCTGGGGAAGAAGCTTATGAAAAAAACCCTGAAAAACCACTCATGACTCTTTAGTAACCAGTACATCTCCTGTGGGTAAGCATAAACAGCAGAGGTGCCTGACAGAATGGAGACTACGCTGAGGTATTTGAAATGAGGTGGAAAAGAAAAAAAATTTAGACTTTTTATAAGAGCAGAGCACTTTGAATTATAGAAGATTAGTGGCTAGGTTTGCCTGGGACCTGAAATTCCTAAATGCCCCACTGATTTCGGTTGTCAAAATACGTAGATGCATAACTTCCTTTGGTACCAATGGGAGTTGGGAACCTTCTTATGTATAAAAGTCTGGTCCTTAAGCTCTCCAGGCCTGAGTTTAACATTGGCAAAATGAGGGTAATAACATTTATCTACTTGGAGTGCTACAAATAAATTATTATGCACTTAAATAATATAATAATTAAAATTATATAAACTCTTGTGGCATAAACATCCTACCCTGAGCGACCTTCTTGACATACGAGTTGGTGTGGAGGCCACTCTGAAACAAAAATGATGCGTCTAGTATTGCTTGTCTTGCAGATCTTTGCTCTCTGCTTTTCCTTTCTCCTGAATTCCCATGAGCAGATTAAGCCAAGGCCTTATTTTACAGTAAGATGTGTCTGCTTATGTTGCCGCATACTGAATAATCCTTTCTCTACGCGGCTTTGTGTTTAACTCCAGCAGCCCGGAGCAGCGCAGGACCAGAGCCTTCTGCAGAGCACTTGTCTCCCTAATGAGGAAGGCAATGAAAAACATTTTCCAGTGCATCCATCACTCAGCGCTGAGGCGAGTGGACAGGCATCCTGGAGCAGCCTTATATAATCTGTGCCTGCTGCCTGGCTCTGGCTGGGCAGCAGCAGCAGCGCGTGCAGGGGAGAAGGGGGGCTGTGCTGGAGCTGCTCGGTGGGGCACGGCTGGGGCTCCCCTTGGCAGCTGCAGGGTCTCGGCTTGTACTGGTGTCAGCCTGGTGCAGGCAGTGTGTCAGTCACTGCCTAACTGTGGCACACGGGGCTCAACTCTGCCTGACCTACTCTGACAGAGACCTCCCCACCTGTCTGGTTTTGCCTAAATCCAATTTTGGCTGTGGCATCCCACAGCCCAGCACTGCAAGTGAAAGCCCCTCAAAAGCAGAGTAGGGTGCAGTGTGTGCATGCGGATTTGGGTGGGGAGGATCAGGAGCGACTCTTTTTCTGTTGTGCTGACTGAGGGTGCTCACAAAGACCAGTAAATGCAGACAGATTTCCAGAGTTGATGGTTGTTATAGATGAGAGAAGACAAAAAGCGCTGGAAGCATCTGACCTATTTTGGGAAGCTTGCTGGGGCTTTTTACTTTTATTTTGTTCAATTTTATTTTTCTAAAGATATGCTTGCACCTGAGTCAAAGAGAGTAAATGTTTGTCATTTTTTTAAACTATGTGCACCGTGAAGACAGAAGCAAACCAAAAAATATCTTGCTGGATTTGCAAGGCTGTTGCCACCAGATGCCCTGAGGGCATGGGGATTTGAGCTGCACTTGAGATGCCTTTTGCCTGCTGCTGGTTAGTCCCAAGCTGAAGCTCCTTTTTGCTGTGCTTGTTGGAATCTGCCACAGTAAGATGATTTGGGGGCAGTTGACTCAGGGCACATCCCTCAGGCCCTCTCAGTAAAATTCCACAGTGCTCATTCTGGAACTCAAGCAGTTGTTGCTATGTGACTTTCTCTGTTCCTGTTTCATACCTGTGATGCTTAAAAGATCATGTTTATCCTGCTGTAACATTAGTGACTTAATTAGAGCTGAATTTGGTCCTACTGTCTCTGAACATGAGCAGCTTCCATCAAGTCATCTAAAGGATCAGATCTGGTTTCTTCTCTCTCTCAGTATTGGTGGCATCTGGTTTCATTTTCCATCTTTCCTAAGGGAGCTCACTTTTCCCCACATTTCAGCATATGCTTGTTGTATGTCAGCACTCCAGGCTGCCCATGTGTCTCTGCCAAGCCAAGTACCACTCTTCCAGCCAGCAAGGGACAAGATGATGTAGAGCCAGAAGGTGGGACACATCAGGAATTGGTGTTGTGGACTGTGTGTAGCTTAAAACCAGAACCTGCTTACAGGTCGAGAAACTAAGCTGGAGCCAGTTAGGTGTGAGGTTTTTCCCTCTGTGTAGGATATGAAGAGTTAGTGAGATTTTCATCCTGTAGGATCCAGCATGGCTCCTCTTTGTAGATATCGCAACAGGCACCTAAGGGACATTCCCAGGGTAAATGCCAGGGTGGGGCACTGCTGGTGGGATAGCAGGGCTGGCAGAGGACACTGTACTCCCAACATCCTCCCTTAATGTGCAGCACTGTCTGCATGACAGTCCCATTTATCTCTTAAGTATGCTGGCATGGGAAGTCTTCTGCTTGTGATGGTTTGTCTCCAGGAGATGGATTGGTTCTTTTAACTTGTTCCACCTCTTCTCCTTCCCTGTCCCCACCCCAACCACTTGGCCAAACCACAACTCCCTTAGCTTTGTTTGTGGCACACAGAGGGACAGCTGTTTAATCAATAATTATGAAGTTATTTTTTGTAAAATGTAGGATTTTTAAAAAGCATAAACTGATGATTTTGAGTGTTTATTAGATTCCTCTAAAACATACATTCAATTTCAGCTCTTAGCATTTTAATGTATGTTGCTACATAGAGAAATTTATTGCTCGAGAAAGCACATAGTCTGCGTTATTTCTCTATTATTATAATGTTACCCAGTATTGTAAAATCAGCATCTGTGACTCAGATCACAGACATTAACAAAATAATTTAAAAATATTTTTATTTAATTAATTTACTTAAATTATACATAACAGAGCTCTTTTATTTTTGGGACTTGCAGGGTGCAGGTATTTCTCTGTAAGTGTGGGGGCAAGCAACTTCATTAGTCTTAATAGGTCTACTAGTATCAGAGACAGATGGTGTCACCTTCTATTGAAGCTCATTTTTTAATAAAACTGCAGCAGTTTATAACATGGATACAGAGCTCCTGCTCCCATTCACGTTCCCTCCTACTCCACCCCATGTTCACCACAGTGACAAACCCAGAAAACCAGATCTCCAGTTCAGTTCTCTAGTGCTTCTCATACATGATAGGTGTATAGAGGAGGTGATGTTTTGAGGACAGGGTGTAAGCAACTTTAGATTAAGTAATGGACTTAAGAACTTCCTATCTAAGCAGCCTGTCTTTGCGGCTGTCAGTGCCGTGTAACCGTGTCACTGATACCCAGTCTGCTGTTTTCTGTATCATTATTCATAAGCTCCCATCCTGAACAGCAATCAAACTCTTCAGGCTGTGCCGTCTTGGGGATTATCACACTCACAGGGCGGTTAAAGTCACTTTGCCTCGAGTCTTCTGCGTCTGAAAAGTGCCCAAGGCTAATCACTGTGAAATGTGACGCCTGTCATGTCTTCTTGTTCAAGCGTGTGCAGCAGGCCTGTCATTCACTAAAAGCCTTAACATCTGTTATTACATGGTAATCCTCATGCATCAGGCTTCCAAATAAGAAACTGGTGGAGTCCAACAAGGTATGGCTCAGCCTTGGTTTGCATAATTCCCAGAATGCAAGGCAACTTGCTCTCCCTTCTGAAATCATTAATAAGCAATAAGAATATTATATAAGCTGGCATCTTTTTTTAAACCATGATAATTTCAAATGCTATTATAATTAGGATGAAGATGAGAGTTTGAGCTGGGGGAGGGAACAGAGAAAGGATTAAGCTGATCTCCACCATGACGTTAGAAGGTGGCTTTGTCTGTAATATCCTAGTTTGGACAATAATGGATACACTTTAGAAACATGAAGAGGCAAATAGACAATTTATCTGAAAGTATTAATCCTTTTCTTCCTGAAATGTTATCTCTTGCCATAAATAGGATCACAGCTTTCCAGTCCACTTATATTCTGACTAATTGACCCTGTAGAAAAGCCTGAAAAGCAATATGTATGTCTGTGTTGTACCCTGGTGGGTCTCATAAAGTGGACAGAGATGTTCTGCAGCTGGGAACAACTTCATCTAAGCTAGAGTGACTGCTAGGTGATTGTGCCTACAGTGCTAGCACATCACAAGAGGTGTGGCCTCTTGGGTGGCAGGTCCCAAGCCAGGACAGATCAGATGAGATGTTTTAATGAAAAAAGTTTGGTGTCTTGATCGAGCAGGTGGGATTTGCTGGAGAAGGAGAGCCAGGTGAAAATATGGTTTATAAATGTAAGTAATACGCTTCCTTTGGAATAGGGAAGATTAAAAAAGTCACTTGTCAAAATCATTTCCCTCTAAGGCTGCAGCAGCCCTCGGATCTGAGCATGTTCCTGATGTTCCCCCTCACTCACATGCACGAACACGGGGAGGCAGGCGGGAGGAGGCAGCTGCACTGACACACTATGGGGTTTGCAGGAACACGATGGCAATTTAGAAGAGCGATTAAAAGATTGCAAACATTTATTAATAGCTTTGCTGCTGCAGCAGCTCTGCCGGAGAAGCCTGGCTTCCTCAGGGATGCTCTTACCTCCTGCTTGTTCCCTTCCAGAGCTTCAGAAATTGGAAAGTCAGGTTTGGGCTGGGTTTCAGTTTAAAGGCATCAGACTGCAGACCACACTATCCCAGTACTCAGGAGAGGGGACAGGGGGGACTCAAGTGTGGGAGAGAAACAAGAGAAGGTACACGGAGCAAAAAGAAAGATTTTTTTTCTTTTCAGCTATTGCTTGGCCTTTCTTTTCTTCCCTGTGCTGCTCTCCCTTCCTCTCACTGCTCCTCTTTACCCATCCCTTCTCCTCTCCCTCGGGGCAGAGTGACTTTTTGTTTGGTGCATTGGCAGTAGATTCAGATGCGGGTCTACAGTGTCCTTTTGATACTGTACAACAAAATCAGTGGAAGACAGGTATAAAAGCTGTATTGGAGAGGATCTGCTGGAAGTTCTGCAAAATGATCTAATTTCCTACATGAGCACAATCAGTTCCTTTGAGAATCTCATGACTGCGTTGTTGTCTCTTCAGAGTTTTGTACCTTTAACACTGGGGAAAAGGAGAGGTGAAGGTTCAATGAAAAAAAAAAAGAAAAAAAAAGGAAAGGGCAATTGGCTGAGTAAAAAATCACCTCAGTCTTCATGGCTGATCCTGCTGAACAGCACTGCAAATGAGATGGGCAATTCTGATGTTTGAGTGCACAGTATCTGAGACATTTTTATCCCACAGAGCAGATGATGGTGACTGACTGATACAAGTTTGCAACAGGAGGATATTTATCCTACGCATATGGTGACCTCCTCCATATTCCTATCCTCAGTGGAATAATCAGTTTCTTTCATTTTTTAATTTTTTTTTAACTGGGTCCTAAGAGAAACTGAAATGTCTGGACAGCCTAAAAGGAATATATTTTTTCTGCCAAGCAACAGTGACAGCAGATATAAATGCTTGTGTCCCTGTCATTATCTAAAATGCTGCTGGAGCTGGCTTGGATGGCAGCACACCCAACCGTGGCTTTTCCCGTATAGCACGGCCAAGGGACTGGATGTGCCATTGGGCATCAGCAGCTTTCTACCTGTGCTTAACCTTTTTAGTTCCATTGGGATCGTTTTTCTTCTCTTCATACACGCAGTCGAATTCTTCCATTTTACAATCTAAGAAAAATCTCATTGCATAATTACTACATCTATGCTTAGTGCAGTAGAATAGGCAGAGGGAAAGCAAAGTGGATCAGAAAGGAGAAAATTATGATGGTAAAAGAAGAGAGGAACAAAATTAGAGTTGAATTATGAGTTCTGCATTATTCTTACCTGAACCTGCTTTGGGTTAATTTTTTTTTTTTTTTTTAACTTGCTTCCTCTGTTTTTTGAGGTTTTCAGTTTAAATACTTCCTTGGTCCGTTGACAATGTGGTGTTCAATTTGGAACTTGACTAGCATGAATTTTTGTCTGTTGCAAGGGGATGTGGCTTATGAAAAACACCTGATAATCACTGTTCACTCTGTATACCCTGCTCCTTGTGGGAAGCTACACAAGATGAGAGATAACAGAAAAGATCCTCCCTTAGGATGTTTAAGGAAAGTATGTATAAATTTCTGGAGAGTTTGGCAGGCAGCCTCTTGGACCTTAAAAAGGCCTGCTTTTCTAAGGAATATATATAATACTTTGAATAGTCCTAGTCTAAAAGACAGAACCCACCAATGAATTTGGGCTAATTGTTCCTTCACTTTTGTCTTTAGGAGCCTGAATTCTCCATGTGCAGAGTAGCCAAAGACATTGATGGAGGATGAAGCAGACCTGGATGCTGGAGAGGTCCCTGGTCTCAGGTGAGAAAGGATATAGATAGGCTCCTGCAAACACCATTTCAACAGAAAGAATTACTTTTGGAGATGCTTTCTCTGTCGTTTCTTGTTTGATGGATGCAAATGGCAGCCCTTTCCAGGTGGTAGTTGCTATACTGCTTCAGCTGCTCTGTGAAAATTCTCATCCTTTCCCAGCAGTAGCGATCGCATTCCCATTGGTTTCAGTGCCTTTAATTTCCAGGTTCACGGTGTGTCATAACCAGAGGGCTGCTTACAGTCTTGGGACAATTAGGACACCTGTTGGTGGAATTGTTTTGTCGGGATTTTTTTCATGTCTGAAAGACTATTTTGGGATCCGCTGGCCTTTACAAATGTTTAAAGCAAAAAATTGTGTTTCATCAGCATCTCCCTTGCTCCCATGAGGACCCCAGTCATCACTAAGGCTCTTGGCTCATTTTCTTTTTTTAAACTCTTTTCTGGCTCATTAATAAAAAGAAAAAATGTTGTTCTTCTTAAGTATGAGAATCACCATTCTCTTAGTTGTGGAACTGTCACTGTAGCCTTTGCCATTGGCATTCCGTCGCATTATTAGGATAGATGCTCCCTCTGGGTACACTCTTGAAGCAATTGCAATTGTACTTTGCAAATGAGCAAAGAATTTGCTTTCCTATGTCTTTAGATATTTCTCTATGTCCTGTGTCTTGTACTGGCTGCTACTCTGCATCCAAGTGGCAGGTAACAGGACTACAGCTATGCGTAAAATAACCTGCATTGAGTTCAAAGTGTTAAGCTTCTGAATTGATAAATACATTTATTAGTGAGAATAAAAGAATTCTAGAATGCTAAGAAAGTCATGAAACTTCATGAGTTTACCTGTTCTATCCTTCTCCCACCGTGAAAGGAAGACAGGGGTTTGACCATGTTACCAGGGCACTGACCTTTGTGATTTTTTCTTGGCCACTGCACAATGCAGGAGCTGGGGCCAGCGCTCGGGTATGTCCTTGAGACACAATTAACCTGCAGTTGCACAGCCTTTGTAAAGGTTGGATTGCACAGAGAGGCTGGGGAGTGTAGGGATCAATAGCAATGCAACTAGATCTTTTCGGATGGGAAAACAGACGGGAGAGAAAAGATGGTCACAAGCCTGTTCCTTCTGCACAGTGAAAAGTAGGGAGGTGAGATTCATGTTGTTACTCGTGGATATGGGAACACTGCAAGAGAAAACAGATGTTATTCTTTGTATCCTTGTTAAGAGACAGAAAAGAGGTAATAATGAGGAAGGGGAAGACAGGTTAGAGGTGGTAGCAGAAAGGGGAATTTTCCCTCTGTGGGTGCCAGGGTAAATCACTTTCTAAGTGCTGAGGAGGTGGTAGAAAGCAGAACAGGGGTCTTTTCAAGGTTTAAGTTCTTCCATGGAGTAAGTCCCTTCTGTTAAAAAAAAGAAATCACCAAAGATAAAATATTCTCAGATATGAATATAGAAACGATGAGGTTGCATACAATGAACTTACAAAATTCTAAGGTAAGTCTGTTTTAAAATCTATCCAAACAAAGTAATTAACTTTTAACATAATGTACTCTGTTGGTTTGATGATGAATGAAACACTGGAGGGAAAATGAAGAGGCAGCTCATGTAAAGCTGCATCATCTTCTGCCTCCTTTGAGACAACAGCGTATCACCTCAGCTGGTAGCAAAAAGTCTGCCAAGCTCTGTCATTGTTTGCATCATGACCTGAAAGCAAACACACCCTGTGCCGTCACACAGCCCCGTGCTGGGGACCACTGGCAGAACTGCAGTGGCCACAGAGCTGGGGGACCGTCAGCACCAGGTAGCAAACGGAGGGGACTGAAAGGTATTGCTCTGTTTATTCTGTGTGTGGATCGGCATCAACCTGACTAGTCTTCAGTTCAAATAACAGCTATTTGTCAATGTAATTTTTCAAGATTCTGCTTGCAAAGGTCTGACCTCAGCTGAACTGTAGGGTATTCTTTATTGCCTGTCCTGTTGTCCAGAGCTTGTCTTTTCACACAATGCTGGAGTAACAGGACACAGCCGTTAAAATTAGCTTATGGAAAACATACCAGGATCACTTTGATCACATACCTTGAACTCTCTGTTTGGAAGAAATGTATCACTAGGAGATTTCCTCATGTCCTGTCTCCAAATCTCGCTTTTTATTTTGTTTGTTTTGTTTTGTTTTGTTTTGTTTTGTTTTGTTTAAGAACGGTAATACTGGCTTCCAGACCCTGCTTGTGTTCTTCTTTGGCATTGACTTTGTATTTTCTTCCCTTCTTGGTATTCTTTTCCTTCATTTTAACCCAGTATTGTTTTAAATTATTTCCCCCTCCATAGGTACTCACGCTCAACTCTTCCAGTCTCTGATAATCACAGCAAATTGGTATGATCTTCTTGACTAGAATTTGTGCTTTTCTTACTTACACAGGTGTTTATCCTAAAATTCATGAAACATCTATCTCTGTAGTCTTAGGTTTGAGACAGAACATGTCTCAGGACATTCATTTGCCTCTGAATAAAGTCAATGTGAACAAGTAATTGCTAGAATTTCTTTACTCTTCTTAGCTGGTGTCCTATGCAAGTTCAGGAAATCACACCAAGGAACACTTTGCTTTCCTGCAACAGGACTTGAAGAGATACAGCTCTCTATCAGCTAGGTGAATTTCTCTCACAATGAAATAAGCACATCTGACTTGTTAAAATTCTCCTGTTATTTCATCACAGGAAATACAGAGATGTGCCTAGTAACACACCTGATCTAGAGATGAGGGTTTGTCAGCTCACCTGCTTGTTGCTGTGCCCATTTGCTGAACAATGTCACCAAATCTCGGTAAGGAGAAGTTCTTTGTAAGCAGAATGAGAGGTTCACTCCCTGAGATCTGCTCAATCATTTCCATAACAAACCAAGTAATGAATTAGAAGTTCCAGCTGAAAACCCAAGGTGGTGTGGATAACAGCATGGACAAAGGGGTTGAAGTGCCAGTGTAGGTTTCTAAGCCCTCTTGATGGATTTTACATTATTCACAAAGTGATGTGACTTTTGGGTGCTTATGAGTAATGGGTAGGGCTGGGCTGTTTAGTGTCCCTGTCCCCCAAGGCCACTGGCCTTTGAGAGGGAACAGTGTGTACCACGGTGTTTGGCAGCCAGGCTCCCAACCTGACGCAGTCGTTTTGGGGGGGCCAGGGAGCTGGCAGAGATGACTCATTCCGCCTCAGTGGCTCATTGAGGAGCTGCAGGGAGAAGCTATTTATAACCAGACCTTTCAGGTTCAGTGCAGCAGCATCTTCAGCAGGACAGGGACGGCAGTGGGGATGGCACATAAGATTCCCAGATATAGATCAGCTCTCACCTCAGTAGTGTCTCTAGAGCCACACAGCCACCAGCTGACTTCAGCCAGCATCTTTTCCAAGTCTTTTGCTCAGCTGTCAGGGTGCTCTGGTCCTGGTGTAAGATTCTGCTGGTAACTCCTCAGCTCCTCAAAGAGCAGGGAGACAACTGTGAATGTCACCAGCGTGAACCAAACACAACCTCTTTCTACTGTAGCTGCTGAGCTGACACTTGCTGATTCTTTCTGACCCACGGCCACAGCATTATCACCTTTATCTTTTCTTTGTCTCTGTGTTTATCCCGAGCTCCTTTCTTTGGTGTTTTCAAACAGTCTTTATGCTGCCAGCAAATCTCATTTAAACCTCCTGAGGTTCCTCTTACATGCAAACTGACACTATAAAACTGTAGTTGGTTTTCTGATCTTGCTGTGGACTCATTTCATCTTTAGGTGCTTCCATGACTCCACATGGGAAACAGAGATAATGATACCCCCTGGGTTAAGCACAGTGTGATCTGTAGCGATGAAACACTTCCTAAGTGGTAGTATTATTACCAGAAAGAGTCACAGTACAATAGGAAAGCATTTTACACAACAGTAGAGGACAGCATGTGTTAAAGAAAACATTTACTACAAACACACCTCTTTGTATCTAGGTAACTGTGGACTTTGTCTTGAAGCATGTTAGCACATATAAAAGTTATTGAGTTTTATGTTAAATTAAACTTCTTCAAGTTGTCTGTTCTCTTAATTGGCTTTTGAATTTGAAGCCACAAGGCACCAGGGATCCTGCTGTATGAATGTTTACCACGTTCTTGTTCTACCTCTGTCCTACTCTTAAACCAATGTGAGTGTGTGGAACTGGGCTGTGGAACTGATGGCGTCTTGGCTCCTGTCACTCTGTTGTTCCTTCCCACAGCTTAAATACTGCATACTTGGCCCTTCATCATCTCTTTTTCTTCTCTTTACTTCTTTCTTCCTCTCCCTGGGCTGGAGGTTGCCTCTGCACACTAGCCCAGACTCTTCCTGTCTGCCGCATTATTTTCCTGAATCTCCATTTTGCTTTGGGAAAAGGGGACATCTGGCTTTTAGAATTGCAAATAAACCTCAACAAATACACATGAACAAAGTGTAGCTGGTGCAGAGATATTTTCATTAGTCTTGAGAGGAAAAGACCGTATTTCAGGGACATGAGGTGTCGTGTTTTGGGTTGTTTTTTTTTTTGAGTGGCAAACTAAGATGTGCTTATAACTGATTATAACTAGAATGTCAACTTTGCTACTTGTCTCTTTCTTCAGCAAATTTTACACAGTAGATAAAATGGTTCTTAGAGCTGTTGGTTTATCCTTTCAGCAGCTGCCCCGTCTTCCCTTTGGCACCTCAGGCGCCATGGGCACAGAGTATGGAAGTGCAGCTGGCTCCTCTGGGTGTCTCACCACCTCCCCTTTGCCTGAGGCTTGCATATTCCTGAGCAGACCCCTGGAAGGGGATCCCAAGAATGGGCAATATGGCACAAGGAGATGTGTCCAGGTTTGACTTCATGAACCCAGACCAACAGGGTTGGAACGGGCAACCAAGAGTGTGCATACATGTCAGAGACTGAAAGGATTTACTTCCCTGCATTTCCAATTGCTTGTTTTCTATCTGGGGAAAATCCCTTTTGACAGCCCAGGCGGTGAGCTTCTAATTCCTGTCTCCGGCTCATTTTTCACTTCAATCCCTCAGCGAACGGATTTTAATGCTTGATGGATTCAAACAAAATTATTTCCATTCCTGTGGCTTTGCAAAAGCCTCTAGGGTGTGTGTATGTGTGCACAGGGGAGGAGGGATGGGGCTTGTTTTCGTTACACTCCAGTAAGCCTCCTCTCCAAGGGAGACCTATTTCATTTCTTCATTTAGAGCTTTCTTGCTGATGATTCCTCCCATGCTGTCCTTCTGGCTCTTGGGTCACGGGAGGACCTGTAAAACATTTGCTGTTCCAAGGGGTACAGAATGCAATGTTCCAGATCAGTGTTTCTGATGCTTGTGGGGATTCAAGTAATATGACCATACTGTGCTTCCAGGAATAGCACTAGATTGGGGGGAATAACTGTGGGGAAACTTTCATACTCCCCAGCTCTTGCTGGGAGTGAGACACCACCACAGGCTGAGAGATGGGTTAGTGACTGAAGCATTGCCTGGGTAATCAGTGTTTAGCATTGACATCTTGTTTGAACATGTGTACAGTTCACCCTACTGCCATTGTAATGGACAAGTGTTCCTTTTTATTACAATTTCCAGCCTCTCCTGCCAGCAGGAATCACTGTAGGGGACCATGCAGGGGCTCTGCTTGCATAACATTCAGTAATCAGTCAGAATTTCAGCTGCTCAACAACCATGTCTTTCTCCTGGGCTTCTTCCACAGAGTTCCTGTGTCTGGGAGGCTAAACACTATTTAAATGCTCAGTATCTCACCCTTCTATCCAAGCCAGATCATCATCATTATCCAAATTAACAAAGCCATCATTCTATGATACACAGCTCTAATAAAGACTTAGAAGTAATAAATACTAAAGATCCTCATTATTCTCTGAAGGATTTAGAGTGTAGCATAAAGTTGATGGTATCTCTCAACGTATAAAACTACTGTTGTTAGGGTGTGTTAAGCCCACTTGGTGATACCATATTTAGATTAAGTTGTTTCAACTTATTATAACAGCTCCCAAGCTGTCACTTTGTCAGGCAAGGCCAAAATCTTGTTCCTGAACTTGGAGAAGTGTTCTGTGTTCCTCTTCAGCATATGCCTGTCTTCGAGGACAACCTCCCATGTCCACAGCCTCCTGTGAATCTTTGTTTACAGCTGTTGATCATCATAAATGTGTGTTGTGCCATGTTTGTAAAGCTGGTGGATCTGGGGACCACGGGGTGTAACTTGTGAGTCTGTTCCATTTAATCTATCTCTTTATATTACTTCAAACCCCCAGTTCCTCTAACTTCAGGTTTTTTTGGTATAAGTATTGTAATTCTCATTTTTTATTTTGTTAAATATCATCTACAGGGAAGAAGCCCTGTTTTGTTGGTGTGGTTTTCTAATATGTTGCATCAGAGACTATTAACTTACACTATCAATACTCAAAATTATACATAAAATATACACTGAACTTTTAGTTGTAAATACAGTACTAGCATTTCAGGAATTATTTATCTAGTCAATATATTCTTGCTTGCAATTGTATTTTTATTTCACCTTCATCAATAAGCTTCAAGATTTCAAGCAGGGACAGTAAAATGAAGTGTTAATGAACTTTGGAACTTCATTAATAAAATGATGGGAAGGCTCTTAGGTAGCAGAGGACACTAATTTATGAACCAATAGATACTACTGGCCTTAAGGCTTCAGCTAATTGTTCCAGCAATGGTTCGGGCAACTCTCCTTTTACATATCTTCAGACTGTAAAAAATAAATAAATCTAATTGATAGTTTGCAAAGGATCAATAGGAAGATGAATTAATTGTGAGTGAAAAAGGAGTTCTTAAATTTCTATCTTGTCTTTCTGCTGGAAAATGTGGAGATTTTACTGCGGATGGAGCTGATTAATTAGTCTTGTCCTTTGCCACCAGAGAAAGGAAGTAGACAAATATTTGGAAAATGTGGTTTTTAAATACTCTCGTTTCAGCCAATGTTCTGGATTGCTTCTGTGTTATTAATAATGTTTATTAATATTTTGGTTGAATATTTTCCTGAGTCACCAGTGCTCCTTTTGCAAAGGCATGAGTTGTGAATCCAACTGGATACTCATTGGATTTACTTGCTGTGGATCAAATTATCTGATATTAAATACATATTAACATCTGACTGCCCCAGTTTTATCAAAAGGATTTGCCAATAAGTGATAAATTATTGTAATACTGGTTTCCACTACATTGTCGGGGTGAGGTTCGTGGAGACTGGAAGTTATTCATAGTGACAGAATACAGTTCAGTCCCACTGAGAAAGCAGCATGTTGGGTTTCTTTCTGCCACTTGTTGTCTCTTTTACTTAGCTGGGGACTCTGAGACCAATAAGCCTTTCCTGCACTGGAAAGCCTGAGAGGGGTGGCTGGTCTCTTCCAGCTGGAAAATCAGTATCAAGCTCTTCTTTGCATTCTGTGCTGTACCAACCTTCCTGTGTGTGCTGCCATTTGCTCAAGTCTAGCGCTTGCTGTGCCTTTGGCACAGGAAACTGTGCTCTCAGCCACTGCCTGTAATTGTTTTTCTGTATCCTATTTACTCATATATCTAGTCTCTATAATCCTTTAATGGTGACAGGCTTATCAGTGTAATCTCTGAATTTTACCTGGATATCCCTTGCTCTCTCTGTTGCTTTATTTTTTTAATTGCACATACGACTCTGTCGAGCACGGTACTCGTGTGCCATTGTCCAATTTAATAAATGTTTCATTTCCTTTCAAGCTGATAGTGTGATCATTTCCCACTGCAACACTGAGCTTTCCCTTATGAACACTTCACTGGAGGTGGCACTGCAATGGTATTGTCCATGTCCTGCAAGCTCTGCTGCTGCTTGCAAAAAGTGCAGAGCTGATCCAGGACATCTCTCATATCTTCTTCCATATCCCAGATATTTTCCTGGTCTATCCTGGTTGTCATAGAGCACGAGTGATTCTCCACAATTTGGTCTTTGAGCTAAATATGCTCATATCTCTCAGATCTCTTGTATGGTATATTTTATGTTTTCATTGTGTTTAGATCTGATTTGCAATTAATTATGGACTGGATGATTGCCAGAGGTTGGTTCTTTGACCTTCTATCAGCCTTGAAAATTTTGAGAGAAAACCAATTTCCTATTAAGAGGACAGACCTTAATTTGAATTTTCTGAAAAAAATCTCAGGAGAGACACCCCTTGGTAGTCTTTGAAAAGGTAAGAATCAGCCAGGCACAGGCATTTCTTCAGCTCCACTTTCATTTTGTTATTATTTGCCTAAGAAAAATAAATCTTTACATTTCATTTTTATGTGAACTGCAGTATCTCATAATGTATACGGATTTCTAAGGAGTTTTCACTTTTTTTTTCCCCCAGAATTGACTGGAACCTCTTAAACATTTCAAATGCATCAAAATTGAATATTAAGAAAAATAAAGCTTTTGATTGTCTTCCTTTTTACTGGCATACACGGCTTTTAAATAAACATGGATTTCTAGGGCATACACACGCAATTTATATTTTCCCAATTGCCTTCTGTATTTCCAGACTTTCAGCTCTTCTGGGCATCTTGGTAGCGTCTTCTTTTCCACTGAACTTACACTCCTTGGCATCTTTTTATTCCTGATACCATATGGCATTCCTTAATCCCTCTGCACCCAAACTGCTTTCAAAGTTGCTCCTTATTAATAACACATTTCCAGCTGTCTCTGCTTAGCCCAGTGAAGGCTTTTGCCTTGTCCCTGTTCCTGAACCCTCACAGGTACAGCAGCCAGGGCTATGGCTTGGGACAGAACATGCTCCAGGCACGGTCCCTGCAGGGGAAGGCATGGTCTGGGAATGGCACTTTGGCACGGGCGGTCAGTCCCCGGGGTTTGCCAAGAGGAGCAGACCCCGTGAGTAGGAAGTACATTCAGAATGCAGCCAGTACTATTTGCCTCGTTACAGCGTATTACAAACCGAAATTTCTGTGCAACACAACGAAACTATTGGAGCGATTGTTCCCATGAGAATCACGGGGAAATGGCCTGTGCTTTCAAAGGAAATACCCTCTAAGGCACTTCCTTGAGAGATTGTTCCTGAAAAAAAGAATCAATCTCCATAAAATAGATCTAATAAAGCCCAGTTTGTTTATGTGGCCTTGAGCCCTGTAAAGATCCGTGCTAATTCCTCCTGGCCGGTGCTCTGGGGTAAGGAGCTGAGGACACTGAATGACAAAAGCACCGTGTGAATTCCCTTCTCCCAGGCTCTTCCCAGGAAAGCCGGGACAGCCGCAGGGGTGTCAGTGAGCACATGCTTTTCCCCTTGTGTAGGGACACCCGCTGTCAGAGGCTCACTGCTGAAGGAGGGAGTCTCTAGCTGCACCCCGAGATTTTTTCGTTTGCTGCATGAGTTGTTGCTGCTATTATTATTATTCCTACTACTACAACAACTGTTGTATATTATTATGAAGAATATTATTATTAATTAATATTGTTATGCGATGCTGAAGCTTTGTTCCCCTTCCTCCAAGATGCTGTTTCTGCCACAGCCTTTTCTGCCTTTGATCACAGCCAAGAAAATGGCTTTGACATTGTATGTATTCCCCTAGCCCACTGCAAAGTCCTAATCCTTCTAATAGCTGGAGGTTTTCAGTTTAAGTATTTTATTAATATTCAATCTTAATTGTAAAGCACTTCAGTGATATCCAAAAGCCTGTCTTACATAACAGTCTTATCCACATTTGAGTCCTTCAGAGCTGGAGTGTCAGGAAAAACCTCTGTTTGATCTGCCTAGTCTGTCATTAGTCCTCATGCCTTTAATGCACAAACCCATTAGAAATTAACAATACCTTTCAAATCTCTAAGTTCAGTCAATGTATATTTTAAAATATTTGATATTATTAGAAAGAGTATGACTTGCTGTCATGTACTTATTTAAGTGGTGTCATGAGCAGAGTCTCTATACAGTCTTCTGGGAGCCTTGTTTGCAGCTCTAAATCATCTGGAAAGTGAAAGAAGCTATAGGAAATTGAGATAATTAACACATTTCATAAAGTGTTGATAAGATCTTACTATGCACGAGGTTTTTCTCAGCCGGATAAATAGATGAGAGCACCTGGAAACTGGGAACTACTTGTTTCCTCACTGGACCCTCTCATTTTCTCACGAGGTGTCACTGTGGATATCCCAGAAAGTCACTGGAAAGGAAGAAAGGAGAGTTGCTTTTCCTAATCACTAGTGACCCTTTTTGAAGTATGGCTCTTAAGATTTTAATTCATTGCAGATGATCATTCCTTTTCTTCTTACAGTGATTCAACCATTTCAGACAGTTGCCAGCTCTTCCCAGTGTTTATATATTTTGGTAAGGACTAGGAGTGAGCCTTCAAACTAACAAACTGGCATGTTTAGAATTATGAACCTTCATGTTTACTTGTCTTAAGGAGAATTTTTTCAGAGGATTGATTCAGCTCAGACACACATTGTTCAAACTGAGCAAAGATAAAAGTGTAAACTCAGAGCCTTCCCAGTAAACCAATGCAGGAAACACACAGTTTTAATGCCGTTTGATGTTATTAATAAGCAGATAAAGGAGAGATGTGAATTTGGGCTTCAGACAGCAAATATGAATGTCTCCGTAAATCCCACCTCAAAAGACAAAGGACATAATAGCCCATGTCCACAGTTTGCATTTAGAAGTCACATCCAGCAGCAGATTTCTGTTTCCTCCAGCTTCCGTACATGCTGTGTTGAACAATTTTTAGAAGCCCACAACACTTTCTGCTTTGTATCTGAACAGAAATTCTTAAATCCAAAGACCTGAGAACCCCTTTGGAAAGCAGGTGTTCCTGTCTGCACTTCACATGGAAGGAAACTGAGACCTAGAAGCAGTAAAGCTGAAATCCCTGTAGGAACTCTTCACTGGGGGAAATATGTCAGAAGTTATCATTTGTGATTCAAACAAAATCTCAGGCCGTCAGGGTGGTCATCAACTCACCCATTGACACCAGTCCCCTGCTCACACACCAGTGTATGCTGCCTGCCTGGAAACTGCAAAGCTGATCTTTGCACTGCACAAGGTAGAAGTAAATATGAAATAGAAATGCTTCTCTACATGTTTACCAGGATTTCTTGCAAATTACTAAAACCTTACATTATTCAATGTAACTTAATAATTGTACTAACGAGGTGTTGTTAGATCCACTACCAAAACATAACACCCTTCTGAAATGAGGCATAACATGCATTTTGCAACTAACTTATTTGTACAATTGACAAGGCACTGTATCTGAAATTGAAAGGTAATTTAGGTACTGTTACTACCTCAGCTGTAATTTTGTTCAGGACATCAGGCATTTTATTAAATTATTGGGGAAAAACAATTAGATCTCCAAGATTAGGAATTCTCAGTGCCTTTGCCTAGTTTCTTGTGCCAGCGGCACTGGTGGCAGCATCTTGCCCCTCTCTCTCTCTGTGAGCCCGGTGGCTCAGCGGGGAGGTGGGCATGCTGGCACAGGAGCTGCTTCAGCTGCTGCTGAAACAAGGTGCCCTTCCTCCACTGGCATGCCAGGGCTGTAATTTTTCATCTGAAAGGGACTACTGGCTGCTAATAGAAACCTGACTGTATCTTGTAGCTCATACAGCTTCCTTTCTGGCTACAAGCCAGATGTGCCAAACCCTGTCTCTCCCTGGAGCTATATTCTACCAGAGCTGTGCTGGTTATTTACCGGTATTAGTGTTCATTAAATACAATATTTGAGAGAGAGCAGCTCTATGGAGAGAGAACAACTGCCCTGGAGATAATGAGTGATTCACTCTAGCTGATCCCAAATGAATTTCAGCTCACTGTAGTTATTTCATACTCTTGCCTGTTTGTTGTATAACTGAGTTTATGTTGTATAACTGAGTTGTTTCATGACAGTAGCTTATATTTTAGTTGGTGGTAGTGAAAGGGTCAAAGGATGAAAGCAGCAGCTACTTTTATTCTGATTTCCCAGGTGCATCAATAGTGACAGAATAAAATATGGGGACTGATATATGATAATCTTGATACGCCTTAATACTCTTCCCACTGGAAAATAACCCTCTCCCAAAACAAATACAAGAGGTTTTGTTTGCCAGGAGACTGGCTGGAAATCAGGCTGCCAGGCAATGAGCAAAAAATAGCAATTTATTCAGCCTTGTTCCTAAACTTCTTCCAACCCGGACTACAAGTATCTGGCCTTCAGTGCTGCTCTCTTTCCCTTCCATTCCCTGAACTAATTCTTCAGGCAGTTGATAAATAATCCTTCTTTTTTTTTTTTTAACTGGCAAAGATTAAATGTTCCTAGTCAGAGAAAAACCATAGGCTTTTTACCTATTAATCAGGGATCCTTTTTAATGCAGCTGAAGAGTCCACCTGTCTCTCTGAAAAGCAGCCATAATCCTCTGGTCCAGATCACATTTCAGAAAGAGATGACTCCATCACATACGTATTTTGTTGTGCTTGTAAAACATCTGCATGGGCTTGTGAAAAGCTTTGCTCTTACGAAGGAGAGCTCAGGTCATCTGAAAGTGGAAAATTATGAAGTGATTTAATTTTCTCTCTCATATATTAATTGCTGCTCTCAATGTAAGCCAAAGACAAGCTGACCAATTGAGCAATCCTTTGCTATTTACTATTTGGCACATTATCATTTTATGCCTCAAGACTGTGTCAAATGGAGAGAAAGACAACTGTCACTGTTAAAATCACAAAATCACATCAGTTTTGCTTCAGTGATTTTCAGAGGTTTGGGGTTTTTTCCCTAGAACCTGTATTTAGACCTCCCCTTTAATGTGCTTCCTGCCTGCCTTGTGGTTCACCTCACTTGCACAGCAGTGCCTTCTGCAGAGATGTGACTGTGAAGTTGATTGTAGTTTGGCAACAGAGATGTCTGATATGAAAGAGGTGACATTTGCCAGCCGTGAGCTCTACAACTGCAAAGCTGAGCCAGCTATATCAGCGTAATTAATTGCATTCTTAGCTGTGTGAGTTGAGACTGAGACTCAGAAAGGGTGTGTGGGAAGGAGGTAGGGCGAGGAGTAATTCCAGGAAAATTATTTACTCGTTACATGCCTGGAGGAGGGAAGCCTGGGTCTCTTCATAGGAGTCTGGCTAAAGTTAGGCCACACATGGTAGTTGAGGGAGTTCAGTTGTATCTGTCCCCCTGAGCAGCAGAGTTTCCGTGACAACTTGTTTCATGCTATTTGGTTCCAGGAGCTAAGAAAGGGTTGGGGCATCATCTCTGTGTGAAGTGTGGTCTCCTGCTCTGACTGGCCTCTCATGTGCCAACAGCATGGAGCTGTAGAGTCAAGCCTGGTCTGTGCCCTCAGAGAGCAGCACAGTGAAAAGGTTTGTTGCTTCCTTTTGGGAACAATTCCCTTCTCCCACACTGATGATTGCACTTACCTGTTTTTCCCACTGCCAGCTTTGTGGGCACAGCCTGGCCCTCTGGCCTGTCCTGTCTACGTACATTATAAAGTGTAGGGAGCTTCACTCTTGTCCCTACACATTTCTTCTCCCTCTTACCTCTCTGTCATCTGGCTTTTCCACAACTGTGTTTTTCCTGTCATTCATTCATTTCTCTTGTGGACTGCTTTTTTTGTTCTATTGCCCTTCATCCTCCTTTCTCATTCCTGTAGGCTTATTACAGGATCACACTGCAGTCTTTCTTTTTTCTTTTTTTCAATGCTATTTGACCATAGAAACCAGTGACTTCCAATCAATCTGCCACATCCTGACAAATACAAAGGGAAGTTCTCTGTTTGCAATCAGGATGCAAGTAACTGGGGTGAGTTTGAGCACAGGGATTACAGCCGGAACAATAATGCCTTTGTAATACTGTCAGGATTATTCCTCTCCTGTGGAGTAAAACTTGAAGAGCAATACCAAGTCTTCAAGCAAACAGAATCTCCAGCTGTCAGTGCTTTTTCTTCCTCTGGAGGAAACACATGTCTGTCCAAATACAATATGCCAGAAGACCAACACTTGGCATCTATATGACTATTGAAATGGTCATATTTCTGAAACCCTTTAAAAGCAATGGAGAAATAGTAAAGGGAAAGGAAAGGCCATAAATGAGGGCTAGGCAGTTCATCTTGTGTTACAGGACAGATTCCTGATTGGTATCCTGATTCTCAGCCCAGTCCAGCTTTGACTTTCATTTGCTTTGGCAAATGGTTTGTATGATATTATACCTACCCTAGACGATTATGTTCTTGCCAATGCAGGTGAGATAAATAATAAAGACTAAGAACCTGCTGCAAAATATCAGAGACACTTTATGCCTTCCCATCAACAGCTTGCTGGAGCCTTTTTATTTTATGGCCATTTCACTCTCAAACCCCTTTTCGAGGCCTTTAACTGAAATGGAAATACACTCTCCTGAGTTCAGTGCAGGCAATGGAGCCCCTGTATGTTTGAACAGTATTCCCATTTTTGTCAAAAATTTTCTCTACACAGGTGAAGCCAAAGAGAATTGACCAAACCCTTCCTGCAAAAACGGTCAAGCATTTGCTTGTGGGAATGCTTTTTTGATAAGCACTCTTACGGAAAGCCAGGATTTTACACTTGCAGGCAGTGCCGTGTTTGTCATTGCACGCTGGAATTGGATCTACCTTCCCCCGCCAGCCTCAGGCTACTCACTTGCTCCAGAATCCCCCAGGTTCAGGGAGGGAAAGGCGGCTCCTCTCTGGCTTGGCCTCGTACTGAATCACACAGATAGTTTAACTCCGCTGTGTCTCGGGAAGCAGCGAGCTTGCACGTTACATAATATAATCTTCGTGTCTTGAGGATTCAGGCCTGTCCTCTTTTGTGCTGCCAGATGGAAGAGGAGCCACGCCATCTCTGGAGAGATGTCCCTGCACATCTCACCGCTCAGCCGCGCTGGAATTATGTGTTTCTCTCTGCAGCCGGGCACTGTTATTCCCTGGCATTTGGCTCCAGAATAGCTAGCTCTTTAGTATGCAGTGGATGCTATGCAGCCACTGTGATCCCAAGATTAATTTGTCTAGAAAAAGAGATACATGAAGAACCTCCAAAAGGAATTTGTGAGAAGCATGTACTCCAGATTCTCTGAACAGCCAGGGGTTTTTCCCAGCTGAAACACAGATACAGGCGTTGCGGACAGCCAGGTTTCTGCTTTACACTCTCATTCTGTCCCATTACACAGTTTTTTCAGCTGCTGCTGCTGTTTTCTTGCTTGATTCTGTAACATAGCCCCTGCCTCTGTTGTCATTACCTCTGTTAGTCAAGCTGTTTCATGCCCTGATCCCTGACGTGCTCTCCAAAGTGATGAATCACACCTGCACTAGCGAGTCCCTTCTCACTAATGAGGCATATGTTCCAAATTCTGCAGTGCTCAGTTGATTGAGGCATGGAGCTACAACCCACCTGTAGACAGCAATGTCACTACAGTCCTCAGGAATAGCTCAAAAGACCCCAGGGAGGGTGAGGGCAGTCTTAGTCAGACTAGACAGGAATCTTATCTATGTGGACTTCCTCACAGCAATGCCTCATCAGCACCAGCTGCAACTCCAAAAACGGCAGCTTCTCTAGAAGCAGTGTTACATCCTGATGGAATTAACTTCCCAAGACAGAGAACTATTGGGAAGCGTCCATTTCAGCCTCTTGCTACCTCTGAGTTTCCTGGCAGAAGGACCCACGTAGGAGCCACAGCTCCAGCAAGCAGGTGCAGTAGGCAAAGCCAGGGCTTGTGTTCATCCAGCCATGAGTAGTGATTCTGCATTACTAATATCAAACAGGAGCAGCCTGTTTGGAAATAAAAAACAGCCCACAACAAAACCCCAAAAGGTACCTTGGCTATAACTGGGAGCTGAAATGACGCCTTAGGTTTGAACAAAAAATTGGTGCATGATGAACGTTCCTGCCATGAACACCTTCAACAGCCCATTTAGCCACCACAACAGGTGCTGCCAAGCTCTAAAGCAGGAAAGGGGCAAAGGGGCCATCTTCTTCTCCTCTCTGCCATCCTGAGGGTGGATGGAGGGCACCTTGTGCAGCAATTGCTGCACATCTGGTGCTAATAGCACAGGTGAGGGGACAGAGCACACCGAGCCAGGGCTGCAGCATAATCCTCTTTCCATGGCAGCTTTGCCCTGACCAGCACACATAACTGTGGTGGTGGGGGCACAGCAGCACTGGCTGCAGTGGGACCCCAGAATAAAGAGAAGTTGCACTTGCGTTGTTGCAGAGAAGACTGTCGTCACACAGTAACTGCTGTGCATGTGCCAGCAAGAGAAGAGAGAACATGAGTAAGCTTATTATGTGATAATCACACCTTCATCTTTCTGGGTAGATAAACTGCTGAGGTATCCAAGTCTGGCAGTGAGGCACAATCACTGTCTGAGGATGAGCAAGAAGCAACCGGGTCCTTTCCTCGCTGGAAACATATGTCTGATTTGATGCCATTATCTTTTTCTGTTTTTAAACAGAACATTGTTATTGAACCACCTGTTGCCACTTAATTACCTGTGTTTCAATACAAAGACATTAAGTAATCGGCTTTTTAGGTACAAGTTCTTTCAATTTTACATCCTTTTATGATGTTCCCTATCAAAGCCTCTATGTCTGTTTCAAAGGCTGGATCAAAACTTCCCCTGTGGGCTATGTGAGGCAGGCAGTGGCCGAGTGCCCAGCCTCTTCTGCTGAACTTTGGGAAATCTGGATCAGGACTTTGAATCCTTTCAGTTATAGTGGAAAAACCGATAGGTGCTGACCTATAGAGCCAGTGCCACCGCGGTCCCCTGTCGGTGAGGCTGAGCATCCAGGTAGAGCACCCAGGTGGGCCAGGTGCTCCACACCGGTGCCGGCGTGCAGGAGCGGCCCGGGGGGCACACCTGGTGCCAGGTGTGTCACCCCGCGGGGCAGGTGCTCGCCTTGCGGGCTCTGCCCTCGGAGGCACCCAGCTCCTGCCCTGGCAGCTGCGGGAGCCTCGGGGGCCAGGCCTCCCGCACCGTCGCCCCCGGGACGCCGCCCCCACCTCCCCGTCCGANGCCCCCGCCGGAGCGCCCCTGCCGCGGCCTTTGTCTGCGCTGTCACATGGGCCGCGGTGCGGGATTTAAGCGGGTCTCCGCAGGACATGCCGTGAGCGGCGCGCCGCAGCCCTGCCCGCAGCGGCAGCGCTCCGCCCGGCCGGGGATGCGGCTCTAGCGGCCCCGCGATGAGCGGCTCCTCCATGGCGAAGAGCGAGTCCCGCACTTCGCTGCTGAAGGCGGCGGGGAGCCGGAGGGCAGCGGGCGGGCAGCCCCAGCCCCGCGGCAGCCGCGTCCGGGACGGCAGAGGACAAGGCGGACAGACGGGGAGGGAGCCGAGCCAGGAGCCGCTCCCCGGGGAGCCCAGTGCCCGCAGGCCGCTGTGCCACCCGGGCGCCAGGGAGGACGGAGCGAGGGGCGCGGGGAAGCTGTCACATGGACGGGGGGAGAGCCAGCCCGAGCCGGCGGAAGGAGGTCCAAGGAGAGGCAGTGGCAAGGAACCGGTGCGGACACCCAGGCAGCACCACCACCTCCCGCCGCACGCCAGCCACGGTCACCCCCAGGACCAGCATCAGCTCTCAGACAGGGATGGGGAGGAGGCAGAGGAGGACTTTTTCTTCAGTCACAGGCAGAGGTCCAGCAGAGAGTCCCTGAAGCTCTCGGAAGGCGCTTCACCTCTGTCCAAATCCAGCAGCAAGTGCTCCACCAAGTCCAGCGGCAGCGATCGGTCGGAGGAAGCGGATCCCCTCATCCAGCAGCTGCACCCCATGCTCAGCTCAGTCTTTGGTCAGGTAAGGGGCAAAGCGCCCCTCGGCACACACCCCTCCCTCTCTCCCCCCTGCCTTCCCTCCGCGCCCCCCTCCTCCTGCGGCTCACGGACCTTCGGCTCCTCGCCCCGGAGCCCTGCGCACCCCCGGGCGCAGCCCGCAGCTGTAAATGCACTGCTTCCTGGGCGCCCCTGCCGAACTTCTCCCCGCGCTGCGGCACGGCCGGGGCGCTGCGGGGCTGGCCCCGAGGAGGGCTCCGCGCCGGGGACGGGGCGCGGGTCGGAGCCCCCGGCCCGCCGGGCGCTGCGGAGGGCGCTCTCGGTGGTGCTGACGGGAGAAGTGCCGGTGCTTTCCCTGTCGCCGGGGGAAGTTGTGGCTCTGCCTGCTGAGCGTGAGAGTCAAGAGAAGCGGATTTTTAAAATCTATTTACTTATTAGATTCCATCTCTCTGGCTCCCCGCCTTGCTTTGCTGTATTTGTTTACATCTCCTTATGGTAGATTTCTGTACAATCAGCATATGAATCATTTCTGATAGCAGAAGCTGTCAGGAGAAGGTAGTGGGGAGAACGACAAAAAAAAAAAAAAATCCTGACCCAATTCCGAAGCCTTCCCAGTCACTATGTTAGGATGGAACAGATGCTTTCGGTGTTTGCAAGCTTTTTTGGTACAAAGCTGTTGCTTTTAGCTGCCTTTGATAGTGAAATTACCCAACAGGGTTGCCCTCTAAAAATGAAAAGGCAGAGGGAGACTGGCTTGAAATTTTCTTTTAGAGACATTTAGGGTTGTTACTGGGAGATGTAATCTCCAGGAAGATTAATGTAACTGCAATCTCCTAGAAGCACAATTTTAGGTATAAGCCGGTAGCCTGGGCGGCTAAGTTCCAGCCCTGGAAGTGATTGAATAAACCAGAATTATGATTTCTGGGGTTTGTTATCGTTGGGTCCTTTTTTCTCAATGCAGGTTTGGGAGGCTTTGCAGGGATCATATTCAAACTGACATAACGGAGATAATTATAAAAAAATTTTGTACTTGGTTGGAAGGAGGTGATACACCCGTATGTTTAATCTGGGAGCGTTGTCTACTTCTGTTCATCTTGACTTCTCCAGATAAAAATCAAAGCACATCTGTTCTCCTCAACAGTTTTCCATCCTCACTGACAGTCTGCTGTTTATGAATGTTATGGTTGTGTTTAACTCAGAACGAGTATTACCCTCCCTGTGCCAATGGTGCACCAGAAGCTTAGATTAAAATCTTGTAGTAGCAATAAGGAAGAGCCTGCTCAGCGGGTTGGTGCTCAACCACGTTACAAAAAGCAATATTCCAGCATCAGGCTTTGGAATCTGTGGACTCGGCTCTGACTTGTGTTGTGTCTGTAGTTCTGAGGGAAGTGAAGATGTATCTGAGAGCAGATTTTAAGTCTGTGGAGCTGTGTGTCCTTAAGGTGTCAGAAATACAAACAAATTCATGCCAGGTCTCCCACTCACAGAAACCTCTCTGGTTTTGAACTCAGTCCTTACCTGAACAGCATCCTGATTTTACCTGCTCTGCTGCTTGCATTCCAGTGTCAAAAGACACTCCTGAAAGCTGTAAACTTAGCAAAATTTAACTGTGGTGTTGAATAATGCCCTTTACAGAAGCGAGACAGATACAATTCTAGTTTTCATTTTTTCACTGGGTACATTACACCAACACTCACACACACACCCCAGCATCTTTCTTTTAGAGAGTAATGTTATTTATTCCCATTTCTCTCTGCATTCAGCTCTCACTTGCTTTATTGAAGTAACTATGAGCAAACAACCATTTGGTGGAGATTTTAGAACTGACTTTTGGGGATGGGCTCTAGTAGATCACCCTGTACAGGGGACTTGTGGATACAAAACAGGGAACTATAATTTAAGATACACAAAGAGCTGGTTACAGGAAGAGATATGTGAAGCTTTTTTTTTGTAGTGATATCAAAATTCTGGAATGAATAAAGGCTCAAGGAGATACTGTATGGAAATTCTGTCATGGAATGGAATGATATGAATTTTGTTTCTGTGAATGAAGAAACAAATGCCCAGCATTGTGTAAAAATATTTGCGAAGGTTTGAGACAGGCAAGGACTTATACCTGCAGGGTCATAGAAATGTAAGTGTCTGGGATTGCAGTCTGAGGCTGTAAGTATTGTAAGACCAGTCTGCTCCACATTGTAATTAAAAGACAGCAACAGCTTAGCAGATAATCTATTTAATACAAGAACTTCTGTCCAGCCCACACAGCCCACTGTGAAACAGTTAAAACAGTAATTTTGCAGTACATAGGAGAGGAGCACAGTGATGCATATCTGCAGCACCAGAGCACTGTGGTCCAGCAGCACCAGTATATCTTGTCCCAGCTCTACAGATGTGGAACATCGTCGTCCTGTTCCACAGTGGTGCAGGGATGTGCCCGCAGATGCAGACAGACTACAGTGGTACAATCAGATATGCAGAAAAGATTGCAGGGATGACTTCACGGAGGATGTCATTATTGCAGTAACAGCAAAAAGGAGCAGTTCAGGACTACAGGGTTGTGTCTGAGGGAGACAGATTTGTAGCTGTGCAGAAAAAAAGACAGAGTGAAGGCAGAAGCGCCGTGTTTATATAACCAGCACAGCAATATAGTGCACTGTGGGTGTGTACTCCAGGAGAATGCTAAGATACTGCCAGGATACAGGATGCAGTGATATTTTATTAATTAGGCTTATGCTATATTGGTGCAGTGATACTTTAATGTAATTAAGTAATAATACTCTTTCAGGACATTTTGCCATTTTGCAATTGAGTGGTACATGAATTAACAAAAACGGAGTAGTGTAATGATGCAAGTATAAGCCGGGATGTCACCTTAGTCTAAATGACATGTTTGCACGCTGGCTCCCCACGGCAGTTGCAGGAGAGCACTCTGCTGTGGAGTTTATAGCGGGGTTAGCATGCAGTGCGTGCAGCTCCGAGTGCCTGGAGAGCACGGCGCTGGCAATGCGGTGCTGTGGTAACGCAATCCCGGGGCAGAGCGGAGATGTGATACTGGTGCCATGCGGTAGGAGTTTGGCAGTGCACGGGTGTGATAATTGTGTGGTGTTGTAGCCTGACAGGAGAGTTTAGCAGTCTACTGATGTAGCAATACAATATTCCAGACAGGAGCCATTCTGTACAGCAGTGATTGCATCTGGTGTGATATTAGCGAAGGGCTGTGCTGATCTGGCAGCACCGTCCCGCCGTACCAGAGGGCAGCGAGTGAGGTGTTGCCACCATGCCGCAGTTTTGGAAGCACAGCTGTGACTTAGCACGAGGACAACGCCACAGGCTTACCTGGTGAGAGTGCAGTGTGAGTACGGGCTGGTTATATGTGGGACAGTGGGACAGCAGTGTTTTAAAGTGGCCCTGCAGTGGCAGGAGCTCAGTGCAGTGAGGGACCAGTGCAGTGACTCACGGGTGTAGTTGGCAAGGGATGTGTGTGATAATGCAGCAAAGTGGGAAAGTGGCAAGGAAAGGGAGTGTGGGGAGGATGTTTCATGTAATTTTGGCCTGATAGCAGGATAGTGTTGGAGTGGCCAAGTGGTAAAGGAGTGTTGTGGAGCACAAAGGAGCATGCTATCAGTGCTGCAGAGCAGAATAACACGAAGGTCCCGTGGTGTCTGTAGTGTGATCTGTACGGATCACAGTTTAGCAACAGTGCAGCATGGAGCAGTTGTGCATCCATAACAGCAGAGGAGCAGTGATCCCTCACAGCTGGCGTGGCAGTGAGGTGGCAGCCTGGCAGCAGAACACAGTTTATTAATGTACCCCAGTAGCAACAGCAGCACAGAGACTGGGACAGCAGGGACTGCAGTGCAAGTTTCGTGGCATTCCCGGGACCATGGGCTGCAGTGCCTCCGGTGCAGCAGCAGCAGCTCGGCCCTGGGCTCACCGCAGGCACTGCACGGGGACTGCGGCACAGACACCCGCCGGTCCTCCTTGCCTCATTCCTCCCATGCCACAGCACTGGCCTAGCTGGCACCTTTAAGAAGAGCCTTTTCCGGGCCTTTGCTATGCAATATTAATTTGTAAGCGATCATGCTGTGTGAGTCCTGAATGTTTTCAGAGCCGTTTAACTTTCACACCCTGCCTGACTGTTAAATTTTTCAGTGAAGTGATTCCCCAACAGTTTTCTGTCAATTGCCTCTGGTAGCATGGGGATCAAAGGGGTCAAATAATGGTGTAGAGAATAATGAAATATTTACAGAGTTCTGCTGTTAGCACTGTGGCCAGAGGGGCTTTTGTATTTCTATTTGTACAGGGAGTTGAAAGCCTCTCCTGTCTGCACCATCTCCCATTCCTGCTTTAATGTCAGCCTCCACATTACCATTAAAATAGGGAAGGAATCTTTCTGCATTTCCTGTACAATTTTCCTTTTCTTATCCTGCTGCATCTTCCTTTACTCTTGAGCTTTAGTTCTTTCTAACTGGTCTTAATGGACCTTACAGCAAATCAGGATGACAGAAGTGTCCCCGTTTTGGGGCAGGAGGTGTCCCCAGGCTACCTGCGTGGAAAGCAGGTGTCAAGAACATTCTCCTCTAACCAGCCAGGAGCAGGCAGGGGAAAAGTGCCTTGTCCAGCCTCTCACCCTTCTGGTCTCCTCATCTGCAGGATGACCTTGTTCCTTCCCATGGCTTCGGCTTCAGCTGATTCTAACAGGAATTTGCCCCAGAGCAGTCGCTGCATCAGGACCACTCTGGGAGCTCCACCCGTGGAAAGCCGGGGAGCCCCAGGCAGCCCCGCCGAGGGAGAGCGGCTCATAGCTCAGTAATGGAAGTTTTCAGCTGCCCCGTGTATTAGCGAGGGAGGCTGCAGCGTGTTGGGCAGCACTGGAGCGCTGACACCAGCGATGGAAACTTTCACGTGGGGATGGCAAGGTGAAGGTGAAAGGTCTGGCTTTGCAGGCGTTTGCGTGCTGTGTTGTACCTGTAAGGTGAAGCAGTGGTGTGTCAGGGCTCATGGCAAACTGAGACAGTCTCTAACAGCCGCTCATTTACACTGTTAAATCGGCACAGTAATTTGGGGTGAACAGACTTCTGGCGCAACATGACCGGCCGCCGTAGCGATGCTGGTCCCGCGGCGCAGTCTTGGCTCGCTGGTATAGAGCGTGGGTGCACAGGTTAGGAGGCAAAAACGTCTCGGACAAATGCCGTATCCTGCCCCGAGTTTCCCATGTTTTATGGCAGCTCCGAAGACTTGTACCGGCCCCTAAAGGGAGAGGGAAGGGTGTCCTCGGGGCCGGGTGCTGCCAGTGCCGCGGGATTCGGGACTCGGGACGGCGGGGCAGGGCAGCCCCGACCGGCGCTGCCGCGGCCCCGGGGCGCCCCCGCGCGGCCCCGCCGCCCGTCCTGGGGCCGTTCCCGAGTGTCACACCCGGGGAGAGCCCCGTGGTGGCCGTGGTGAGGCCACAGCCGCTCCCGGGTGCGTATTCGCAGGAGTTCGGCTGCCTGCGCGGGGCTCGTGCTGCCCCCGTGCCTCCATCCCTGCATGAGTTTCCACAGCCCATGTCCATGCATGTAGCCCGACATAAAGAGCCTTCGTATACATGTCTTGTCTATGTACATACAGCCTACTCGTGCAGCCTGTGCTAAAGCTTCTGTGTGGCTATACAACCACCTCTGTACACGCTTATGCATCCTTCTGCTTAAAACATCGACCGGCGTATGCGTACACCCCTGCCTGCTGACCCCGCCACACCTTCAAGGTATGTCTCACCTTTTCTGTACGTAACAAACTCAGACACAGAGAAATAGTGTTCCACTTGAGCACGTCCACTCAGGTCCTCCTGTTCACAGATTGGAGGAAAATTTATCACATTTATTGCTTGTAAAGAGCTTGAGGGATGTGAGCCAGACGTACAGAATCACTGAAGGGCAGTGGGTAAGCCTCCTGCCTGCAGTGGGTCTGCCAGCAAACATTAATCTTTGTCAGCGATTTACTTTTTAAACAAATCTGTTTTAAAAGGATATTGAAAGACATCAAAATAAAACCAAGCTAAAAGAACATTCATTAAATATTCTGTTCATAAAATATACAGCAGTATGATCTCTAAATGCACTGAAGTACACAAACCTTCTGGTTAGATTCAGCTCATCTTTGGAGAGAATAAAAGCTTTCATGATAAATTAATCATCATTTAAATCAGTCCACTGTCCATTCCATCAACCTTTGCCACCTTGATTTTTGTTTCTTGCAGTACTGGGTGTCATCACAGTGTCAGGGAAGTTTAGCTTTGGCTTTAGTGGCTGGGCTGCAGGTTTGTCAGCTGAATTAACTGTGGTTCTTTGTAGCATTCCAGCTTCAGTAACTGTTTTTCCCTGATGAGTCCATGAGTGGTATTGATTTCCAATAACAAGCAGCTATATGGTGTGCATCCAGTAAAAGATGCCTAGCTAACTTTGGGCTCCCTTTCAATAATCCTCTGACATTCCAGTGACCTTAGAGAGTAACAGCAGTGCCAATGAACTTGAGTAATCCCCCAATTTCAATCAAATGCCCTGCTTAAAAATAAAGATAAAGGCCTGTCCCGGCCTGTATGGTCTTATTTATTTTTTTGTAGCTTTCTGCAGCAGCATAGGACCATGAACTCAACACTATCCATGAATGAAGTCATTAGCAATATTCTAATATTTCTTCCACCCATTCCTCCCCTAATGTACTTTGCATCTTGCAACCATCTTTGGAAAGAATACACAGAATTGCTTCATCCCACACAGACGAAAGACATTCTCTGCTCTGGGAAGGAAACAGGCAACCGTGTAACACTGTGAAGCATCATGTCACAACAGTCGAAGGCAGGAAGGAGAAAACTGCCAGCAACCCCCTGTGTTCTGCTGAAATAACGCACAAAGGCTTTAGGTAGTTTGGGACAAACTGTGTTGAGATGTCACCAGAGACCTCATCCTGGCATACGTAGTTTGGTCCTTCTAAAGATGCTGTCAGATCCTTACTCAGAACAGAAGTGAGGCAGATCTCAGTTTCACAGTGGGGTATCTCACATAATGCCACAGGGTTGGCTTGGAGTGTTTGGTTGGTATTGGTTCTCAGATCTCCTTTTATCTGATGATCAGCCACACTTTCAGTAGCACCTCAGTGTGCCAGCTGAACACTGACCCCCTGTCCCTCTTATCTTGAAAGAGGTGAGGGAGCCAGGCAGAATTAGCTGCTTTTGCAGTAGTTCCAGATAGACAGAGTGACACACAATTCTCATATTCTGGAGCAAAGAGAAGGGACCATATAAGGTTTGTTTTAAGCAACCTCTGTACTGCATATACATGACAAATGCTCACAGCAGCTTCTGAGCTGTCAAGCTTGTCTTTTTGTAGCCCATTGATGGTCTTCAGGATCATCAGCAGAAAATATCCACAGCACATTGTGTTCTGGCCAACACATCTCGTGCATAGGGACTTGGAAGTTGGGCTAATGCAAAGTACGTGGACCAGATCTGCGGGGAAGGTGTCAGGAGAAGGCACGTTCCCATCTATTTTCATCTAATGCAGAAGGAAGCCAGCTATTTACAGACAGAGCTGTTCCAAACAGAAGTTGACAGACAGTCCAGGCTTTGTTACCTTGAGAGGGATGGAAAATATCCTTGGTCTTTTTAATAACCTTTCTGTTGTTTGTGATTGAATATGATCCAATTGCTCTAATGGAGGAGAATATTATGCACAGCATGAGTCAGCAACACTTTCTTCCTGGAACAGCTGACAACAAAGAAAGTTCCCAAACTCTCTGTAGAAATATTCATCCCCCTAGATGGGAATCTGGACTGCATCCACCAATACCTGCTGGTGCCTCCCCTTGAGATGGACCTGTACATGTCTGACTGGAATATGGAACCATCCAAGGTTCATTTGAGGTCAGAAGACGCAATTTGATGTGCAACAAAAGCACTCGGGAGCTGATGCAGAAGAAGAGAGGGAAGTCAGTTGCAGAAGTTCGGAGTGCCAGTGCATGTTCTGGCAGTCAGGAGCTGGGAAATGAGGTCCTCGACAGCACTGGCAACAGGAGGGTGTTACCTGTTCCAAATGCTTAGTCTCAGCTGCCAGCTAAAGGGTGATTGGGAGCAGATTTGAAAGCTGCTAATCAATATATGCACTCTCCACTCTGGGATAGGAAAACATAGTCCAAACATTCCTGCCCTGTTGGAATAAATTAAATAAGGTGGCATATTTTAAAATAATAAATGTTTGAAGCATGCAACAGGCTCTTAGTAGAGCTATGGACTTCAGTGGAAAGATGCTCGGAATGAGTTTTCCCTGCTCTACTACATACTGCCCACTACCTATTGCCCTGTTGCAGTGTTTGAGTTGTGCTGAGAACAATCATCTGATGTAATGTTCCAGCAAGTGAAGGATTGTGCACTGAAACAGGCCTGGCATCTGAACAGTCTCTCTTTACAAATCCATACTTCCACTGGAAATTTTTGCCAAGCAAAGCTGCAGTTTGATAAGCAATCCCAAGTTTTGTATTGACATTTGTTCTTTCAGTTTTGTCTGTTGGATATTTGCCACTGGATAAAGTTTCTGGCAAGTGCCACACGGTTAGCTGTGGTGGGATCCAATATTTTCCTATGAAATGAGCATTTCTGCCAAAGGTGCCAGCCCAAAAGCACAGCACTGCTGCTTTTTAAAGAATCCAGACATATTAAACCACCTAAATCATTCCTCGTCCAATGCCAAGTCTCCCAGCCTTCTTCCTCCCCTGTGCTCAGGTCAGTCACTGTGCCAAATGCTTCTTTCCCGTGAGCCGAGACCTCGCTCTGAGCCAAGCTGCATCCCGTGAGGTCTCTGCTCTCCACCTTGGACCTCAGGGGAGAGGACGGGATGCACAACCATCAGCAAGACTCACATTTCACAAAGTTCCTACTGATTTTTAGAAAGTTTACGGCAGAGCCCCAGACCTTAAAAGAACAGTGTGATTGCCACAAAGAACAGTGTGGGAAAACCAGTATACATGCATGTGCAGCCCTCCCACACGCATACTGACTACCCCAGATATAGGCATACCCACAGATCAGCACCTACACACAAATGTTTTTGACACACTTATTCTCAGCATCCTGTTCTCTTACAGCAGCCTCAGTTGGAGGAAGGGAGAAAATATGTTCCCTCTAACCTAATCTTCTAATGACCTTTCTGCCACCTCCACTTTCCTGCCTATCTCTAAGCTTCCCATGCTGCTGATGGGGAGAAGATCCCATTGTAGAGAGTGATTTTCCTCCTCAGAGCTGAGCAGGCTCTGTTTGCTAGATTGTGGTGTCCTGTCCAATTGCTCTTAAGAGATCCAGGGTAAATAAGGAGATAAGAAAATTGTTTATAATCCCATCTCTTGAGCCCCTTGCAGCTCCACTAGAGTTCTTGCAGGATCGGAGGACTGTGACTGTGCTGCAAAGCTGGTACAAGTGGGCTCCCATTGCCTCTTCCCTTTCTAGACTGCAAAATCCCTGCCAAGTCTGGCAGCAGGTCTCAACCCTCTCACTCTGCCCTGCAGGTTCCCTGTAACTGCAGGGAAGAAAAGCTGGAGAGCAGGCAAACACGGCGGCGTGTCACAGTGGCTGGCTCTGAATGCTCTGGTACAAGCTCATATTTTGAGGGTGACCATCTCAACTTTTGGTGGGAGGCTTTTAGAGCTCTTTGAGACACACTCCACAGTTGTCTTCCAAAGCTGTCCTGCAGCAGTCTGGGGGCTGTGATGGATTCTTTTGGCAGGAGATGTCTGACTCCCTTGCTCCACTCCCTGTCTCTGGGAGAATGTGGGAGATGGGCACTTCTCAATTGCAGGGCATTCCTGGCTTCTGTGCTGCCTGTCAGGGGGAGATTCATTAGCAGCAGGAAGGCAATTCTCCCTCCTCTCTGCTCTGGAATTGAAGTCATTTGTCTCGGGAAGGAGCCCAGGCGCCTCACTCGCTGTGTGGCAGCTTTTGCTCAAGGGAGACAAGCACTTCGTCAATAAACAAGGAGCCTGGGGAATGGCTCCAGCTGACAGAGGACGTTATTAATGGCTGGCACTTTGTCGGAGGGTAGATCAGCCTCCCATTAGCTGCTTTAAGAGGGAAAAGAGAAATAGAGCTAAAGATGGCAGCCTTAGAGGAGCTGGGAGTTTCGCATCCTCCTGCAAAGTCCGTCGCTGTGAGGCCCAGGGCTGGCACAGCCCCCAAGGAGTCACTGTGTATATGTCCAGCATCAGGAGTCTCCAAATGGTGACAGCAGGAGACAGGCCCAGCTCAGGAACAGTTTCGCTTCCAGACTGCTGTGGGTGGGCTCTGCTATGGAGGTCTTCCAAAGCAGAGCTTCCCCATCCCCTCTGTCCCTCTCTCAATCTGCCCTGGATTCAAGGAGTGCCTTCCAGCATCTGCTGCTGCAGCTTCTTGTTTAGGAGCTTCTTTGTGTAGCTCCTACCCAGGCCATTCAATGAAGAAGGCATTGAGGGGATCTGAGGGGAGGCTGTTCCACTGCCTTCCTTCTTGGGAAGCGGTTAGTACAAGGAAGAGCAAAAAACGCCATCCCCTATGGCCATGCACTTCTATCTGTGACTGGAACTGGAGAAGCTGTTGACTTTTGTCGTAGTTGGACCCCTAGTGTCACATCCTTATGTGGAGGAAGCCTCTAAGCTCTAAAGCAACTGTTGATTTGCCTTACAATCTTACTTAATTTGCCACGGCACCATCAGGGTGGAAGGAGAAATCCCTGCTTTGTCGTGACATTGAGAGTTCATCCTTCTCTGTCCTACAGACCTAGAGCTTTCAGGAGAGTGAGTCTGGCTCCTGCACAAAAGCATGTGGTGCAAGTACTCAGCCCGTGGCTTAGGTCTTTGCTGAGGCTTTCATTTGGAACCACACTCGCAAAGAAAGTTGTGAAATCTCTCAGCTGAACACCTGAGTGTCCAGTCTGCTGCATAACAGGGTATAGGAACAGTGTCATCTTGGTCTTCACAGTTCTTAAAGGAGGTAGCTCTTCATGCCATGGCTTTTTGTCACTGTGGAGCTGCATCTGTGGTGGCTTCATAGCTTAGGGTGCATTCACTATCCAGTACAGATCCTTTTGCCTGAGTGTGATGATGAGTTTTCTATGCAATTTAAATCTCTTTTCAGACTGAATGCTCTTATGCTCAGCCTGAGGTCAGAGGAAAGTGTATTAGGGACTCATCCCTTTTTTGGAGATTGTTCTGTTACCACAACGGGCATAAAGTCCTAATTCAAGCTGGCTCTCAGTTCAGGTGCTTTTTATTTATTCCAGGACTTGGGTGCTTGGAAATGGAATGGATGGATCTGATATCTAAAATCTGCTTCACATTTTCTAACTTGGGGCTGTTCAGATTTAGGATTCAGGTGTGAGCCCATCTTTGGCAGACTTACACAGGTTAAACTGCCAGTTGGTTTTTACTTGCAGAAAGCTGAGAAAAACTTTACTGAGAGACTGGCTCAAGGTCTCTCCCTTGTGGTTAAAATTTACTGTCCTGGGGCTGAGTGCTGGAGGGTCCTGGGGCTGCTGTCTGCAGGCTTGCTTCCACCATGGAGGAAAATAGATCAGTCACTCCTAGGTCTGCTGGTATTTATAAGCTGAAACAGGTCCCACACAGATAAATGGTCCATTTCTGCTCCGAAACGAGCTCTGGACTCTGCTCCAAGCCCCTAAGTGGATTGCCTTCTGGCCAGCCTAGCACTCTGGTGATTGAAAAGCCAAGAGGAGTTAGGAGGGGGGTGGGTAGGGATGCGATGTGCAGAGGCTGTGTGGACCCAAACTATCTGGATTCACTGAACTCATCACTGAAATCACTTCTTGCGATGCCTCTGTTTTAATTCTCTCTGAAGCAACCCTCTCCTATGAGTGAAACAATCTTGCCTGCAGATTGAGGGGGGTGGGAGGGATTTGAACATTAATCTGATGTAGATTATACATCCGCCTCCCTCTCTCTCCCCTTCTCACTCACTCTCTCTCTCTCCCTCTCTCTCCCTCTCTTTCTGTCTGTTTCTCTCCCCTCCCTCTCCTTCCTCCTTCATCTCTTCAAGAAAGTGAACATAAAGTAAAATACGGAGAGAGAGAGGCAGAGAGAGAAAAAGCTCCCTGAAGAGGGAAAGCCCCAGCAGCCAGTAGCTGTTTGGATTTGCCTGGCGCTGCCTTTCTTGCTTTGCTCCCAAGGAATACCTTTAATGGGATCAATTGCTTCAGTTCCTTTATAACCAAGTCCAACGGAAAGGCAGCCTCAACATATTATGGGCAACTGTGTGAAGTCTCCACTGAGAAACCTCTCTAAAAAGGTATGTTCCCTGAATCAAAGTGCGCTGTGCATTTCCAGCCCTGCTTCTTGGGATGGGTGTCACCATGGGCAGATGGGAATGGGAGGTGGGAGAAACACAGAGATGTGTACGAAGGGTTCAGGTCTCTTCACCAGACATTTCCTGTAAGAGCTGCTCATACAAGTGCAGCCACTAGAGCCCAGGATGCTGAGAGCCATAACATGTGTAAATAAATGTGTGTGATGTGTGTGCAGGCTTGTGTCCTGCTCGGTGTGTGTGCACAGCTGTCCTCTGGGCACGTGCAAGCATGTGCTTGTCAATGTGCACAGTGTGCTGGCACACTTCTGTACAGGCATCTTGTGTGTGCCTGTGTGTGAGTTTGTGCACGTGCTTCAGCTGAGAGGTGCCTGCATGAGTGATCACGTGTGTCATGGGCGTAGGGACATATATCCATGTATGTGTGAAGGGCACGTGTCTCTACGTGTCCTCACTGGTGGGAAAGAGGATACACACCTCTGAGCCCATCTGCAGTATGTGTGTGTCCTCAACCCTTTGTGCCCCTACATACACATCCCGAGGTGCGTCAGCAGGCGTGCAGTGTTTGTTGTGAGTGCACAGCGGGGGAATTTGTGTGTATCACACACGTACTCCTGCTTGTGTGGTGCTCTGTGTGTGTTCACCTGCTAGTGGGTGTCCTCACAGAAGCCTGTATGGAGCCACACGTGTGTTTTCGTGTCTGTCCGTCCTTGTGCATGCACACGTCTGGCTTTGTTGGTGTGTGTTTGGGCACACAGGTATGCTTTTCTCTGTGCTCTCTTGGTCCGTGCATCTGTTCGTGAGTGGATACACTGGGCCCTGGCTGCGTGTTTGTGCATCCTGTTGCACATCAGCATGGCCCATGTGTCTACATGCTTGGGCCCAGCTGGACTTCATCTGTGAGCTGCCACGTGTATCTGTTAGGCTTCAGCCCACAGTCTGCTCTGTGCTGAGGTTTCACAGCGATCCCAGGACAAATTAGATTCAGGAATGATTCTGCTGTTAGGGATGGGATTGAAATGGGAATGACGTGCCCCAGAAACACTTCTTGTTTGACTGAGGAAGGTCTTAAGGCACTGTGTACCTGTCAGCTGGCACTGCTGCAAATGTAATAGCTCAGCAAAAAGCTATGTAGTTCACTCCTCATAAATGAAAAAGTTATGCTGAGCATCCAAAGTATTGCAATGAGGAGCTGCCTCTGTGGAGACCTTGACGACAGTGAAATGCCACTGACACCAGGATTCTCCACCCAGGAAAGCTCCTCTGGCAGGGAGATGTTGGGGAGAGGACCTCCCGAGCAGAGAGTTTCTTCTGGCTGGACATTTGCCTCTTCTGTGTAGAAACACAATTTGCTTGTTATCTGGACTGACGTAAACAAAGCCAGTGGTGGCACAGTGCTGCTGCGGGGGAGCTGGGACACATGAGCACAGAATTCATTACCAAGCAGTTAGACAGTGCTGAGACCAGTCCCCAGGTCAGAGTGACCTGCCAGAGAGGCAGAGGTAGTTGAGGTTCCCCGAAATGTTGCACATATGAAAGAGCGACTGGGTTGCTTGTAGGTCACCTCCAACTTGGAATAAAAGGAGTTGGCTGCAGCTGTGCTCAACGTGATCAGGGCACTTGCAATTAAAGTCTGACGTGTGGCCAGGCTGTTTGAATCGAAATGGATTCAAGAACTTATAAGCTCTGTGTTGTCAGTCTTTTAAGCAATTTATGCTTTCTTTCCTAAAAGCTGCTTGGAATAATGCAATTTGTGCCTAGTTACAAGACCTGGGATGTCAGGACAGAAGAGAGAAAGTTGCAAAGCTGAATTAGAGAATTTCTCGGACATCACTTCAGTGAGCCATGAATTAAGGCCTTGGGCACTCATCCTGACTGGTCCTGGGACTCTGCCATTCTTTTGATAATGACACACATGATTATAGCGGAGACTTTGCAAATCAATCTTTACCACTGCAAAACTTCACTTGGCTGGTTTATGATACTAGTCGTTTTTCTCAGATTATACTTTGGGCAAACTTATTTTGCTGGGATGTTAAAGAGAAGGGACTGTAGACAACGTGGGAAAGTTGTTCTTGGGTGACAGTCTGAACTCTTGAATACATGATTTTAATCCAAACTTTTGGGATTCACTCCCAGGCACCAGCTGGCTTAGTTTGGGTCTGGCTGACACCAGGGTACCTTGCTGGTTCAGGTGGCAGTGATCAGGTTTTGACTCCATGCCTGTTGTTTGCAGCTTCAGTTTCCCAATATCAGTGTCCGCCCAGTGACCCTACAGCCATCCTGGCTGCCTGTCCCTCCAAGCGACACTGCAGTTGGGATGGAGGCCCCTCTTGACTTGCTGCTCTGCAAAGTCCCTCTGACATGCAGACAGGAAAATGAAGTGAATCCTGTTGTGCTTCTCCTGTTCAGAAATTAAAATCTTTGGCATCCAGGTCCCTTGCTTTCCCACCCTTCTCCACCACTTTGGACATGTCTAAATCAGCCTGGTCCCTTCCTGCTCCACAATCTGCTTGTCTGACACAGCCGAGGGCCACTCAGCCAGGAAGGGTAGTGGTCCTTCGCTCAGGGAAGGAACAAGGAAAGCCTGATCTCCCTAGTCCTATGCTTGCGTTTTGCTTGACCTGCACAATGCTGTTTCCCCTGTAATGGGCAGCTGATGTTGCTTTGCCCCATATCCATATCACAGCTCTCTTTTCTGCTCTGCTGGGATGTAGGAGGACCATGGTGGAGGGGACTTGTGGGGATACTTTCAGGAGAACCTGTGAGATTGCTGGTGGAGGAAACATCGGGTGCCATAAATCCTGTCTGCAGTGGCAGAGCAGGGCAGGGAGCCCCTGCTGGGCTCTTGCTGAGCTGTGCATCTCAGTGTCCTGGCACTGCAGCAGGCTGTCTGATCACGATCCTGAGCAGCTCTTGGCAACTGGTTTGTCAAACTGGCAATCTCTACCTAGACAGAAAAATAAGGGGATGACTATTAGGAGGTACCGCTCTGCGGCTTGGTAACAAACTCTGTTGGCTGGAAGGGTCGGCAAACAAGGATTTGGGGCTGTGGGGCTTTGCATCTTTTGCGTGGCTTCACTGGAATTAAACACAGAACCAGTGTGGTCTATTTAAGTGATTCATATTATTTGGTATATTAAACTGAAAAATGTGTCAGAAAATAAAGCTGATAATTTTGAAAGTACATTGCACTGATATCACAAAGCTGTGCAGTTCAACACAGATGCTTTGACATTTAGCTGAGCTAGTAATATGCCATTTGTGGATGGATGCTCATCTTTCATTTTTTTAAGGACAAATGTCCTATGTGTCAGATTTAATCAGAGATGGACTCCTTCCTCATCCCTGACTGCAACAAAAACTCTTTTCTGCTTCATCATTTTCTTTCTCCATCGCTTGCTTTTTGAGTTGTTTTTGTTTTGATGCTTGATATTCACATGACATTATACATGAGCAGATTGGTGTAAGACTGTGTACAGAAAGGCAAACTACAAACCATGCGTGCAGTGTAATAGCACATGGCAGACACAGCAAGCAGACACAATGATCTCAGACAAGTGTGAATGGAGAGTGTGTGTATCTGGCCTTTTAGCCTGAAAAAGCACCTCAGGCTTTAAGGAAAGGGTTAATAGAGACAATGACAATTGACAGAGCTTCTCTGATCACCCCTGGGAACATCGGCTATAAAAGTAGAATCATTCCTGAAGAGGAATCTGATGTATGATTAATGTTTATTCTGTAAAACCAAGGGTCCTGTGGGTTGTGTTGGCTTTTTATAGCTGCATGGGAATATCGGGATAAGAGGTTTTTTGCAGAGCCAGGGAAATGCATTTCTATAAAAGGAAAGCAGTGCCTCATTATAAAATCCAGTGCTAGATTCTGTTCTGGAGCCCCAGCTTAGCAGGACGTGTGCACTTAGGAAAATGTGCAAATGCAAACACCCAAAAACGTTGTGCCTGTGCCTAATCTCCACTTTGGGACTGTCAGTGATTAGAAGAGGCCGGAACAGTAACTGCCTGAGACCCTGAGGATGTACCTAATTAGCAGCAGCACGGAGAGCGTGAGCCTGCAGTTGGCAGAGCCACCTGATGCTGTAAGCGCTCCTCTGATAATATGATAAAGCGTGTGACACTGTGTTGCTGGACTGTAAGATGGAGCCTCCCGCAGTGGCTTTGTGCAGGCTCTGCCTGGTCCCTGGGGATGCCCTGGCCGGCAGCTGTGCCCTGGGCATGGGCTGGCACACGTACTGTTAGGCTGGGCTGCTCTCCTCCTTTTGCAGCTCCTTCAAGGGATCGTTAACTCTGGGGCTGATAGTGGAAGCTTTGGGCTGTGCCTGGATAGATGTGAGCAGTGCTGAGTCTGGTGTCATTTCAAAGCGAAATTCTCCTTGTTGGTTGTACTTCTATCAGCTTTTGAAAGTGAACTTCTGGACTTACTGCTTCTGTACAAATCCTAATAGGCCGGCGGGGGGGACGCAGTGCGGACCAGATGAAGGTAGCTTAGCAGTTATGTCTCTGCGAGGCGGTTCAGTAAAGCTTCAGAGGAACGAGATGGGGAGGTAACATCCTCTGTTGTGTTGTTTGCTTGCTGCTGGTTGGCTGGGAAGATCCGTCATGACGAGAAGACGTGCTATAAGGCTGTCCAGACGAGCGAAGAGGGGTCGTCGGCGTGCGAGTACCAGGGCCCGCTCATGGTGCTGGCCCAGAACTGCGCCGTCATGCACAACCTGCTGGGGCCAGCATGCATCTTCCTGAGGAAGGGCTTCGCAGAAAACAGGCTGCCTGTACGTAAGTTACACCCAGCTGGGCGAGACACGCACAAAGCCACGGGGGACGCCAGTCCCGCCAGCTCCTCCTGCGTGGAGCTCTGAAACTCCCAGCCCTGGGTCTCGAGCGTCCCGGCTCCAGCTCCAAGTGCAGATACAGTCACAGGCAAATGTCTAACCTGAAGGATGTGCAGGTATCCCTGTGCCTAAACATCAGGAAAGAAGGATCTAGAAATGCAGCTATGGAAGATAGATCCAAGCCTACACGCAAGTAGCCATAATCATATGGATTCAGGAGAAGGTCTTAGGACTTCAGGGCTTACATTGTCATGGGGACTCAGGAAGAGTCCTTTTCTTAAAGCTGTTATTCCAGCAACACATCCACCTCTGATTCCCAGAGGCTCAGATTAGCATTTAAAGCCTAAATAGCCACTTAAATGCAAATCAGGGCATTCATATTGGGAACAAGCTGTCCATATTTGATACTATCCTATCAGTTCACAGCGAGCACACTAGTACCAGCCAAAATACGCAGGCATTTGCCTCCTCACAGATACCCAAACACAATCTTTTGTGCACTGTCGTACCCAGCCTGCCACTGCCGCAATCCCAGCCAATTAACTGAGGAACATCAGGCTGCCTCCTATTTACAAATAGTGCCAGGCTACCCAATGCTATTACCCTCCCCCCAACACACACAGATAAATAGCAAAACTATGTCTATCCATTCAGTCACAGCTATAGTAACTGTGTGTTCATATGCATCTAAAGTGTGCATTTATATACAAACAATAAAAAATACGTGCTTGTATGTCGATTCAAATGTGTACACCTGGACATGTTAAATATACACAAATATACACCCCAGTATTGTGTCTTTACTAGAACTAAAACATACTTTTGCACCCAAACGTTCTACTCCTACAGTAACATGAATTTAAAGACATGCAGAAACATATGGTTAACACATCTTTTATAGATGCGTGTGAGTGAATATGTGCATTGTCAGATACTCACAGTGCCTTCCATGTTCCTGTGGTGAAACAAAACTCACCCCAATTACCAGAGTTTTCTTGCCTCTGTAAGAAACCTCTGTCTTACTTGTGTGTTGATATGGCCATCTACAGCTGTGGGAGACACCTAGGTCTTTATTTCTGAAACCTCTTCTTCAACCAAAAACCCAAAAAGAGTCTTTATGTGTCAATATGGATCAAAGGGCTTTTGTTCTTCCTAACCTTCAGCCACTAAGTGAACACACAGTCCCTGTGCCAGGTCACTAAAGCACAAAACATATTCTCACACAGGCAAACGTGCTGGTATGCACAGAGCTATCTGTCACAGGAGGTAGGTCCTGCTCCCCAGTGGAAGGCTCACAGCTGGACAGGTATCCATCTTCCCTAGGCCATGGAGGCTCATTGCACCCTAAGAGGTCCCAAAAGTAGGATTAGTGATGTCTCTAAATACCCTGATGTAGAATAAGTGCATCTGATTAACAGCTTTACTGTTATTGACTCTCTAGATGAACAGGATTTATTGTGCATAGAACAGAAATAAATGAGGGTAAGACCACTATGTATAACGGGCTCTCTGAGGGTCACCTCTGCTCATACCTTGGATCTAAACTCTTGCAACAGTTTCATTCCTCTTCCCATATGCTCTCCAAAAGCTCTAGAGTGATTCACCCCGTTTCATCCCAAGCAATTTTACTCCTTTATCATTTTAGGGGATATTCTTTCAAATTTAAAACAGCAAACCTCTTCATGACGCTAGTTACCGCTTGAGTCAGATTTTTGGAGGGACGTAAACCCTCCCCCTCCTTCTGCATTCGCAGTCTGTGGCTCTCTGATGGCAGAATCTGCATGTGCAAAGATATGCTCAGAGCCCTGCAAACGCAAATGCCTTGGGGTGCAAAATTGGAGCCGGTGTCGAAGCCCCCACTTCTGACACGTGTCAGTCATGTCGGTTGCAATGTGGTCTTCAGTGAGTGAGGAGGAGGATGGTCTTGTGACGTCTGCGCTGGAGGAAGGCCCGGGCCCCACCCCAGCCACTCTCACAAGACAGGAGGTACCGCGGGTGAGTCACGGCACCCTTTGCCCCGTGGCGCGGGCCATCATAGCCCTGCACCTGCTGCATGCCCAGCCACTGCCTCCAGCGATTCCTGTTTGCAACCTCTGGAACGAAGTGCACGAGGTGTCGGAACTGATCACGGGTGGTTTTCATATGCTATTTTATCTAAGGGAGGAGGGCAATTATACCTCCTGCATCCGGTCCAAGGAGCTTGAATTGCTTTATTACTTGGTGTTGATGAAAGCAGAACAAATGGGATGACATGTTTGAAAATACCAGGTCTGTGAAGGATGAAACAGCAGAGCCAGCGCGCTCCAACAGTTCCATCCAGCACAGAGATGCCTCTGGGAAGGTTATGAGTGGCAAGCTGGTCGTTTCTCTGGCACGGCCCCTTTTGCACAGACATAAACCAGTGTGTGTCCTAGTTTGCTCTGCACTCTGAGCAGCTGCCATTAGAGTTTCCAGGGGAGCTGTGGTCAAATAGCAAGGGATCATCCGTCTCAAACTGATCAAAGGCACTGTCTCCAGGGACGTATGGTGAGGCTGGAGGACACCTGGAAGGCAAGGAGAAACTCCCCGTGGTTGACGGGAAAAGCTGAGAGTGAGACGACAAAAGAAATCGCGTTTCACTGTCTCCAGATCCTCAGATGTTTTGGATTTGCCTGGGAGCCATGAGAGAAATTAGAAAGGGCATTTAAACCAGAAAGCAGTGCATTTCCATGCTCATCTCTTCTTCCTGGTGCAGTGTTGGAATTTTCCTATACTCTTTTATATCCTCCCCCTTCTTCCAAGAAATTCAAATTGGATGTCTGAAGTTGCAGTGTTTCCTGAACATGGTGAATCCTTGTCCTGTTTTGTTTGTAGATAACCCTGATGATGTATATGCTGTGTGTCTGACTTCATGCCTGGTTTCAAAATGCTTGGATATGGAGCTGAGGCTGGGAGGAAGGGGGAGTTCCTACCTTTTTGTGGGGACGGACTGTAGGACATTGGCTGTAAGAGAGCTCCTGGCTGTCACTGCCCTGCCAGAAGGACAGAGATCAAGCAGTGATCTGAGCAGATGATGGTATAGACCTGCTGGTCACAGAGACTGCTTCCAGCTGTTTTGATCTGGCTGTGTCAGCGGGAGCTGCAGTACAAATACAGTCAGAGCTCTAGAGGAGACCGTAACTGCTGTAGGGACAGTCTCTGCTGCAGAACTTGGTGCTGGGGAATAATGCAGGAGCTTCAAGAAGGTGCCAATAGTACCATCAGGTGGGGAGGCCACACATATTGCTGTGTTGGCACAGGTCTCTTCTCTTTTGAGGGAGCACCTGTCAACCCCCTGTCCAGCAGATGAGAGGGAGAGAGGCTTCCAGAGAAAAGTGTGTGGGTTAACACCCCTCCTCTGCTGGGGAGGAGAACTGGGAAGCCTTCCTAGGTAGATGGTATTAAACATGTCATCACCTTCTTGTTTCTTCTCTCACTTTATGGCTTGTCCCAGAACTGTTTGTACCAATAAGTGCTATTTTGAAACTATGTTTTGTGGCAAGCAAATGGCTTTAACATAATATGTTCTCTTTTTGCAGGATAGAGAACTGCGTCCAGAAGAAATTGAAGGTAAAAGTTGTTGCTCCTTCTGCATTCCCTTTCTCCCTGCCCAGTGAAAACCTACTGGCTGGCCCTTTCAGGTTGGCCCCATGGGGTAAAATAATTTAGGGCAAACCAAGGAAGATGTTTACTGGAATAATTCCTGGAAAACCCAGCAAAAGAAATATGTTCAACTGTAGGAGTGCTGACTGTGAAGGAATTTGCATCTATTCCAGCTTCTTCAGGGTGGGAGGATAAGTAAACATGGGGTATTGGCTCTCAGGGAACTGCTGTCCCCCCAGCTCCCACACAAAGTGTTGTAGAGCATGGCACAACTGCATGGCTCCAGGGAAGCTGTTTTACTTGCTAATCCCTGCAGTGAGAGGTGTATAATACAGGGCAGGTGTAAAAGTTGGAAAAACTTACAAATTTTGGTTTGTTTATGAGGAACAATTTAGCAATGAACAGTTTAGTCCAAGCAAGCTTTTCTGTAAGGAATGGGTCAGCAGTGCTGCTGACAGAAGAGCTTAACCTTGCTCCAGTCATTGCCTCTTTGCAGGGAGATGTGCTGGGAAAATAGAGTATCTCAGGGAGTCTGGCCTCATAAAGAGCTGCTGATTCTGGGGAGGTTTCTTGGAAAGGGTATTTCAAGCTCTCACTGACAATATTGTTCTTTCTGGATCCATTCCCACAGAGCTAAGAGAAGCCTTCAAGGAGTTTGATAAAGACAAGGATGGGTTTATTAACTGCAGGGACCTGGGGAACTGCATGCGGACCATGGGCTACATGCCCACTGAGATGGAGCTAATAGAGCTCTCCCAGCAGATCAACATGAACCGTGAGTAATACGCACCTGGCTGTACCTGCCTGTTGCTGCTGTGCCCTGCATCATTGCCTCAGGCTCTCTTGGTCCCCTGCTGCATCTTTTCCTTTGGATTTTTCCCCCCCCTCTTCTTTTGGTTCTCATTTTCACTCCCTGTCATCTCCCCTGTTTGTTTGTGGTCCCTAGAAGCTGATGCCTTTGTTTCTGCTTATCAAAGGGACTGTGTGAACCATGCTTTATATGGGAACAGTGAGTGGAAGGGTTATCCTTCATGCTTATGCTGTCAGGTATAAAACTGCCCTTGATGCAGGCAGTCAGACACTGGTGCACAAGTTCCGTGTGTTGTCATACTGAAGCTGTTGTCAGATGGTGTCAGAATGAAGAGCGAGCCTGGGAAGGAGGAGATGGTTTGGTCAGATGGGTGGTGGATGGCTGTTCACCCTGCAGTGGTTGTTTGTGGATCTGCTGTGTGCCTGGGGACGGGCTGTGAGTGAGCTGTGCTGGCAGTGTCAGATGGAAGGATCTGCTGCGCTCATGGAAAGATGTGACAAACGCATCCAATTCACTGTAACTGCCTTTGTGCGCCTTGTCTTTCACCATCATTTTTGTCACTTCTCATCTGTGGCAGAGCAGGGCATCACCCTCAGCAAGGTGGGGAGAAGGATATTTGGTGCATGCTATTTCTGACACAGGGTGATGATAAAAGAACAAGTTACTTGGTCAAGGGAAGGAAAACAGCTGTGACATATGCACCCAGTCACACGCAAAAGCATCTGATAGCCCTGGCACACAAGTGCTTGGGAATTTGAGAGTGGTACTGACAGCTTTCAGATAGGGCACTAACAAGTAAAAGAATTAACACAATGAATAAACAGTTGGACGTGCATTAGCTGCTGTAATGGAGCAGGACTCCACTGCTGCAGGGCAGTGCCCGGGCTGTGCAGGAACATCGTGCTGTGCCCTTGCCGTGCCCTTTGGCACAGGCACAGCACACAGTTGCTATAAGCACTAGAACGATCAAGCCTCTAATACGTAGTATGTGATGCCACAAGGATGTGACAGGCCATGGCTGCCTAATATGGAATAGCTTGGGCTCATTCTGCATAGCCCATAATCCAGAAAACACAGTGTAAAACGACCTCTGCTTTTCCTTCCACTGTCCCATGCCTTCTGTGCTCTGCTTCCTGGAGAGCCGAGCGCTCTCTGGGGCACACAGAAGAGCAAAGTGAGTGCTGGGCAGAGAGTTCTTACACGCAATCTTTCATCTTGTCCCAAGTGGGTGGCCATGTGGATTTTGAAGATTTTGTTGAGCTGATGGGCCCAAAGCTGCTAGCAGAGACTGCAGACATGATTGGTGTAAAGGAGCTCCGCGATGCCTTCAGAGAGGTGAGTGCTCCCTCCCACATCCCCCCAGAGAGGTGAGCAGCTGGAGACAGGAAAGAGAGAAGACCCACTGGGGAAGAGAAGAGGAGGAGGAGAGAGCAGCACAGTGGAAAGACAGAGAAAGAGCCAAGCCAGGCATGGAATAAGGGAGGAGCAGAGAAAGTCACTGAGATAAGGGAACCCTTGAGGCAAGGAAGAGGAAAGCTGGTGCAGGCACAGCAGCAAGGGACTTCTGAGGACAAAAGACAGACTGGATCCAAAAGGCACCCAAAGGAGGAAAAGGAGGGACACAGAAGGAAGGCAGAAAATATAGGGCACTCAGGAGCAGGACAATACCAGAGCAAGATCTGTTTCCATTAACTGTGTTTGCCCCGCTGATATTTTTCATGCACTTGCAGTTTGACACCAACGGTGATGGGGAGATCAGCACCAGTGAGCTGCGAGAAGCCATGAAGAAGCTTCTAGGGCAGCAGGTGGGCCATCGGGACATCGAGGAGATCATCCGAGACGTGGATCTGAATGGAGATGGGCGTGTGGATTTTGAAGGTGAGAAGGGTTCAGCGCTCGCTGCCCATCTGCTCTGCTGTGAGTCACAGTTTCAGCTCAGAAGCTGAAGTGGAAGGGAAGATTTGCTTTCTCAGGGCCCAGGTATCTGAAGGATGGAGAAAAAATCAAGCAGAACTTTTCTTTCTAGTCAGCTGAATTGTTCCTTTGTGTATCGTCTCTTGCTGCATCTCAGTTTCAGTTGGGTCTCCCTAATTCTAGCATGGCAAGAGATAGAACCTGTCACAGAGAAGCAGATGCTGGTGCACACATGTTGTGCCAACCCTCTTTTTATGGGGCATTTTCCTTTCTGTTAAATCTATTGCAAGAGCTGTGAGGTGGCTGGATTGCTTTGGAGAATGTGTTGCACCTTCCATTTCCTCTGGCTTACCTTATTATCTGGGTTTATAGAGAATTTGCTTCTGTGCCTTTATGCCAGAAGATGGTCATGTGCCAGGTGTGCTCACCAAGACTGCAGATATCTGATCTAGAGGTGTCATGTTAAATCCTAGAGACAATTAATTTCTTCTTTTTCATGCCAGAAGGACTCGGAAAAATAAGAGTGGTTAGGCTACTACCCTAGCCATTAGCCATGGCAGGAACAATATTAATAGTGCTCAGGGTTTCTGGCAAGGAAGCAGTTGATATCAGACAGCTAAGAAGATATAAGAGCTGGAAGGTGTGAGAGCATGGCAGGGTGCGTGTTTCCATGGTGCAATACCAGATGTCCCTTTGCAGTAAGGGTGAAGCACAGGAAATACAGAATTAAAGTGAAATTGATGTAATATTTTTGGCTCACAGGCATTCCTGGGTCTTCTACATGACAAGGCATCTCAGTCCTCAGCATTACCAAAGCCTCTGAGGGCTCTGAAAAGGCTAAAAAATTGGAAGTCTTTCCCTAGAAAGTATCTGCTAGCTGCAGTTGTTCTAATGCACTGGCTGATTACATGACAGTAGCTCTCCTTGTTTCCCACAGCTAAATTATGTTAGACAGCTAAAATACATGAAATGCTATCCCAGTATCATTTTCTCCATGAGTTACTGCTTTAGTTGTCAAAGGACAGCTCCATCAATGGAAAAGGAGAAGTCAAGGGGGTAATTTCCACTGTCCTCCTCTTTGCAGAGTCATTAGTTCCTCGTCAATTCTCTCCAGAATGAAAACACATTTATATTTGAAGGCATTTACACTCAATTTGAACAACTGTAATTGACTTCACAAGCTGCAGGGTAGACAAGAATACATCCAGGGTATCCTTGCAGTTAGCTTGTATCTTTAAAAGAACAAGAAGTCCATCAGAGTAAACTTTTCACTACAAAAATGCTGGTACTTACCAAAAACGCTTGTGCTTTCCCACACTGGTGTCTCTGTGAAGTGGCAAGCTTACTAAGAAATCATACTGCGTTCCCAAGAGTGTAAATCAAGGTTCCCTGAAGTTACAGGAAGGGACACAACTCCTCCATAATGTCTCACAAAGAGTTACTTGTGCAAACAAGACTGTACGTGGCTGGGAAGAAGTCCAAGGCAATGAACTGACCTGCTAGTGGGACCTTATCACCATATCTAACGCAGGGATTAAAGCACATTTTGTGTGAGTTCTCAGGGCCAGTCACAGAGCACACAGACCTGCTGGCAGTGTGTGGACTCCTGGTTTCACCCTGGCTGTGTCCAGGCAATGAGAGCTGGGTTGGGGACTGTGGATGCCTTCTGCTTCAGGGCTGTCTTGTGTTGTTGGTTGCAGAGTTTGTTCGCATGATGTCCCGCTGAAGATTATTCTCAGCTCAAGAAGAATCAGCACCTTAGAGAGGGCAGAAGAGGACCTAGATGGAGCATCTAGCCCCGATGTTCCTACACGAAGGTTTATCGGCTGGCTGCAATTAGGACATTGCAAGATGACCTGCTGCTCCTCCCTCATGGTGGTCCCCATGCCCCTCCACCCTTTCACACTGTGAAAGACTTGCAACTTCCTACAACTGGAACCATTCCTTGGACATGATTGCAGGAAACGGCAGAGCCAGGACTTGCCATGATGCTTTCATGGGATATTTGCAACTTTAGACTCCTCCTCCCCAGCTTTGTTCTCCCACCAGCTGCTGCAAAGCAAAAGCAGGAGAAATCCTCTTGGCTTGGTGGATGAGAGCAAAGCCATTGGGACTGGTGGCAGCCTCAGGGCGTGCTCTGCACTTCTTGGTTTCCCTTGGTGAACCGTGTCTGTGTTTGCTGTCTCTGTGTGTGTGTCTATCTGTGTGGAGTTATTTATGCTTCCCCAGCATTTATTTGCATCTCCTGTGGTTATGTTTACTAAGAGTAAATTCAAATACATGTCTTGCGGGGGGAAAGCGATAAATATGCACGTTGAAATGATGTGGAGCCTGGATGTCCCTGTGAGAGGTGGTGGCCGGGCTGGGGGAAGAAGGGCTTGGGCACATGCACACCCCAGTGTTGGCACCGGTGTCTGGAGGCAAGTCCTTGCTGCAGGAAGGGGAGTCACTGCTGGCCAGTAAGCCCGTGTCAGGACTCTGCCCTCCCTCCCACTGTCCCCATGGCTGAGGGGCCTGGAGGTGCTTCACAGTGAGGGCAGTGTGGAGGGTGCCATCCCTACATCCCCTCCACTGGCACCAGGGCAGGTGAGAGCCCCTGCAGTGTCATGGCAAAGGAGCAGCGGGAGAGAGGGCTCAGAGGGGAGCTGAGTGAGAGTGGGATAGGCAACAATAGCCACCTTCCCGCCACTTTCAGACTGTTTCAAACACAACTGTGAGCACATGCACAGTGGGGCTGTGCTGTGGGAGCTGAGCTGTAACTTGGTTGGTGCTGGGGATTGGCTGGGAGCCTCCCTGCATGGCACTGCCCTGCTCTCCAGCCTCTTCACACTCAGAAATGCTGCACGTGTCTGCAGGCCCCACCAGCTGTTTCCAGACACATCAGATGCTTATCCTTTCCCCAGGATGCTCCCGACCTACCACTCTCTTCCCCTACTCTACCAGACCTATAGTAGTCCCTTTTCTCTATGCAGAGGCTCAGTCACAAATTGTCAGCATGAATTTCTGCTTGGCTTCAAAGGGCATTGTCATTGCTCTGTGTTCCTCAGTGTGACTGGGAGCTGTTTTCCTCTCTGTCTCTTTAATCCAATTGGAAGGTTAAGGACCAATATCCTCCTGCTCCCTCCATTGCAAATCTTTCACTTCCCAGGTTCTCTTCTGAATTCTTGGGGTCCACAAATCCATGTCCCAAAGAAGGATTTTCTCTTCTGCCTTCCTGTTGCTGTGCCAACCAGCATAGCTGCAGAGATGGCTGGTATCCCAGCAGTGGAAAAACTGTGTTTCTTCTTATATTTGTGCGTGTGTGTACTTGTATTTGCACAGGTGTGTGCACTGGGAAAGGGCTGTGTGTGTGCATATAAAAGCTAGGAGTGCAGATAGGCACCTGGGAGTGCAGCAGCAGGAGAGTTTGTGTCTAAGTGGGTGTATGCAAACTGTGTGTGTGTGTCTAGGGAGCTGGTCCCATCTTAGAAATGTGTGTGAGCCAAGAAATTGGAAAATGGATATTTACACATCTCTGCATTTACTGGCACAGCAGCTGTATTGCAATTAGGAGGTGAGGGTGATAAACTGAACAGAGTCCAGAGTCCTGGTAACTTGTAAATGCATTTAGGGCAATACTGGGGAAGGTCCCTGTGCAGGCTGCTGTCTGCCAAAGGGAATGCTGGCACACAACTGTGCTTCACTTGCAGTGGAGCCTGTTGAGGAAGGAGCTGTTTGTGCATGCAGAGCAGGAGGACAGCTGTGCTGCAGAGCTGTGCCTGCCCATGGGGACCAGTGACAGCTCGGGGCACATGCTTTGTGCCACAGCCAGCGTGCACAAGCCCGGTGGGCAATCAGAGGCCACGAGTGTGGTGGCTGCCTCTGCCTGCTCCTTCCCAGACCCTGCCCTGAGCACACACACATATTTTGCCCGCAGCATCGGATGGCAGGACACAGTCTTGATTTATGGGTAACCGTATTTCTAGAGGCTGCACTGATCCACAGTGCAAACTACAGCAGGTCCCTGTGTTTGTACCATGGCAGAGCTGTGCTTGTCTTCCAGACACCAGTGCTAGGGGAAGGGTGGCTGCAGGACACCTTTGTGTCATTGCAGAGGCAGTCCTGGAGCCACAGCTACTTCCGAGGAAAGCTGAGTCTGCCAAATCATCTGCAGCTTTGTTCTGCCAGGTCTCACCATGATACAGTGAGCAGGTCAGACAGAGCAGGTCTCAAAAGCCTTCATATTTTTTTTTCTCCCAGCAGAAGCTCTTGCTGCCAGTCTGATTTTACTTTCACAACAAACCCCAAATAATCCCAGGGAGTTTTCCTATTTTCTTGTGCAGACAAGGCCAGAGATCAAAGTTCCAATCTAAATAATCTAATTCCAGAGATAATCCTTTTGCTCTCATCTCCAATTCAGTACTAGGGAGGCTTCCAAAGAGCTCCACATGGCAGGGCACATCCTCTCTGGGCACCTGAGCCCTGCAGCCCCATGCAGGCCAGGAGGTGGTTTAAGCAGTGGGGCTGGCTCACGTTGACTTCTTAGATGTCTCATTAGCCATGAGGTCTGCTTCTGACCCACATCTCTGCTGCTCTTTTTGGACATTCCAAATCCTGATCCCATTTTACAGCAGGACATGGCTGACACCCAGAATATGTGCCCCACATCACATGTGAATGATCAGGGCTGTAGGTAGACCAAGCAGGACTGATCCAAGACGGAGTCATTTTGGCACAGCTGCCAGGGGACAAGGAGAGATAAAGAGATTGAGAAGACAACCCTGAGCCTTTCACTTGTAGGTTACTGGTGTAAATCCAGCCTGCATCAAGGGACTGACTGATGGCTCAGTGGATTAGTAACAGGATAGAGCCTTTGACATCTGGAGCACAAGCTGGCATCAAATTGCCAGTGACCGCAAGTATCGATTCAGGGCAGCAGTGTCGGACATCGTGGACACAGGCCACATGGCATGTCTGCTGTCCTCTGCTAGTGGCCATGGCCAGCCCCTGAGCCAGGGCCCCTGCCCCTCCTCACTGACTGCTGCTCAGTTAATCCCTCTTGCTTCATGATGGGCTGCTGGTTCTTGGGAAATCATCATCCAGGCTAGTTATTAGAAGATGCTCTGCCTAGGGAAGCAGAGGAGGTATTCCAGTGCTCAGTGCCTTGCCTTCTAAAAAGGCTGAGCCGTCAGATGGAGAGGAAAGAGAGGGGTTTTCCCCTCTGTTCAAGGAGGCAACTCTTCAAGGAAGCTCTCCTCTTTTCAAGGAAAGGTCGCTGATATTTTCCTGTGAGATGTGCAGAGCCCCAGGAGCCCACAACACAGTCCCCGGGCTTGGCACATCCACATAAGTCCCTGATGACACTCCCAAGGCAGGGATGAGCAGGGTCAGCTCCCAGCTGCCCTTGTAGACATCTTGGGGCCTCCTTCAGCTCAGGGACCTGTCTTGGCCATACCTAAACATTATCTAGTAAATCCCTTCATGTCTGAATTCCTGCTGATGGGCACACTTGGTCTGGGCTGAGCAGTTTGTAATGAAGCCCCAGTCACTGGCTGCACAGTGCCATTTTGTATGACCTGTGAAAGCCCTGCTGAACTAGGGGCCACGAATGGGGCTGCATGGGGCACTTGGTGGCACCTCTGCTGCCCTGGAGGGTTTCAGGACTGGAAATACGAGGACTTGCATCCACTGCTGTGTGTAACTTCTGCCCCAGCCATCCCTCTGCCTGCTGATGATTTACTCCATCCCTCCTCCCACTTCACTTTTGTAGCTCGTGACAGTCACCTGGTGACACAGAAAGTGTTTATGTGCTTTGAAGTTGTGCTCCTGACCGGAGCCCATCGAAGTTTAAGCTGAGAGATTAGAGAGGATCGCATGTAATCAGTACAAATGAGCTCTAACGAGGCCTCCCTCAGCCTTGCCAACTGGACAGCATTGTCCTGGCCGCGGCTGCTTGCACTCCTTTGGTAACAGAACTTGGGGGACACCCAACAGGTCACAAACACAGCAGGAATATGGCAGATTAGCCTGCATTTTATCAGACGCTCTCAGGGCTGGGGTCTGTAACGCTGAGATGATTTGCCAGGAACCAGCATGAGGCGGCTGAATCTGGAGAGGTGCTAAGCGTGCGCATTTCACGCTACGTTTCTGGATGTGGTTTCCTAAGGCACCTTGCAGGTTCAGAAACCCCTTGCTGGCTGCAGTGCTGGCATGGGAGCACAGGTCTGCCCTGGTCCAATTAAGTCACAATCCCAAGAGCCGATGTGACAGCAGCAGGATCATGCTCTGGGGGACACTCCGACCTGGGCAGAGCAGGCTGGGGAGCAGGGAGAGGGTGGTCACACCCCCAGCCCCAAACAGGTCGCTTCTCCAAGGCTGTGGCTGGCTAAGAGGCCCCCAAAGCGCATTGCAAAAGCAACGAACCCGTTTAATTCTCAATCTGCAGCGCCAAGTCTTTATTTATAAAAGTAAATGCTTCGTGGCAGACTTAAATTAATAAAACATCACTGGGACTTGGGAGCAGCCGCTGCTAAGGCGGCCGAGCCGGGAGCACAGCCCCGAGGTGCACGGCGGTCAGACAGGAGGGCACACGGGGGCAAGCACGAAGTTACTGTCTATACTAAGTTATTGTCTCCCGCTATGTAGGGAGTGAGTTTCCTTCCGTCTGCAGCACGGATGTCTCACTCCAGCGCTCCCAACGCCTTGCCAAGGTCCCCCAGAAATCCCGCCGGCTCTCACATTCTGCCATAAGGCCACCCCGGGGCACAGCCCGCTGGCCGCGGCACGGCCACCTCCCTAACCCTTCCCCTTCGGTGCCCGCTTTGCTTCCCGAGCAGGCTACCGCGCTCCAGGGTGCTCCTCACCGGGCGGCAGGGCACCGTGCTCTGCGGGCACCGAGCTCCCGGGGCGCGGCGGGGAGCGGCCCCCGCTGTCCCCGCTCCGCTCCCATCCCGCTCCCATCCCGGTCCGCGCTGCCGCAGCGCCTCCCGTTGCCGCGGCAACCCGCCGTGC
>VWZF01007191.1:0-12013 GCA_013396755.1 Sclerurus mexicanus | reverse complement strand
CGGACTGCCCGCCTGGCCGCCGGCAGCCTTTCTCCTCCCGTTTGCCATCCGAGAGCCCGGTTCCACGGCGGGATCCGCCGGCCCGCAGCGCGCTCCTGGCAGCGGGAACACGCTCTGCCTGCCCTGCCCTCCGCACCGCATCCGGAGCGCTCGCCGTGCGGTCCTGAGCCCCCGTGCTGGGCACGGGGAAGGGGCAGCGGGCCGGTCTGCTCCGTGCTACATCCCGGCGGGGTGTTCAAGGGCAGGGACACGGGCGGCAGTGGAGGCGGATGGGATGGCATCAGCTGCTCCGACTGCTCATCGGTAAAACCTCCGCTCCACCAGTCAGGACGGGATGTAGAACTAATGCTGCACTTGGGTTACCTTCTCTCGCTTCCTCTGAAGCCGCTCCACTTGTATGAGTCGTGCACGTTTCTGATAATCGGTGCACCAAAACTTAGTTGGTTCACAAATGTATTGAGAAGTTAGCAGTGCTGAGCTGCTCTGCAGACGTTTCCAGGTGAGTGGTGGAGTGTGGAAAAGGCGAGCTGTCTCTTGACTTTTGAGTCTAACCTTTGCTGTTTCCATGTAGGATGGTGAGGATTTTCCTGTGCTATGCATCTGGAACTGCCACTGCTCACCCTGCATGGGTGCTGTGCCAAATGGAGAGGCTTTTGGGCACAGTGGACACAGGGGAGGTTACATTTACATTCTAATATGGTTTGGTTTTCACACCCGTGGAAGCTGACGCCCCGGCTGCACAAGGTGCCCTCACTGCTGTAGGTCAGCTTCACTTCATAGACCCTTCATGGGTGTGACTTGAATGTCCTTGTGGACTTGAACAGTTTGAGTTGAGGAGAAAAAAAGGGTCTTTTTCAAGCACATTGTGACTCGTTCTTCCTTCGGGGAAAGGCTGTGGTGTCTCCTCTGCACAGCAGGCTGTGGCAGTAATTCTGCTTCAGCCAATGGTGCCAGGCACAGTGGAGACTTTACCCCTTTGAGTCCTCAGCTGCATTTCCCTCAATGGCTTTTTATTGCACCATTGTTCGTTTACTCTGGGTTCCTCTGTGTTGATAGGCATGTAATGGCTACAGCAGAAATATATGGCTGACTGGGAGGAAGTGACCCAGGGACAGTAATTCTGGGCTGTCCTACCTCTGGGCAAATTAAAACCTTTTTTTCCAAGCTTCAGTTCAGCCGCTGTGCCCTGAAGGACTGAATGTGCTGATGGCAATTACAGAATTAGGCAGGTGCCAAGCATAGTTGAGTTACGGCTTGATGGGTACTGCTCACTCCCGGTGAGCACTCAGCATGCTCTAAAACCCAGCTCGCCCTCCCCAGCGCTGTCAGCAGAGCTCTGACACACAGGTGACAGGGCTTCCTCTCCAGTTACCTTCTCGGCTATTAAAGGACTTTCTTCTTGTGCAGGCTTTCCTCTAATAGAAACTGACTTCTGTGGAGTCCTTGGTTCGCTATCACTGTAATCTGTAGCTGGACAGAAATACCTGTGTGGGAGGACAGGTTAAACTTTTCACCCTCTGTGTTTCTGGTGGTTAGAGTGTTCAGTCCTTACACCCAGGTTTGAGTGGTAAAGGGGAGCAGAGGATTGCCTGAGCAGCCCTGTGTGAAACAAGAGACTGAGAACTGGCATTAATTTCCTCTCACTCGTTTGGATCGGCTCCGTCTTTGGCAACGTGCTCTGGGTTAGTAGTTCTTGCTTTGTCTTGGCCAATGCAGTGTCTGTTCCCATGGAAATGGGGGTGGAAGTGGTAAGTGTCAGCAGAGAACTTTGTCTGGATCAGCTTCTCCTGCCTGAAGTGCCAGTGGGCAGATGGTGTCCGCAGTCTTCCCTCCTGCCCCTGCTTCGCTGAGGAATCATTTGATTCCCAGCTCTGGAGGCATTGCATCAGTTTGCATTTGTACAGTAACCCTGATGCAATAGAGTGCCAAGTCGAGTTACAGTCTTCTGGGGGCTGCTCTGGAGGTGGTGAATCAGCAACTGAGGAGGGGCAAATTTTATGATCTCTGTTATTTTGTCAGTTACTGTCCTGTGTGGGAATGTTGTTTGGGCCCTTCTCAGGGGGCTGTTCAGATGCTTGCAGATAGCACCCATTTAAGCTGGGTGGCTCTGAGAATAGCAGCTGATGGAGCTGTTGGTGCTCTTGAAACCCTTGTGCATCTCGCTGCCTTCTCCTGTCTTCAGGCTGACAGGTATTGCGGGGCAGTTGATGAGAAGAAAGGGCACTGTAGGATGCCTAATGCTTCTCACACTTCTGCCATCCCCTAGGTCTTCACTTGAGGGGGATGAGTCTCTAAAACCTGATGCCATCAACTGCTACCTTCAAATCTGTTGTATCAATGAGTCAAGTCAGTCCTGTGCCTGCTGGTTTTGTTTTGGACTCGGAGTTTGAAATCTGAAAATACCACAAAAATATTCTAGGTGCTTTTCCTCTTAGGAACAAGAGCCAATGGCCAAGTCCTTTGGCTCTGTGCACTGTCTGTGGAACAGACTCCTCTTTCTGAAATGCTGAGTTTGGTGTGTCTGGACTGCAGCAGGTTCAGACCTGGTTTCCCACAGGACCCGGTTTCTGGCGCTTTGGCTTCCTCTGCTGCTGCTCCAGCAGTGCCGCCACCTGGTCAGAGCAAGGAGGGGAGGCAGGTCTGACAGGGTGTGAGTACCACTTGCACTTCCACAGTGTATAAAGTGTTTCTTCCACTTGCCTCAGACACTGACCCTTCCCCTCACTCTTGTGTGCTTGATACCCAGCTTCTGACTACGGTATGAAGCTACCAATCTTGCGGTCCAACGCGGAAGACCAGATTCTGTACCAGACCGAGCGCTACAATGAGGAGACCTTTGGCTATGAAGTTCCCATCAAAGAGGAGGGTGACTATGTGCTGGTGTTGAAGTTTGCAGAGGTCTATTTTGCACAGTCTCAACAGAAGGTAACCAACAACTCCTTGTGTGTCTCTGATGTGAGTTCCTGGCTAAGACTGCGTGTGCTCAGGTTGCCTCTGCTGCTTTGCATGCTGGAGGAAAGAGTGGAGTAAGCTGCTAATGGTTAACTGAGTTTCTAGACCTCTCATGGGCTCTGAAACTGTAGAGCTGTCTCCCACATTCCAACTATACAGTCAGACTGAAAAACTGCATTTCAAAATATCAAAAAACCACGTCCAACTAAACATAATTAGCAACAGAGTTTGACAACCTGTTTAGGCTGTGCTGGCATTGAGGAGCTTGTTACCTTTTTCCTGTACACTTACTCCTGACCTGACAGCGTGGTTGTGTTGGAGAAAGTATTGCACAGGTTGAAGCAGGGAGGTGATCTGGATTAACCTACTCAAAACGATTTTTATGAGTGAAGTAAGACTTGATACTGGTTCAGTCTAGGTTCTGAAAGCACAGAATTAAATTCAGCCTCTTTATTGCTCATGTCCTCTTTTTAAATACCTCATGTACAGAGGTGGAAACAGAAGCACAAACAACTCAAAGCCCTGTGATAAATCGGGGTGGGAGTGGTTTGTGTAATAGTCTGTTTTTCTCCTGACTCCATCAGCTTCTTTAGAGCTGATCTCCTTAAGTACTGTGCTGCCTTCCTGCCAGAGAAGTATTTCAGGGAACAGAACTGGTGGAGCTGGCTTACAGAACAGATGCAGAAAGCAGCCTCAGATTAAACTGAAGGGCTGAGGCATCTTTGGTTCCTCTTCCTTGATGTGGTTCTGCTGGGATTCCCCAGGTGCTGAGTGAAGTTTGAGTCATTGCAGCCCTGAGGAAGACTTTCACTCTGAATTCACAGATGTGGTTAGCAGTTAAACATTTTACCTCCTTCAAACCCTGTGTTCTTCACCAGCTTGTTTCCTCTTCTCTGTTCTGCTGCAGGCAGTTAGTTAGAAATGGCTTCACTCCCTAGGGTGTGGTAGGAGCAGGTCCTCAGACAGGAGGTGGAAAGAAAGTTGTGAAAGAAAAGCACGAATAAACCTGAATAAAATTGTTCTGTCCCCACTTCAGAACAGCAGATGTAGAGGGTCTTTTAAAAGGGGGAGGCAAGTGTCAGGGCATTTGAAGTAACATTAATGCTTCAGTGCCTTTACCTGACTGCTTTGGGCTCTGAATCCTTCCCAAGGGAGTGGGGCAGTGCATGTTACAGTGCTTTCAGGTCCTGGGTGCATAACGAGAAGAGACCTTTCCTGTTGTGTTCCCATTTCAACTGTCACGTGCTTGAATCTGTTCTGACTCTCTGTCATTTCTTTCACCCTGAAGGTGTTTGATGTTCGCTTGAACGGCCACGTGGTGGTGAAAGACTTGGACATTTTTGACAGAGTTGGACACAGCACAGCTCACGATGAGATCATTCCCATGAGTATCAAGAAGGGGAAGCTCAGTGTCCAGGGGGAGGTTTCCACGTTCACGGGGAAGCTCCACATTGAGTTTGTAAAGGTAATAAGCTTTTCAGGGCCGAGCCCTCATCTTCCCTTTCCCCTTCTTCCCCAGCTTTGTGGTGCAGCTGTGTGCTGGAGGAGGGGGAATGGTCGGTGGGGAGACCATTCCTTGCCTCCGAGCTGCAGCACTGATTGCTGCCTTTGCTTTCTCTAGGGCTACTATGACAATCCGAAGATCTGTGCCCTATACATCCTGCAAGGAACAGTGGAAGGTAAGCACAGTTTTTGTGCCAGAAGGCTCTTCCCCCTTGGAGAGCAGCCTGTTGCTTCTCAGACTATGAGATCATAGCTCTTGCTGACCCACATCTGCCAAAATTGTTTCTCTCTCAGTGAGTTCCCACAGAGTGCAGTTACAGAGTGAAGTAGGTGTGTAATGTCCTCGTTCTCCAAGTCACAAATTGTGTCATTTTGGAATGAGAGAAATCAGTTTGTTTTGGAACTTCCTGTATATGAGGGAGAGGAGAAGGAACATGTCTGGTCAGTCTCAGCTTATAGCTACAGATAAATTCCCTCTGGCCTTGGATGTCAGCAGCAGCCCTGCAGACTAGTAATTTGCAGAGTTCTTTTAGCTAGTAGTTAAGTGTTTCTTACCCGGAGCTTTGTTTTGCCTTGTCAGCTTGAGGACAAGGCAGTGTTTTCTTCCCAGGTATCAGTTCCTCTGAATAGCAGTGGGGAGTGCTAGGACAGTTCTTGTTCCTTCTTCGCCCTCTTTGTAACTGTGCTGGAGTTGAAGCCCCTCTAGCTCCCGAACAGGGCAGGTTTAGGACTCCTCTCTGATCAAACCATCAGTTTGCTTTACTGTTATTCAAGGATTGCCAAGTGCTGCTGGTGAGAACCTCGTGGCTGGGTGGCACCTGCAGTTCAGGCCCCAGGCTCAGATGGCTGGATTTGAGTGTGGTAGGGCCATGCTGCTCTGATAGCTCTGGGGCTGTGGGGTGTAGTGGTGTGGGGCAGGATTGTTCATGGAAAGGGTTGTTCCCGTTTCTGGTTGCACCTGTGTCTGCTGGTCCTGCTTAGGTCTCACTGAGCAGCTGCAGTGTCTGACTCTGTGCTATAAGGGTGCTTTTGTGCATTGACTTCCCCGTGTGACACATAGGATGGAAGAATGTAGTGTTTTTGCAGACTGGATCCTTGGATGCTCTTACCTCACGGAGAAAAGAAATAGTGGTGTGATCCTCTGTGGGGGAGGATGCTCCTCTCTTCTGAGGTGTTCTGGTTGTGGTTTCGATCTGGTGTCAGGTGCCCTCTTGTGTGTGTTGGATGAGGGAGGGGGGAAGGAAGGGAGTGTCTCGAGTGATCTCCCATTTTACATCCTGCCTCCTTGCAACCTTTTGTCTTGTCCAACAGATGTCCCAAAGCTGCAGCCGCACCCCGGTCTGGAGAAAAAAGAGGAAGATGATGACGAAGATGAATATGACGATGGCTCCAGTGTCAAAAAACAGGCAAATAAGAACCGGGTTCAGTCAGGCCCACGCACACCAAACCCCTATGCCTCGGACAACAGCAGCCTCATGTTTCCTATACTGGTGGCCTTTGGTGTCTTCATTCCTACCCTCTTCTGCCTCTGCCGGTTGTGAGAGCAAGCCCCACAGTGCATCAGCCCAGGGGCTGGGAGGGAAGGAGTTGGACCAAACACGGTTGCTTTCAATTTCTCCATATTGTTCATAATTTAAGGAAAACAAACAAAAAAAAGATGATTCATTTGGAATGAATAGCAATGAATAGCAGGTCCAGGTAAGAGGGAGCTTACCTTCCCCCTGCCAGCAAGCAGCAAGGCCCTTGCCTTCCCCTTCGCACCATGTGCAGCCTCTGATTCTCCCTGGGGCGTCCAAGAGTGAACTGAGTCCTGGCTGGCTGTGTAGTGGGCTGTTGAAAGATGATGTTACCAGTCCTGGGCCGCTTCCCACACCGAGGGATAGCAATGTGCTGCGAGATCTCTGCCCCTGCTGGGTGGAACACGGTTCCTTAATCGGGGAAGCTGCTCTTAAAACAAGGCCTGGGTACACATCCAGGAGCATGGAAGTGTTGTGGTGCTGTTGGGTGTCAAATGACTCCGGAGGACAGAGCCTGGCTCAGCATCTCCCTGAGTGTGTGCAGCACGATGGATGGTACTCGCCTGCCTAAAGATACCAAGACTCCAGCTATCCACCCAGCCTCCATGGAGATGGTCCCCTCTGAGGACTGTGAGCTGCGCCAGGAGCAGAGGGATTTATCCGGCCTGATTTGCTGCACCAGTTGGGAGAGACTTCCCTAGTTTGGCAGTTGCAATGTTTTTTCCATCGCAGAGGGACTCTGCTGTAGCCTGCCAGAGGCTGACGTTGTTAGCGTCTGAGCAGATGCACTTGTTTTCTGTATTGATTATTGATTACGGCTTTTGTTTCCTTTAATATCCTTTTATTTTCGAAGGTTTTGTTTTAAGCCCAGTTCCTTGTTCTGCCCTTTCTAGCAAGTGACCTCTCCTTTGGAAGAAGCCGAGAATCAGGTGACCTAGGGAGGAGGCTCAGGACTTGTTCCTTGACCTTCCTAAGGGTTAGCTCCCTTCTCCATGGCTCTGAACAGCCTGTGCTTTAGGACAGAGCGGAGCAACCTGGTGGATGCTCCCCGTGAGCTCTCATTCCCTTTGTAGGGACCAGGCCCGCCTGCAGCAGTGTGAAGTGGAGCTGGTCAGTGTTTACAGTGAGCTTGGCCTTTTGCATATCCAGGCAGTGTAGCAAAGGGGCAGATGTCCAGCATTTCAGTCTTGAAGAGCAAGGTGGTTTGTTGCCGTCCAGAGATCTGAAAGTGAGCAGAACACTGGAGAAAAGGTCACCTGCTTTCCCCAGGGATATTTCTGCGAGAGGCTTTTATTTCCACACGCAGAGCCTGTGCCTGCCTGACAGAGGCTGAGCAGAGCAAAAGCTGCTGCTGAGCCTGCCGATCCAGAGCTGCCGACCCCGAGGAGCTGCCTTCCCACAGTCCTGGCCTCCAGCATGTTGAGCATTTCTAGCTGTCAGGAGGGAGATGTTCTGTGCTGGAGCAGGATCTGTCCCAGGAAGGGTCAGGTCCTTGCAGGTCAGTTCAATGCTGCTGAGCTCTGGGCTCACAGAACGCTTTACCTCACGCTCTCTCCGTTGCCCTCAGAAGTGTTCTGTCCTTCCCCGGAGCAGTGGCACTGAGCAGTGACCTCTGTGCTGCTCTGCCTCTCTGGGCTTGCATTTTCCTAGCAGCTGGTCCTGGGTTTGATCCCCTGCGGTGGCTCAGCCTTTCTTTGAGCTGAGCAGGGTCAGCAGAATTACGTAGTTTCTGGAAAGGGACCTGGAGGAGCAGCCTTTTCTGTTCTGCTGGGCCCAGGCAGCTGAAGCCTTCGCTTCCTCCTCACCCTCAAGCTGTGAAAGGAGCTGTCAGCTTAGGGGCTCCAGGGTGGGACCTGGGGGAGGTGACAAAGTGCTGCTCTCTGCAGCAGTACCACCGAACCTTTTCTGATCACACACATCACTGCTGTAGGCCTGACCCTAATTCTGTGTCTGTGAGTTGAAAAGAAAGCCGGATCGTAATTTTCTCTCCAGCTTCATAAGTGGTAACAGCCCGTTTGGGAGAAGCAAGAATCCTTGCCCCAGTTAAAGGAGAAGACAGGCTTTAGAGAGAGCAGATTGTGAAGAACAAACCTTAGGATGAAAAGGTGGTAAGCTTGAAGTTGTCTGCTTCATCTTCCTGTTAAAATCCTAATACTTATAAAACTCGTAAAATATGAGCTCTGTTTTGTTCGGTGACAGCCCCTGCAGGGATTCTCCAGCGTTTTTGGGATTGCTTTAACTGGAGCACAGAGACATTTAGATCTTTGTCAGTCTTGAGAAGCATGAACTGTGCTGATTTGTTAAGCAAAGAACCCGGGGTTGAAAACAGGCGCCTGTGTAAGGAGCTGCCCTCCTCCAGGCCTTTTAGGCTGCATTTTATTTGAGCATCCTTGAAGGAAGGAACCACTCTGCTTCTTGTGGCTCACACAGTAATCCCTGCACCTCGCCTAGAATGGGAAAAGGGTGTGCCTTCAGATGTGCAAAAGTTGGAGACAAGCCTTTAAGAGTAGTTTATCCCGGCCCCTCCTGGCAGCCAGGGCACCCATTTGGTGCCATCAGCTGCCCCAAGGCAGAGCTGTGCACTGTGATTTGTGTTCCAGTTGCTCAGTTTAAATGAAGTTGTCTTATTTGAATAACAATAGGGCGGAGGAATAGTTCATCTCTTCAATTGAGTTGTTTTGACTCTGGTTTTATGCGTCTTTGTCCCTACAGAGCTGGTGTCTGCGGTTCCTGACCCTGTTAAGGTGCTGTGAGCAGTTTCCTTGTTGATCCATCCCCTCCTGTCAGGTTTGACTTGAAGGAGCCTTCAAACAAAGTGTTGGGGAGCACAGAGAATGGTAGAGGGTGGCCAGTCAGCACCTTGCTGGGAGTGGTGTACTCTGGCTCCCCTTGACATCTCTGTCTAGTATCTGCCAGCCAGATAAATGGGTCCTGAGCAGGGAAAGAAAAGGTTTGGGCTGGCTGCAGCTTTCCAGAGTGGGTGTGTTTGAGGGAATACCCGAGACATCGTTTAACTGAGGCAGGTTAGAGACAAGCCTGTTTGTGCTGATTCCTCTCACCAGCAGCAGGCACGTGGAGCACAGCAGTGTGGGGAGCTGGGTCAGGGCAGACCTGGCTTCATTCCTCTTGTGTAGAGAGGGGCAGATAAAGCAATTTTTAATAAAGCTTCCACTTAACAAAGGGAAAATGACACCCTTGATCATGTTTTAGGCCTGGATCCAGTTTCAGCATAGTGGTTTCAAAGCCTATTTTAATTGCCCCATCACCCCTTCCTTTAAGCCAGGCCCTTTTCCCCTTCTGTGTAGTGTAACTTAACATCTCTGGCCCTTTTGAGTGTCCCAGGTGGCAGTGAGCAGAAAGCCAAATGAATTCCCTTCTCTTTTTGGTGCCTTTGTCTCAGGCTTTGAATAAAAGTCTATTTGAAGGAGCTTCTTTTTTTTGTTAAGGAGCTTCTGAGTTTTTTCTTTTTCCCCAAGGGACAGGCATTCCCTGCCCTTGAGATCAGCTGGGGGCTGTCCCCCTGTCCCTGGATGCCAGCTCTGGAGGTCATAGCTCAAGCAGAGAACTGTGAGCAAATATCTTTGTTTCCAGCCCTTGAGGTCAATGGAAGAAAAGCCTAAGAGGGCATAGAACAACTGGAAGAGGTCCTTCAGGTCTGGTGTCCCCCAGAAATCTCCTGAAGGCAGGATGGAGAACTTCCAGACAGTCTGGTGCCTGTGTGTCCGTGCAGTTCAGAGCTGAGTGAGTCACGGCTGGGTTCTGGTGCTTACAGCTGCTGGGTGCTGAGTGGGGCTTGGGGGTCCTGCGCCCCAAATTTACTTGCTGAGGGCTTGCCCTGTGCTGTTCAGGTCTGAAGAGAGAGCAAGGACCTGTGCTTTGTCCCTTGGCCTTCCTTAAGTTGAAATGGGATTGCAACAGCCAGGGAAGTGCCTGGATATGGGAACTCTGGGCTGAGCAGGCCTGTTGCTGATGGAAAACAGCAGGAGGAGGGAGAGGACCATCAGAGCAGCTTCAGCCCTTGATGTGAGACAGATACTGAGCAGCTGCAAAGTACCAAATGTTTCAGGCTCTGTTTGGTGCTCAAATGTGGGAGAGATCCGCCTGCTTCTTGCACTTATGGCGGGGAGGGAAATACCCTTGCTGAGAATCCAAGGGAGATGGGAGCTGGGCCAGCACTGAGCTAATTTACCTACTGGCACTTCTGCATCTCCACAACAAATGCCAAAGCCTAATACAATTCAAGGATGCTCTTTTACTGTCGGCCTGGTTCCACCAGTCTGTCTTCACCGGCTGGTCCCAAATAGGCTCACACAAGTGTTTTCAACGGCACAAACACACCAGGCTGGAGCTGGGAAGGCTCAGAAACATCATCACATGAATGGGCCTCCTGTGCTGCACCTCTGCTTGGTGCTGCACCTCTGCTTGGTGCTGCCCAGCGGGTCTGGGGCACGTGCTCTCATCTTGGATCCAAAGGATTTGTCCCAGGAATATAGTAGCATTGAAAGGTGCTGGGCTGGGTGGGAGAGGTGAAAGCAGGTCCATGTCTTCCGGGACTCTGGCTTGCTCAGAGTTTATTGCTGTATATTAAATACTATTTTTGGAGATTGAGGGGAAGATGAGGGAGGGGGAGGGATGTGACGATGCTGTCCCTGGTCTGATCAGTGGGATGCTACTGCAGGTTATTGATAGGTTTTGATTTGTTTCTTTCCCAAAAAGTGCTTTATTTAAGGAAAAAAAAAAAGGAAAAAATTATCAACAAGATGTGTGCTTTCTTCCCTCCTAGAAACTCTGCTGGCTGATTAGAAAATGTGAATAATCTTTTGCAAACATCAAAGGTCTCTGCTAAAGAATTTGTGATGGAGATTTGAAGGCAAGGGGCAAAGTACAGCTTGAACCAGTTTTTAACTGGAGAGAGGGTGAATCCAGGAAAGGCAGGATCTCTGCCCTGGAGTTGTTCCCAGTCACATGTAAGGGGGATGTGTTTTCCTGTGCTGCCATGGCTGTTCTGTCACACCACGGCAGCTCCTGTGCTGGGGTGCTGAAGCAAAGCAGTGGCTGGAAACTTGCTGGCGAGCGTGGGCTTGCATTTTTTGTGGTTTCCTCAAGGGCTTCATGTGTTCAGAGCTTTTCCTGAGAAGCAGCCGGGTTGGTAAAGCTGCCCCGGAGCCTGTGAGAGCAGAGGCAGGATTTGTGCTCGTGGCAGGAGGCAGGAGCCAGGACGGTGAGAGGTGACAGCGGTGTTCGGGTCCCAGCTTTTAGCATTGGCAGGTGATCCCACCACTCCACGCAGTGCCTGGCTGGGGATGTGTGAACATAACCCATACCCTTGGCATTAAGGACACATCGCAAACTACTTACGGCTGCAGGTCTGCGTCATCTATAAAGGCTAAAGCAGAGTGGGGAGAGATCCCCGCCTGTTTGTGTCACCAGTACAGCAGGTTTTTAGGGAGGATTTTTTGTTTTACTGTCCATTGCTTTGTGTTAGAACAACTTGCAGTGACATTTTTTTTGTTTGTTTTGCAGCAAGCTTGGGCCCTGGGTGAAAAGCACAGATACCTATTTCTGATTGCATCGGCTTTGCAGGGACTAGTTTTGGGGAAAAGACAGGTGTGGGGGCGGGTTATTTTATTTTTGGTACACGGTAGCAGTTGTATTTTTTAATTTCCCCAGGACGTTTGGTTGAGGGAATGCTCTGAAATCTGCTGTCTGGCAGTTTAACCAGCAGTGCGCTAAAGGAAAATAAACAAAGTTATATTGTCACTTGGGCGCGTGGTCCCTCTTTTCCGGCGGTGGGGGCAGAGGAGCCCCTGCAGTTCGCACCCATGCGAGGGGTCGGGGCTGGCTGAGTGCGGTGTCACAGCCCATCGCTGCCGCAGCCCGGACCCTCTCCTGCTGTCCCCGCACAGCCCTGGCCTGCTCTTCCCAGCCACTTCGGGCGATTAAGTGCAAGCTGAGCGGTACAGCATCCTCTCAGCAGTGCTGGTGCGGAGCTGGTTCCTTCCTGCCGCGGTCAGGAGCCCCGGGGGTGTGCTGCCCCGGGG
>VWZF01007189.1:65009-95057 GCA_013396755.1 Sclerurus mexicanus | reverse complement strand
AAACCAACCAAACAAAAAAAGCTATTACAGCTGAGATTATCTCACACAGAGCTATGAGGAACACATTTATGAAGTGAATTCCCGGCCCCATTAGTTGCATGTGTGTGTATGTGTGTGCGTGCACACACTCACACATGCAAGATTAATTCCTGAACAGGAAATGGCTGGGAGAGAAAACAGCTTTTGTTCCCTGAAGCTGGCTCCTGCTGTTGCAATCAGCACAGGCTTTCATAACACACATAAGTATACACACACACTGCTGGAGAAAACCTTTTAGCATTCTGGTCCCTTCTTTTGATTTCAAACTGAAAATAAGTGAGAAATGAGGAGGGCAAGAGAGAGAAAAATAAAGGCAAGACTGGAGGCTCAAATTAACACTTTATTTGCAATTTACTCCTTATCATGTTTATCTTTACAATTCCAAACTAAGGATGGCATTTTGCCAATAAAAACATAACTGTTGCTTCTGACACATTCTGTGGATTTGACTTCAGGTACTTCCCTGAATGCTTAAGCAGCATTTGGAGAGTTCATATTTTAAGGGAAATCCTTACTTACTGTAAAGTTGGCTTAATTTTTTTTATGACTTTTCCCTCCATGTAGGGAAACATAAGAGGGCATTTACAGTCTAGATGTAACGATCTGCTGGTAGCCTTATTCAGACAGGCTGTCACTCTCTGAAGGGCCTCAGTGTGTTTTAAAAATGTGTTCTGAGAGCATAGGAGTAGAATCTTTCACCATTATTTCACAAGACAGAGATGTTTTCTTCAATCAATGTAAATTTTTTCAGACCATTCTAATCTGGACTTTTTGCATTGTTCCCTTCAACAAGTCCTTGGCCCAGTCCCAGTTCATGATCCAGTCTAGTTCTTATGCCTTAGTTCCTCTATGCTGTGCAGGTTCCCACACCTTGGTAAGAAAGAGGTGAGGAATAGCAGTTCCAATGCTCAGCCTCAATCTGCTTGCATCAATCTGATGCAAGAGCATCTCAGAGACTTCGCAGCAGATTTAAATGCCCTGCCTAAACATCTCATGCATGGTCTTGTCAGCACAAGGAGTTGTGTGGTACTGAATCATGCCCTGACAGACTAGGATATGCTATTTGACTTGGTTAGTACTAAAAGACTTGTGCATATGCCAATTAGCATCCTTTGTGGATTTACACAAACAGAAGGTTGCAAAAACAAAATGAGCGCATCCTTGACTGAAAGGCTGCTTGCTCCTGTTGCAAATTTCTATACCCTTCCATAAGACATAAGAATGTCAGTTAAAGAACATTTATTTAACCTTACTATAACTATAGAAAAAAGGGACTTCTTCTCTGCCTTTACGACAAAGGCTGAAAAGACATATAATACTAAAGTAAACCACATACAAAAAAACTTCAGACCAAACAATCAAAATTCGAGGTCATTATAAGGAACATAGGAAATATTGGGCAATTTTAGTAAAACATAATGGTACTACTGCCAAATCCTATATTGAAAACACTAAATGAATGGGAGCTGTATCATAGGAACTAGACTGAGTTCTCCATACATGGAACATTTTACAGTACCTATCATAGTCAGTTTACTTGGTGCACACAAAATGGGACACAGTATTACAAGCTGATACACATGTATAATTCAGCTGATTGAACTAAATTATATGCTGTTATATTTTGGTGTTTTAAGAAACAGTACTTATAATTCAAGATCTATTGTACTACACCTATAGTATTAGTATACAACTACTATACAAATAATTTTGACAATTTTTTTCAGAACTTTATTTTTAAAAATAATATTCCATTAATTATATTTTTCTCTCAAATTATCCATTCTTGTTACACATTGTGTGTATTAAATCACAAAATGAAACCATTTTTTAAAAAGGAATTTTGATCCCAAGGTGTTAGTGTTATTTACCTCTAAGACAGAAAGAAATAGGAATGTTAAGTTTGTATTTGTCCTGTTATTTCTGGAACTATATATGTCAGGAAGGCTCTCATACAGTTTGACAAAGAAATACTACTTATGTTAAATTTCTGACAGCAGTGTTGAATATCCAATGCATATATATATATACATATATATATATGCAGTCTTCCTTAATTCTTTTCTGAAATTACAAACTACAAAACTGAATATTTAATACATATATAGTTATCAAAGGCTCATATCTAAACTAAACTAAAATTAGAAACTTATCTCTATGGAAATTAGATGAGAATTAATTTTATTCAGTTGTCAAAGTTTTGTTACATTTAGTGCTCACATAGATGTTACATTGCAAATATATTACACATATTATACATTTCCATGGACAAAATAGTTGAGTCACATAACATGCACACATCACATAATTTCCCCTTTGCCTAGGACCAAACCTCATTAACTGTATGTCACGGTTTCAGAGTTGCCCTCCCTGATTTAGCGCACACACATGACCCTGGCTCCCTTCCCTGCTTTGATGGGGGATACAAAAGGCAGAGATTATGGGTTGAAATAGAAACTATTTGCTGGAAAGAGCAATGAGATAAGAAAATGACCAGTGACAATATTAAGAACAAAATATATATATCTAAAAAAAGTGATTTACATGCAAAAATTGCCCACTAACTGACTCAGTGTCACAGACCTCGAGACAATAAACAAAACAGGGGATAGATCCTCTAAATGCCATCCTTTTCTTCCCAACTATATCACACCCTCCTCCTTCTCAGAAGAGAAAATCCCTTACCTCTGCCCCCCACCCCAGCAATGATGGGGGTGGGTATAGAATAACATCCTGGACACACCCACACAGCTACAGGCTCTGCCCCCTCATAGGTACTCAAAAAATTAACCCTGTCCTGGCCAAAACCAGGATGCTTTACAAGTAAATAGTATGAAATATTTCATATCTCTAGTAGCCTAAGACCAAGTTCATACTGCTTATGGAAACACTTTAAGCTAGTATTTTGGTCACTGGCCATGTTCAATCTCCTATTCATTATCCAATATACACCTATTTCAATTATATTTTCTAACAAGATATAAACCCACATGTTGCTTGGCTTTCCTAAACTACTATTCCCACCACCAATAAATGAAGCCCACAGAACATAGTACAGCTGTCCACTGTGTAGCACACATTTGTTTTCACTCTAGATCTTTTCTGTTTCACCCAAACACATACCAAGAATAACTGGTTTCAAGTTGCTATCCAATTTTCAATTAAACAAATTTGTTGTACAAAATAGGAAGAACAGGCCAGATAATTACTAAGCCTATTTCACAGTCAAATTAGGCTGCAAAATAAATGCCTTGATATCAAAGCTTACATTTAAAAGAAGACTGTCAAAATATTTTTATAAGATAGACTTTTCTCTTTTGTTATAGAATAATGAATTGAATACTGAAAATGGAAATTTATTTTTTCACCAGATTTCTGTATACCCCTCATGCATGCACACTGTGTGTTTCTGTATGGTTCCTCAGGAATCATAGATTGCTGCCAGGTATTCATACTTTTTAGAAAACACAATTTATTTGGGTAAAAGAAGAAGAGGTAAATATTTGATTACACTTGATTTTATAGAAAGATAAATATCTACGGCAAGTCCCAATACATTATCTTCAGAAGCTCGTTTCCATTCTGTAATAGCCAATACTCTTCAAAAGGGACTACAACACTAATTCCAGCCACTCCCTGATGCCTTGAAAGGTGCCTGTTATACTTTTATGAATCCCAGAAAATAAGGCAGGAAAAGGACACCCAGGGGGTTTTCTTGATCAGCATTTTGCCATTCATCATCAGAGCTCTCTTGAAACTTGCTGCAATCATTTTTCCATCAAAAGTATTTTCTCTTGAATGTTGAGAAGACATTAAAGCTGGTTGTAAAAGCATTGCATGAATTTAGTGTCCAGCAGATTGAGAAAAAGGCAGCCTACAGGAAAGACCAAAGACCTCAAGTCACACTATGCAAGTTTTGGACATACTTATAGCTCTGAGTGTGCAAGGCTTGAGGCTATTAACTACAGAACACATTGGTATTGTTACAGCAAAACAGTGAAAGCTTTGAAGAGTATGTGAGCACTGAAACCAACCTAACTTGCTTGTTTTAAGTAAAATATATGAATGAGTTTGCGCTAAAATGCTGATCAGATCAACATTTCTGATGAAACTCATTCTTTCAGTAAGAATGATTTAAACAGATTTATCTTACATATCTAAATAAAAAGCTAAATACCCTAGCTTCTCTGAAGCTCTTCTCAGTATACTCCACTGCTCTGAGATTCTTGTTAACAGTAGAAAGAGAATGGAAAAATACTAGAATTCTACTTCTTTTGCAGCTGTCTCAACTGCTGTGATCGCTCTGCTCAGATGACACCCATTTTTGAGGCACTTCATCCCTCTATACTTAAAATACATTGAAAACCTGCACCTTTAATCTAGCATCTTTTATTACTGTATTTATTATTTAACTTAAATCTGTCAATAAGCTTATGATCTCACACCAGAATTATAATCTGCCTCATGAAAATCAGTGGAGTTAGAGTAGATCAAAATAGGTTTGATCTGGCAGAAAAATATCAGGCCTTCAATCTACAGACACAACTTTTTAGATCATGAACTCCATTATCTCTGAACTGAAAATTAAAGGTGCTCTTATTTTTCTGTCTTCTATTCATGGCATCAAGATTAAGTCAGGGATCAAGAACACTAAAGCGTTAATAGAGGACTAATTTTTTCAGATATAGTTTTGTGAAAATCTACTCCTCCGAGGTGGGTTTTGTTTGGGTGGGGGAGCTGGTGGTGTTTTTCTGGTTTTTCAATTGGTAAAGGGAAACACTTCCAGATTTTTCAGGGAAATTATCATCACTCTAAACTAAAGGCAAGCTTATGTTTTACCTGGACTGGTAAATTTTTGTGGAGATATTGCAAAGCACTTGAATATATTTTTTTTTGCTCTCTCACACACACACAATTACAGTATCACATGTAACTGGGAACAAAGACTACAGGGAACAGAGTTTAATGGACTGTGATTACTGTTCTGGAACAGATTGAGTCTCTTTATAGCCTATGAGAAGATGATGTGAACTGAATTCAAACAAAGAACTGATAATGGATTTTACTGAAAGCTACACAGTTAAAAAAAGACACTCTCATAATTCATAGCCACGGAAGGTACCTCAAAGCAAAAAGGTATTTTAAAAAAACAAGAGATGGATTACATGTAAAACAACAGAGTTAAATATTTTATTGCAATAAAGTACTCTACTTTCATGAAAGGAAAATCAATAATATTATTTACTTTTATTTTAAATATTTTCACTGATAATGTTATGTTTTGGCTTTTTTGTGCCAATACAGTAACTGGCCCCTTCTTGTTTTTCAGGCAATTCTGTTCATGTTTCTATCTAACATAAACCTCTGCCGTTACCAAATCAAATCAAATCAAGTGTACTTTGACCAATGCTTTAAAAATAAAGCATATTTCTTGTCAGCCATTCTGTTTCCCCATACTTCTTACTCTAAATCAACTATACAGACATTTTCTTCTTCTTTTTCCATCTGTAAGGTGAAGGAAGAGGTGACTTTTCAGCTATCTATAATGATTATTCTTGACTTGCTCACAGCATGGGGGAGGGAAGTACCTCATCCCTCATAAATACCTCCCTTTGTGACTGCAGACGTCATTTCTGATGTGCTATCCTAGGTGGCTGTTTTCTTTAATCTGATATGTCTCCAAACAATGGAAGCTGCTTGTTTCTGAGTAAACAGCTCACAAATTTTAGTCAGCAGAAGAGAAAAACAATTTAAAATATATTTACTATAGTGCAATTGCTTCAAATTTTACCTTTTCAAATTCTACCTTTTACAAAAAGAGGAAAACCCTATTTGTAAATCAGAATAGGCCTTATTAAATTTCTTACCAAATGAGATTGAAGAATTAAAACAATGCACAGAAGCTGCTGTGTTGTTATCAGTAAATCCGATCGGTTAATCAATAAAAACCACCAAAAATCCCACTCCCTGATTTCTGAGACACATTTTCAAATACCATTTCAATAATTTCTCCCATAAGAATTGATCCAGTATCAATGCTGGGCCCTAAATCTACCCCAAATAGATGAATATTCATGGTCTTTTTTTCACTCTCTTAAAGAGGATTAGTTCTGCATATGAACAGTCATTTCTGTACCTCTAATTACATTGTGCAAATATTTTAAAATTGAAATACTGTCAAGTTGGTAATAAGCAAGCTCTAGCTGAAGTTTTTCTAATAGGTAATTTTCGTCTAACTTTGAATCCTCCCACCAGACACCCACATTGTCCTCGTCTTTTTGTACTGCCTGTGCTACAGACATCTCCACTAGAAAAGACTCAAACAATTACCTAATGGTGCAGAACTAGCATGACAGCGCTTGCTGCTGTGCACCCCATTTCAATGAGGATGTGTTTTGTATGACTCAGAATGAATCAGACTGAGGAAAGAGAACTGCAGTCCCAGAAATAATAAACACCAGCATACAATTTGTAAGAAAAATCCTATGCTGTTTAATCATCACTGCCCCACAGATAATTGAATTACACATAATATCGCATGCCTAAACAGAACACACATGTGGATGTATGATCATGCTTATAATGAGCTGCACAAATATTAATTAAGGCCTTTGAAACTACCAAACCTTAATCATTCATAAACAGGTATTGATATAATGCTGCATGCATCTGCAAAAGACATCAAGACATTAAGAAGCCCACTGCCATACCCATGCCTCTGTCCCCAAAGCTAGACTGGTGCCTACCCATGAAAGGGATGCACATCACCTAGGAGGCAGAAACCCCCTTCTTCGAAGGACTCAGCACAAAGGCTAGGCATAATGAGTTGTGGACTTGAAGTCCTGTCCTCCACACAGTCAAAATCAAAGCTAACAGACTGCTGACTGTTTTTGGAGGATCCCCTTAAGTCCACCAAATGAACAGGGAGATTGCCACTTATTTAATAAAGCCCAGCTGTCAGGTCTTCACAGCAAAGCACACACATGCTATGAGTCTCCCAACAACTTCTGTCCTTAACCACATGCTTGCAGTTGGGGCACAGCCCTTGGGAAACATGGGGAAAGGCAGACCCCTACCACCGTAGTGACCTCACACCAATCTTCTCTGTGGATGTTCATAACTTACAGACAGTGTTACGTCAGAATTTGGATTCTAACCAGTCATCACAGACTGGCAAGTTTCAACATGCTGCCCAGACTGGGTCAGATTCATTTTCTACAGTGGTGATATAGAATTCCATGTAAAATATACACACTGAAGATATGTCTTACCCTAGCCGAAGTTTCTACTGAATCCTCTTACTCATCATCACATATTGGTGAGAACCCCAATACCACCTCTTAAGCACAGACCTGTGACAGCTCTGCTTAACCACAGAAAATCATACTTTCTTTCTCCATAAAAACAAAATGGAACAAACCCTTTATTAAAATGCTATCAACATACAGTACTTCTAGTAGAAAACAAAATTAAAAGCTCTCTTAAATAATAATAAAAAATTACTTCATTTCCATATCCTATTTCCCTTTTTTCCACTTCCTAGTCCTCTATTATTTACTTTCTGTTTGGTTTGTGTAGCTTCTTGCATAATATTGATGCTTCTAAAACCAATGGCTATTTAGTCTGCTTCCTTCTACATTTAAGTAAATGTCTCCTTTTATTCCACTGTTTGCATAATGCCTCTTATTTTCATGTATTTTTAGATAAAAAATAGTTTTTCTAGATTAAATTGTAACAATCCACCATGAAGAGCAATTAGTCTCAGTAAAGTCACCAAGTCCAGTTCCTTCACTTTTAGGAAGCAGTCAAATATTTAAAATCACTGCACACAATCAAAAATCCTTGAGATGTCCTGTAACGCTCAACTGCACTTGTTTAAAAGACCTTAAAATACTGCAGTACTCCCTAACTTTTCAAAAAAGGATGGCATTCTCTGAGACACAGTCTCAGGGGTGTCACAGCTGCATAGTTTTCCTGAAAAACATTTATTTGTGTTTTCTGTCCATTACCTTTGGCCATGAATAAAATGACAATATCTTAAATCCCTAGGGCTGGAACCTCAGGAAGGACTCCCCTGAAAGATATTGGCTCTCTCTGCAGGACAAAAGGAAGCCATAAACATGTTTCTTTGCAAGTTTTCCCCAACATTTATTTAACATCAACAACTTAAATGTCAGCACTTTCTTACTATCAAAGGCAAAACACTGAATATACAGAATAAATTATATCAGCAGTCAGTGACCATGCCTGCTTTTGTTCTATTATCTCTTCAGCAGCTTTCTCTTCCATCAGGGATGACTGCCTACTGGTTTTGGTTTCCTATCTAGCTACTGTTCTGCACTTCTTTACAAGATAAAAGAGCTCTAGGACTTTCCCAGGTAGACTGATAATGGCTCAGAAGCTCACCTAGGGAGAGAAATATTAACAGCAGAGAGGAAATGCAGACCTGGACTTGCAGTGTGTTAATCCACTGCACTGTCTGAACACACAGAGCCCCTTGGGCATTCAAAACTGAACTAGTAGTTGTAGTCTGATTCCTGCACACCCTCTGAGCATGGCCTTGATGACATTTCTCAAGTTGCCTTGAGAAAACAGACTAGACGCACAGAGTTAAAAAAAAAAATCTTTATTGGTATACTTTTCCATTAAAATGACCTTATAAATTTAAATCTAAATAATCCCAGTTATAATATATTCAAGTGACTGAAGGCACAAATTAACCCTAGATTTCTATGATCCATATATCCAGTCAAAGCAACATTTCTGTGTGTTCAGGCCCTGAATTTCACAATGACTAATACCAAGAGAAGCAGGTGTATATTTATTCTGTGCTAAACAGAAGATAGATTTCATGACTGAAGGGGACTATCATCATCAGACCTTTCACTTAAGGAAGTTCACTGAGCTTCCCAAGGGGTATTTGAGTTCAGGTCATAACTTCTGTTTGAATCTTAAAAAGATATCCAGGCAAGTAGGAAAAATGGAGATACTATCTACTATGCCAAGCTGTTAAGACATTAAAAATTGCTGGAGAGATGTAACACTTAGAAACTACTTTTTGGTTGACATTTCAGAGGGAATGCTGTATTAGGTTTGTATGGCCAGATTTTGGTAGTGGGGGGGGGGACTACCAGGGGTGGCTTCTGTAAGAAGCTGCCAGAAGCTTCCCCCATGTCCAGTAGAGCCAATGCCAGCTGGCTCTGGGACAGACCTGCTGCTGGCCAATACTGAGACAATCAGAGATCATAGTAACACCTCTGTGATAATACATTTAAGAAGGATTGCACAGATGTAACTGTGGCCAGAAAAGAGAGGAGTGAAAATATGTGAGAGGAAGAGCAGACATCAAGGTCAGTGAAGAAGGAAGGCAAGAAGGTTCTCCAGGTGCCAGAGCTCAGCCCATAGTGCAGATCACAGCAAGGCAGCTGTGCCTCTGCAGTCTATGGAGGACCACAGTGGAGCAGATATCCAGCAACAGCCTGTGAAGGAGACCCACGCCAGAGCAAGTGGATGCCCAAAAGAAGGGTATGAATCTGTGGGAAGCTGGTGCTGGGAGCAGGGTCCTGGCAGGGACTGTGGACCCATGGAGAGAGGAGCCCATTCTAGAACCTGTTTCCTGATAGGCCCTTTGGGGAATCTACACTGGAGCAGGCTGTGCCTGAAGAACTGCACCCTGTGGAAAGGGACCCAACTGCTGGAGCAGTTGGTGGAGAAGTAGTGTGTGGGAGGAACCCCACACTGCAGCAGGGGAAGAACTCCCCTCCCTGAGCAGCAGCAGAAGCAGCCTTTGATGAAGTGACTATAATCCCCATTCCCTGACTCCCTGTGCCACTGGTGGGGGAGGAGGTAGAGCTCAGGAAGAAGGGAAGGGTGGGGGGAAAGTTCTTGTAAGATTTGGTTTACTTGTCATTATCCTGATCTGATTCTGTTTAGCAATAAATTCAGTTCCCCAATTCAAATCTGTTTTGCCTGTGACAGTATTTGCGGAGTGATGCTTCTAGGTCCTTATCTCAACTCATGAACCTTTGTTATATTTTCTCTCCCTTATCTAGATGAGAAGGGGACTCTTATAAAACAGCTTCAGTGGGTGCCTGGCATCCAGAAAAGGTCAACACACCACAAATACTGAAGATTATTTCCTGGCTCTGGGGTACAAATATTTCAGATTTATGCAAAAATGGTGTAATTTACATCTTAGTTCCATGTGTCATTATATCAGACTATAACTGGTTGTTCTATCGGATTATAAATGCTTGTTAATATTAAAAATTTTGTTTATTTAACAGCTTAAGGATAGTTTACACTGGGAAAAACACTGTGCCATTAGCTACACACAATAATGGGGAAAAGATTTATTTGCACTTTAGTAAATAAACCAAATAAACTGTTAAAATTTTAAGAACTACATTTGAAAAAAATATTAACTATGGACTAAAGATCTTGTCATTCAGTAGAGTCAATTTAAGAACAAAACTGCAGTGAAGTTAGTGAATAAAGAATGTGTTTGAAAATGCATCTGCTTGAAATTGTGACAGAATATAATTTAGTGAGCCACAGTTCAAAAAAAATTTCTCAAAATGTGAAACTGAGAAAAAACCCACAGCTTATACAAGGCAAGTGTACATAATTTTCTATATTAGAAAGCCTTGATGAGAAAGTCTTATTTCACTCTTTGAGCCAAATCTTCATATTCTCTAAAATGGCCCTTTATGCAAAAGATTCAGTCTAGGGCTATGAGCCCACTGTTTCACTTAAAGTTAAATTAAGGGATACTTAGAGTATTTTTAATTGCTGTAAATCATGAATTTCAGCCACTGAGGGGATGACTTGAATAATTGTGCATGCAAAGAATAACATCAAAAACAACGTACATTGAGATACTGAAGGCAAGAACATTTCAGCATCTATTTGGTGAATCCTCTTAAACCAGAGATTTCTTTGGAACATGGAATGCTGTTTTCTTAAAGAAAAAGCCTCACAATACAGGCTTTTTCCAGTTATTGTGAGAAACCAGCTGTATTTAAACATACCTAAAAAATTCCATATATAAATATGAAATAATTGTAAGAACAAAGTCCTTCTCCTAAAAACATTTTTCCTGAAGATGCAGTTATGGACTGTCCTAAATATGATATCAACAGGAATAAAACATTCTTGTAAGGTGATGAAAAACTGCCAATCTCAGAAAATAACAGACTGTTTTACTCCACTCTAATGGTAACTATTAAATAAAAACACTTTAACAGGAAACCATGTAACTTCTGTTTTCTAATTTCACTATATGCTAAAACACACTTAAAATATGCAGGGTCTCACTTCCAGGACTGTCCAAGACTATATTACATTGCCCCTTGGTCACAGTCAGAAACGTTGATGGATACTAAAAGCACCACAGTGCTTGGCATATTTATATCTGTTCTTAAGCCTTCTCTCAGATCCACTGAGTAAAAACATCTTCAAATCTTAGAAAGTCAGATGCAGACATACTTTCATCAAGTTAAGGAATAGGCTAGTGAGCTTGACAATATCACAACTTCAAAAAATCTCTGAATTAATTTTCATTTTTCACATGCAGACCTCCAAAATTTTAGGTTATATTTCAGTTGATTCCAGTTTCTCATCCCATATATTATAACAAATGCTAGTCCAGAAGGTACCACTTTAACTGCATTTTTCTGGATAATGGTTACTGTCTCCTAGTCCTTTCAACTTGTCACATTTGCAAATGGTTTCCTTCATCAGTTTGAGAGAGAGGCAATAATGCAGTTTGTGGGTGTGGTCATCTGCTTTTATAGCCCAGTACAGCAACACAGAAAGTAGAAATCTGAGTCTACTTCTCCCTGCTTTAGGTCTTCATGGACATAGCCCACAGGTCACCTCTACTGAAGCTGGAGCTCATCATTACTGTCTAAGGATATGAGTATGTGCAACACTGAGTACTGAAGAAGAACCTGCTCCTGTCATAACTCTTCCAGGGGCCACAGAAAGTGAATGCTATGCAAATACCGGCAAATCATTGAGGCATTGAAAGAACATTTAGGAGATACAACTTCAGAGTTTCATGCATCTTTTGCCTTCTGTGACTTTCCCTTAGTAAAGAACATTCAACTTGTGATTTGCATTTAAGNATCTATAAAACTGTACTTTGTCAGGTCTGCAACAAGCCCCACCGTTTGTGATATTAATTCAGGTTTTCCTGCAGAGAATCGGCTCTTGTCTCAAATATCTGTCTAAGGTTAAAGAACATATACAGAATTCACAATGTGTATACTGAAATACTTTTCTTCTGATTTTTGGTACACAGTCACCCCACCAGTTCCCTAAGGGAAATTGTTTGGTGCCCTTTTATTTCTTCTGAATGTTGTGATTTTTCAGACTCCTTTGAAGATTATGTCTAAACAACAACCAGAAACATTCCTGAACACTAGAGCATGTTTGTCTGTCCAAACTCTTAAAAAATTCCCTAAAACAATGTCTTATACCTCTTCCAAAGAGGTCCATGAGCATAATTTGGTAGGCAGAGTGTTTCTGAAATGACTGCTAAAAAGTAGTTTGTATGCAACCACCCTATTTTTGAAAGATAAGAAAGTTCACTATAGTATGTGCACGGTATTATCTGCCAGTTAGCCCCAGTGCCTGGAACAGGTTTTAATCTACCAGTATAGAAATCCTCTCAATTTAGATAGCTTGAGAGATGCTTATATTGGCTGTAGGGGCAGCAACTGACATCGCTCATTTGCTGGGCAACATTATTTGGGCAGTTGTTCAAAGCATTAATAATGACTCAGATCCAGTGAGATCCTGGGTAGTTTATGGGAGATATGAGTATTCTAAAATCCAACTTCAAGGGGAAAAAAATCATGCTCCCTGCAATTTTCAAGAAGGGAGGACACACAGAATTAGGCATGAAACTGATGAGACTATTCAATAAACATTCAAATGTAGTGGTAAGAGAGCTTCTTGTAGAGTGAACCCAGTATCTGTGAATATAACAAATGTCACGAAAGCACTGGCAGCAAAAGTAATTGCAAATAGTCACACTACAGAAACATGTTGAAGGGAGGAGCTGGACAGGCTAATGGGAGAAATAAAGAAACAAACAGATTTATCACAACTTTGTCTTCCTCCTCATGTTTTGTATCATGTGAACACTATCTGTAGCAATGACTAGAAGTTTGCAAATGCTCATGACATTGCAGGACATACTATATTTTTTTTAAATTACCTTTTTATAGAGCTTTCAGATTGGATAGATTTTACAGCATATTTTTATTTCCTTCCTACCTTCCAAAATGCAGATGTTCCTGCTTGAAAACAATGAAAAACATCTCTTCAACAAAATACATTTTTATGTAAGAAACCTATATTTCTTTGGAAGCCCAAATAGCTGAAATTATTTTTTCATTTACTATTATAGGAAAATTATAAAATGCTCTGTTGAGTACAAATGTTCTGTTGAGAGAAAATAAAAAAAGTTAAGACCAGAACACCTTTTTTCATAATTTTTTTTTTCAGGTATTAGCCTGAAACCAACAAAAAATATGCAGCAATTATGTCAATTTAGAAGAAAAAATAATCTCAAGTCTGAGTCTTGTCATAGTCAGTTGCTGTACATTGTCATAGCCAGATGCATGTTGCTGGCTCTTCTCAAGGCCAGGAGCTTCACTGCACATATTTATATCAGCAGAGATCAGGCTCACTATCAGAGAAGCTAACTGGAACTAAGGAAACAATTAGGTTGAATCTGGGCTAGCTACCCTTACTTCTGAAGAAAAGCATTGGAATCCCTAAGAATCTTACTGGCCAAGCTCTGAAAGTTACAGTTCCTTCACACAAGACTTAAAGACTATGTTGAGTGACTACAGGAAAGAAAGGCTTGCAGCTAGTAAACATTTCCCAGGACTCAGTGATACTAGCTAACAAGCAAGTTCACATGTACTGTTCAGCTCCACGTGTAGTGAACACTTGCAGCTTCTACTGCTTTGGAAAGAACCTGAGTACTCAGCACATTTGAGGAACACCAACATGAAGTCCTATCCCCAGTGGAGGACCTTTCTATCAAATTCTTTCTTGTTTATCTTACAGTCAGCACATACAAATGGAAATACGCAAAATTAACAGCTGATTTGAAAACTGTAAGATTGCAATTCTTCATATTTCCATTTCTTAGATTCTTAGTTTCAGCAGCAGTACTGATGAATGATATTTAGCTACTTCATTATTAAATAATATTTGAATATCAAACCATGATTAAAACCTATCTGTTGTAGAAATACAAGGCTGACTCAAAACTTCCTCTCGATGAAGCCTGCATTTGTTCTTGTAGACAATCTTTTCTTGTAGACAATACAATTTCCTTTCTTCAATCACTTTTCTTCTTTTTCAAAATATGGTACAAGTTCACTGGAAGAGTTCGTTTTGAAATTCCATATATCCCTCCAGAAAAAGTCACCTTACTCTAAAAATATTCCCACAGTACCTAGAGAAAAAATATACCACAAAAATGGGCTCAATAACCTAGGTCAGTTGGTATACAAGATTATGTGAAATGAATTGGTAAACAAACAATTACACAGGCTATCAAAGAAAACAAAAGCTAAAACCTCCACACATTATTCCTCTCAGTATCACACTTTCAGGAGCTTACATGTAAGTTATTTTGGGTAAGAAGAAAACAAAAGTAAATGACACACTCAGATGATCTGTATTTGTGTGACATTATGAAATACAAAGGAGACTTTACAGTCCCATCAAGTTATGCAGACAGGGGAGGAGCATGACACGCTGTAAAAGTGCAAAATCTGCAACACAATGTAACTGAAATATCCATGACCAAGTTTGAAGGTTCCTAATAATCAACATTGTGTAATGGAAAGATAAGCAAGATCAGATAAAGGATAGAGTTTTGATTCCATATGAATGCTAAAATTAATGTAACCTCAAGGAAAAAAAATATAATTAGTCTGAGAAATATAACCATCACAATAGTATTGTCTACTGGGAGAACCTGTATCAGAATATTCTGGAGATGGCTTGGCACTACAGAAAGCTTTCCTAAATATGAAATTGTGTAAGCACCACTCTGTTACGGTATGATACTGCCAGATATTAGGAAAAAGAAAAAAAAATAGCATTTAGAAAATGTATTATAGCAATAAATCAACTACTTAGTCAAACAAATTATAGCCCTGGATTCACAATAAGGCTTTAGAAATACTGGCTTCTATGTGTGGTTAAAAAAGAACAGAACAGTTAATGTCTCTCAAAGACAGTAAGAATCCATACACCTTTTAGGTTTCCCAGCCGTGAGCAGAGTCAGTCATTTGTTTGGCTCCCCTAAGCTGTCCTTTCAAATTTAGCATTTCTAATTCTGTTTAGCTGCTGGTCTCATTGAATGGTGTTCATGATCTGAATGTAGAAGGAGCAAATAAAAGACAACAGACAAAAAAGTATGTTGGATGTGATTACTTGTTAGGAATAATGATCATCTAACAAGAAGGCATACCTTGCTGCACAAATTAGTCTGTTTTCTAGCAAGAGTTTAAAGTGCTTTGCAAACATATTACAAGATCAAGGAACAACCCAGAACTCCTTAATGCCAAGGAACATTAGATCCTTCTCTTTATCAAATATTAGCAAGGATAGGCAGGAGTATCTCAGGAAATCCTAATTTTCTGTACACAAAAAAAAAACACAGAACGATGCCTGTCTAAACACATGTAGTTATGACATGAATTGTAGAGTGTGTATCCCTGAATGTCTAACCAAAACCTCCATCTCTGATTAAATATATAATAACTTATAAACACTTTAATATTTAAAATTGTCCCTTAGGTACCAGGAATAAAGTTAGCTACAGAGCCTGATGTCCCATCTGTATTCAGTATACAGAAATTCAAAAAGGACTGTGATAGTATCTAGGTGTGATATATTCTTGCCACATAGTATCAGTGATGATAACACTAAAGTGTTCTGCACTGATGCAATGCTACATCTGAGTAACATGAAAAAAAAAAAGAAAAAGAAGAAAATAATACTTTTTGCATAACAATGAAAGTTTTCTTAAGGGTTGCCAAGGCCACCAGCTAGTTAGAGTCTTTATGCAATTTACTTAATATTGTATTTCAATTGGTCATTTAAAAAGTAAAACAAATATTCTTTTCAAGACATACCACTATCTTTGAAGACCTAAAACTACAATGATAAAACTGCAGTATGAAGCAATATGGAGAAGAAAAGTAAGATGTAGTCTTGCAAAAAGCGTCTTAATGACTAAAAATTTAAGGATTTAACTATCTAAAGATTTAATTATTCAAGGAATTCACAACTGTGTTTCACAATTATGGCTAAGACAATGCCTTATTTCCTGAACCTTTGTTAAAAATCAACACAGATCACATTCTCTGCTTACTGTGCACATAACTTAACAAAGCTCTTCAAGATCAAAATCTAAAGCCTTTGAACTTGTTACAAACTTAGATGTGTTTAGAAATACTGGAAAATGTCTTAACTATGTTGACTAACTAAGGAAAATTGATTCCACCTATTACACAATTATCTATTTCCAAGGTTCAAGACCTTGTCTTTGAAGAATCTATTCACCATAAAACTAGTGCTATGCAGCACTTTGCATAATGCCTCACAGGAAATGTTCTTGGTGCATTATTAATATCCATCAGTAATACTTAATCTTCTTCTCTTTTCACTCAAGTCATAATGAAGGACCCATGACCTGTCCTTCCTGAATTATCTTTCTTAATCAAGCTCCTAATTTTAGAAGGATTCTCCTCTATCCCTCAAGAACTATTGCAAGTTAACTGATACAAAACTGACTCTTGTTCAAACTTTTCATTGTATCTACAGATAAAATTTTAAAAGTTGCAATGGCAGGCATTTTAGAGACTGCCAAGGTCTCACCATAAATCAGAAACTTACTTATCAGCTTGCTATTAACTTTGCTACTATGCCACTGCAAAAAAACTCCTGTTGTTCCCCTTTTGTGGTGGTGTACTTCACAGCCGTGCTTACAGCTGTGAAGCTGTGATCCCTGGGCCCAGGGATCTCCTATTAAAGGTGATGCATTATCAGAGGGAAAATCAGAATTGAAGTAATTTATTAACAGCATGTAAATAACCAGCAATCAGTGATCTCTATATTTAAGATTCAGCAATACAAACAAACAACAATATTAGATGCAAACAAAATGCTAATAAACCGTAATATTAGACATATGAAATGCTTATAATACATACAAACAAAAACTTCCTTCTGCAAAAACCCACATAAAAAGCTCTAATCACAGACACATGCATGAAGCATGGTTATATGTGCACATCTTTCTCACAGGATCACTGAGTAGTTACAAGCACACACATCTCATCTGGGAGTGTTGGTTCCCCTCCTTACACATTTCCTACCAGAGATGTGGGTGCTCTAGCTTTCTGTGAATCTGTGCAACTTCTTACAACCTGCTGAATCACACACCACTGAGAAAGAACCCATGACTTCATATGCACACATCACAAGTGTGGGTATGTGTTGTTGCAGCCTGTATTGACAGTTCACTAACTGGATGCAGATACCTCACAGCATCCAACAGGGAAGATGCTCCTTCCTGAGATGGGGGGTTTGATTCTAGCAGAGCAATTTCTCACTGTGTCAAATGACATTCTGAGTACCGCTGCTTCCAGTCCAAGATCTCTCCCTCCTCCTCACAAATTTCCATGCTGCTTTTATATTTCTTTTGAAGCTGTCTCCTTCTTTGAAGAGTCAATACACACAACCATGATTCTTTTAAGCTAAAGAATCTATAGTGATCAACCTCCCAATATAGCATTCCAAGAAGACAAGATCATAAATATTATGTCTCCTGAATTTGAATCTGAAAAATAAATTTCTTTTCTCCACACTCATGTTCCTTTTCCTTCACTGCAGCACATTAAGGGCACCCTTACCTCAACAAAGAATGGAATACTTCTCACTTCACTTAGCTTCATCCTGTAACAGGTTTTACATTTCTACTTTAGGAAAAATTAAACCACACATTTTGACTTCTAGCTCAGATGTAAGTCTGAGCTGTATAACTAAATTTATGTAAGCAGAATCTCATTCCAAATATTTACAATATCTTCTAAATTAATGGAATAATTTCTTATAAATCTTCTAAATCAGCATCAAGCACATAGTTTGTTTTTTGTTTGTTTGGGTTTTTTTTCTCGAGAGAAGTTGTTTGGTTGCACTTGCATTGGTCTCTGTCTTTGTCTGGACTGAGTGAGCTATAACTTTTAAGGTTTTTTTCTGCTTCATCTCCTTCTCAATTTTTTCTTCCTGCCCCTAACTACCATCCATCAAAGTCAACCTATACCCCCAAAAGAGACCAACACTAACATACACCAATACTTCACGGGTCAGATACATTACTGGATGTAATTCAAGTTTTTCAGCTTTTCTATTTCAACTCTATCTCATCCATTTGAGTCATTCTTTAAAAGTCTGTTTCCTACTACAATCTTTCAGTCACTGATGAGTATGTACACTTTGAAAAAATACTTTGGTATGCTATTTTTGCAGGTTGCCTGTTGAAAACTTTTTTTCAACATAACTTTGAGTATTGTTTGATTATGTAATGGAAAACAAAGCTTGGAGAACTGCAATACCCACCTACAGATGGGTGGTATGTTTCCAAGTACTGCGAGAAGAAATTCCCACATAGAATTTAGGGAGTATGAGCTTGATGGTAAAGAAATACAATATCTTTAAAGACGTTCTAAATTATTGTCTTCATATTAACAGACACATGTAATTCAATATAAGTAGTTCACCTTAATTTAAATGTCAGTTTCTATAAGTTAGTTCTGACTTTCTGCCTCAAACCAGATACAAGACTGTAGGGCAGGAAGTGCTAACTACTTTTATCCTGCAATTCAATAATTCAGTTTAAATTAAAATGACATTGAAAAAGTGCCTTTTCCCTCTCAAGTCTCAAATACACTGCCACAACACCAACAAACAGTTGTTTACCTTAGTTTTCTTCTTCCAAGTCAAATTTCTTATTACTGTGCAGTTCTTTCCCAGAAACAGAAGATCCATATATATTTACATACCATGCTGAAAAGTGTATATCTGCAGTTCTGAAGAAGGGAAGCAGGAAAAATGCGAGTGATTGCAGCACTGACCATACAGTAGGTACTACCAGATAGACATGCTCTCCCATAAATGGAAAAGAAACACAGTGATAACAATGTAAAATGCCAAGTCAGTGTTCCCGGGTTTAGTGCAATGACACTTACTACTCAACTAAAGCAAGTGAGAGATAGCAAACTAAACAAAACCTAGCAAATCAAAACAAAAAGAGAAGAAAACTAGATACATCTGAGGAAGAAAATGAGAAAACAGCAGAGTTAAAGACAACATGTCCCTTCACCACTTATTCTCCTGTTTATAATCTTCACTGGTTTTGCTACAGGACTGGTATATTCAAAAATTTTCAATCTTTTAAAGCACACTCCTGAAATGACAATAAAGAAAACTGTAATTCACATGTAGAATAAAAAGAAATCACTACACCCTAATGATTATATTTTAGATATTCACCTGAAAAAATCTCAATATAAATTACATACTTTTTTTGCAATTCTATTTTAACTCTATCAATTAAACATATTTTTATTTTAAATCACCATTGTTACTAACATCAGGGTGATTCTAGGTCAGAACAAGGGCTAGTGGTTCATCAAGCTTAGTAACCTGTCTCCAAAAGAGCATACTAAGTAAAAAGGGAACAATATGGCATATAGTGGGACTGATCCCAAATGATCTAACCTCCAAAAATTTGTAACATTTGGAATTCCTCAGTCAGAGATAATGTCTTCATATTCAATAGGTATTGGTGGATGTTCCTATAACTTATCCACTCTTTTGAAGGTATGTAAACTTTGTGCAGTGCATTTGTGGAGCTTCTTGCAAAAGATATTACAGGCTCTAAAACAAGACAAAGAACCAAGTATCATTGCTTGCTTTAAATGAGGCTTCTGTTAGCTTCAGTGGATGTTCTCCATCTTTTTCATTGAAAATGAGACTAAACAAGAAATCCTTAATGCACTACCTTCATAACCACTTGGGGGTTTTTAGCCCTCTTTAACATTTCCACAGAAAAATCTTTTCTCTAGGGTAAAGAACTCTGGTTTGCCTAATTACTCTTCCTATTTTAACCAGATCATAGTATAGATGATCCTTTTTGCCTTTCCTTGAATTTTTTTCTGGTTCAGCCATAGCATTTTTTAAATGAAGAAATAGCAATTCATGCTCTTATAAAATCTATTGTAAACAAAAGAACCTTGCTCCTGAGGAAGGCAGCTGAAAATTCAACATATTATGTGCAAAATCAGGGATTTATTTTGTACACCACAATACATTACAGATAACATTGTATTTAGTTACATTTGCCACCTCAATCTTCAATCACTGTCTCAAAGTCTTCTTGTAAAGATAATCAGAGATGGTCTTTGAGGTCTAGGCAGTGTTTATTTTACCCAGAATTATTTGTCTCCTTGAAATAAGAACACTTTGCTAGGTGGTAATCTATGAATTCCAAAAGTTAGTAATTAAAAGACAGATATTCTTGGGGATTTCCAGAACAGTAGCCTCTGACTTTGCTGATTAATCATTTCATTTTAAAGTAGTCCCATACACACATTTCACTGTCACTGGTTCTGTCTGGCTTCACTCCAATGTCAAAGCTTTTGATATTCTGCCTAAAATGTTGTCACTTATCTACACACACATACTTTCATATTCCTTCCTCTCTTTCTTCTTTCATTTAAGGCTGCAAAAATTTCCATAAGCACTTTTATTCCCTTAATTTCAGTTCACATTCAAGAATTTGATTTTGTCTATATATTTTCTTCTATATACACTTAGTCTTCCCATTCTCTTTCATAATACTGTCTTCCATAAATGTCTGATTTTTCAGGTTACTTGTTATTTGCATTTTAAATACTTCACAAATTTTTATTTAATTACAGAGATATTTTGCTTTTTACAAATCTTAAAGAATAAGACATGTAAGCCTTTAACAAAGACTCCCCCCTTACACTGTTTTTACTGTTTTTATTATGTTAACACAGTGCTCTGGAATGGAACATGCCCTACCAGATTTGCCTCTCACCTGATGTATTGGGAGTTGTGTCCTCTTACTCCAAAAAGGGATTAGAATTACTCATATCAATATTCAAGTCAGGCTTGCAGAATTTGGGTGCCAACTGAAAAATTCTGGGGCTTAATAATCGAATTCTCTGAGAGTCTGTAGCTCCATTTGAGATACAATTAAATTCAAAAGATAGGAATCATCTGAGCAAATACAAATGTCTAAAATGTAGATATCTGAACTAGTTGTCTAGACTCTATGGTCACAACAGAGAGATAAGAGCTTTTGTGGTATGATTCATATGACCTTTTAGAAATGTATGAAATCAACTGAACCCTGCAGGCACTTGTTTCTCTGCTAGGAGTATAAAAGACTAAAAGACTTTCCAGATGAGGCTACCTCTGATGTCCCTTAAGCAACTATAAGGGGAATCCACAATGAAGAGCCCAGAAGATGTCTGCAATAAAAAGACCTTAAGTTAGCAGCATGAATACCACACAAAACATTTCGGCCTGAATGTCACAGATATGCACCGACGAGCAGTCTTTCTGAATGCTTGTTTGAAAGACCGAAGTTTTTATTACAGTCTAAATTGGAGGTGCTAGTCCTTCAAAAAAATATGAATATTTCTTTATGAGCAGAGAGAACTTTTTTATTGATTAGGTTCCAGAAAATTTGAAAGAAAAAACTGTCATAATATACAGCATTTTGCATTTTAAAACACTCTTTAAACTTAAAGGTACCTTTGGTGCATAGCCTTGCACCAACTAGACCATCTAATTAAATTATTTTCTTCCTTTTAACTAATGGTCTTCCACAGTCTTTGTCAACATTAATATAGTATGATATAAACATAATAACAATACGAATTTCAGAAACAATCTGATTTAAAAAGAAAATAACAAAAAAAATTAAAGGGTAGCAGAGCCAGAATACTGTTACTGTCTTTATGAGTCTAGAAGCAATAGAGGACATATATCAAGTCTTATCCTGGAATTGTCAAAAATTTTCACTAAGCCCCAAAATTCTATCCGATGGCTGAATGTCACAACACCTCTCATGAAATATCTCGAGATGATTGGATAGTTTTCAGTGCTCTTAAAAAGAAAAAAAAATAAATAACATAAAAAATAAAAATAAAAAAAAAAGGAAAGAAACCTCTTTTAAAGCTGAATATAGGAGCCTGGAAGTCATGAGGAAAATGAGTGGACAGAATACGAACAAATGAGGATTCAATACCTAAAGCTGACTTTCCCATTCCGTACTGACTGAATTCTGCAGGATGCTGCATATTATAAGCATTTGTATCTTTAAATCCAGATCACGAGCAGAGCAGCAGCATGTGTTGCCACCTGGTGTAGAGGTGATGTAAAAATCCTGGCTGATTCCTGTATGAGCAAAGGCTGCGTCACTGCAGAGGCACATCTCTGCGTGGCCCATCCCGGCAATGTCGTCAGCTACCTTGCCTGCTGACTCATGTCTCGGGAAGCAATCAGTTCAGAGGAAAGTGTCCTTCAGCGAGCGATGATGCGGAGCAGACATGCACAGGGACTGCAGAACTTGCCGGAGAATGGGGAGACGGGGAGTGATGGCTAGGGGCAAAGGAGCTGAAAGCATTTGAAATAGAATGCAAATATACATGTTTACAGCTGTCAACAGTCAAAGTGTTGATCCTGCTGTAAGATGCTGAAGAGATCCTAAAACATTATGCCTGTTATACAATCACTTAGATAAATGGGCTGCTCTTAGATGAAGGATGAATGTCTGTTTCACATTAACCATTTTGGAGTTTTTCTGCACTTCATTTGCCAAATGGATCTGTGCTTCATAATGGAAACCTCATCCAAATAACCTGCCTAGTATTCCTTTGAGGGAAGAACGTCTTGAAAGTGGTAAAAGCAAGTACAGTGTGTGGATTTTTTTAAGACAACAAATATCACAATTGTTATTTATAAAGATTGCATTTGCCTTAGGAATAGATCATTAATACAATTAATCTTGGAAAATTTTTTGCCTCTTTTCAGCAAGAACAGTCTAATTGCTGCCAAATGCTTTCTATAGACTACCATATGAAATACAGTCTTACCTTTCTTTAAAGCGCTGTATGCTGCTGCGAGGAGCAATTACAAACCCCAAACCATCATTCATTCTTCAGATATGATTTTCAATAGAAGGTTTGCGTGCAGCCCTAATGCTAGACTTGAAAGAAGCTGATACTGTGCATTTTACAGTCATACAATACCCTGGAGCACAGTGGTGTTCTATTGCCCCTGCAGCTGAATATGTCTTCATAAATATGTTGTACATGTGCACCTCACCACTGAAAAATCTCTAGGGACATTGATCTTCTGATATCTTATGAGAAGAGGTTTCACCTGTTCTCTACAGTTTAAAAGGAGAAAAGAAGCCTTACCACAAAAATACTCCCAGTCCTTTTTGGCAAAATTGTTGACAGATCCATTTTGGTATCAAACTGGAAAAAAAGATAGAAGCTTGAAAAACAGGTGAATGTATTCATTCTTAATGAAAACTTAATGCACTGTAAGAGAATCATTTTTTTCCATGTAAATGAAAATCTTTATCTAACATGTCAATAAGTCATTATGGCAGAAAACCATCCTTGCAATTCATGAAAAAATCTTTTCATAACTTTTGTCATGATAGACTGTCACTGATGGAGAAAAGTCTGACTGACTGACTGACTGATTGACTGACTGATGTCAAAACACTTACTTGAGTGAAAAAAATTCCAATGCTCTGCAAGAAACTTCTAAGTATATATGAACACATTCACTAGGCCTATAGCAATTATGGGCTCAACAACACTGTCTTGTGTCTGTCTAGCTATAAGCTGATACACTTGGGGAAAAAAAAGGGAGAGTATATTCTCAGACACAGCAAATACTAGATTCCAGACTATTTTCAATCTCTCAGTACTAATTCCAATTCGCATGAGGTTTCTTTCTGAAAAAGGATATATACTTGATACATGCATTAAACATTATATAACAGACAACTTAGTCAGAAGAGCATTTTTACAAGGAAAGAGTGCGATATTACATAGAAGATAGCGCCCTTTAACACTGACATATTCAATATTCACAGGATAAGTCTGTTTCTACGGCATTATCACAAGAAATGAATGCTAGTAATTTCCAAAATACGTGGAACTACACTGCCACATTGCCCATCTGTGCTATCTTTAGCCATTATTTTTTTGTCTAAAATAAGAATTTCAATTGTGTATGGAACACTAGTATTTTGAAAAACATTTCTTAATGCAGTTGGAACAAAAAATTCAGTGTGAGACTTGAACTAGGTGACCTACCAATCAGCTATATTTAATATTTCAGTTCACATGATGCGCAAGAATGTTCCTGGACTACACAGGTCAGTAGCCATAACATGACAGTCCTTTGAATGTAGAGCCCCAAAAGATGTAGCTTAGTGCCTTCTCCCTGGCTCTTTGCCTTCAGACACTCAACGGTTCTCTTTGAGATATGTAGAGCCATGGAGCAGAAAAGAGATTGTGAGACTACATGATACAAGGCACAGATCTACCTAGAGGCCAGAGCAGCATCTAATGCTGCACATGAGAGGAAACAGCTTATGTGTTCACCCAGCAAACAGTCAAATAGTTAACCTGGTAGAGTTAGACAGTAACCACTCCAGTATTCACACTTAAGTTATTACAAAGCATCTGGTTTTCCATCACATAATCACAATAGATACAGGGGGAAAACAACCCTAAAAGGGTGTCTCAGTAACACACAAAACTACAGAAAGCACTAAAAATTCATTACTGTGTCATATAAATTAGATTATGTTTACTTTGAACTTCGAGTTCCTCAAAAACTGTTTCAAAAGAAAAGAGATGGCCTTTTGTCATTAGATGTGTTAATGCTTTTAAATCAGTTCAGCCTCCTGCCTCCCTTCTCCCTCTTTCCTTCAAAAAAGCACAGGACAATAAATAACAGTTTCAAAACTAATTCTCAGTCTGCACAGATAGCTGTACTTTTCCTGGCTTTAATCACTGCTGTGGCATTTGCGCTAGAGCAGCAAATGAACACATGTGGTCATAAAAGCATAGGAAAATCTCCTTCCCTCTGTGAAAATAATTGTATGTTCTATGGTACAACAGAATCCAACATGAAAGATGGATTGTATTTTTTAAATACAATTCAAAATCAGAAAGTTTCAATGGGAAGTTTTATCAGATACTCCATAAAATCCACAGTGTGGGAATAGGGTAATTATTGTCATTTCATTGCTCTCTAACTATCTACAATTATCTCTTTATACTAGTAATCAGCTTGATACCATTTGATCTCCTTTGCTTTTTATCCAATTATGAAGTAGCACTAGGTGTTTGCATCACAAAGACTGGTTTGAGTACCCATTGCAGACTCCTTCAATTTTCAAATGGCTGCATTTTTCCAAAGATGTAAGATTGAAAGCTAAACACATATTTAAAGGCTATGTTTCATGTGTGAATGGTAGTCATGTACCTAAAAAACTATTTTACACAGAAAGATTCATAATATTTTTCACCAGCAGTGTGCAATACAAATTAACATGAACAACATGACCGAAGCGTATGTCATCCTTCCATTTTGATTAATAAGTTATTGTATCTGAGACAAGAAACTTGTGTTCTTTTTCTAATGTGAACCAGACAAACATAAAACTTTTCAACAAGGCCTTGTTAGATGTTGACAAGCATTTCAAAACATTGTAGTAGTTCTACTTTATTGTGACCCTATTTCAATCACAAGAAAGGAGTAAATTTGGAGGTTTTTACTAATTAGAAGAGTCAGTAGAGCTCATTTGGATTTTGTCATCTAAAGCTGGTCTTTGGAGGGGCTTTCCCCTCGCTGTTAGCTATAGAGCCTCTTAAAATGCCAGATATGTGTAGAGGAAGTCCTGTGACCAGACATCTTGCTGTATTTCATGGCTACAAATGCCACTGCTCCTCCCATAGAGTAACAACGCTACTCCCCTTTGTCCAGGTTATACTTTGTTTTATTACAAAATCTTTCCTCAGCTGCGACCTCGCAGAAAAGCCAGTTGTGGCAAGGGAACATAAATGATGCCTTGCTTTGGTGTAGCCATTAGTCACCAATATGAGACTGCAGCCGGATGTTAGGTTCAGTTTAGCACTCAAAAAAAGGAGTAGTGTTGGGACAAGTTCTGAGGCCAGTGCTCCAGCAGACCTTGCAAAATGCAGCTCCTTTTACCCCAAATTTAACCCTAACTACAACCAAAGGCCCTATCATAGATGTTTGCAACCAAATTGATTACAAACCCATGAAACCACACACTCCTTCATGACTAAGAAAATCCACTAGCAGATGCAGCCCTTCCATTGCGCTTCTCTGGAGACTAACCTGGACAAATTTCACCGTAGGCCTTAATGAAACACAATGACTGCATGAGCGACCCCTCAAGCTGGAGTTTTGGCTCATCAAATCATGTAGGCCTTACCAGATGCTACACTTCAAAACAGCCCTCCATTGCCACTCTCTCCAAATCCCAACTTCAACAAATGTTGAAGCAGCTTTTACTATGCAAAAAGGCTTACTCAGGAACTTAAATTTTTGAGTTTCCTTACTTGTTCAGCTGTGTTTCACAGAGGCAAAACGTTCTAGAACGAGATCTGCATATTGTTGTAATTGTATATAAAGGGCAAAATATAAGTTACAGTTCTGTGCGTGTCTGGATATTTTATGCCTAAGATACCTTCCTCATGCTATCAGGCAAAATGTTGATGCAATAGAAGGTACAATCCCATGTTACGGACCTTGACCAGGTTGCTCGTGGCTCTAGCACATCCGATGGTATGCTGCAATGAGAGTTCAGTAAATTATTTTGAAACATTAATGCGAGATTTCATATGTCACAGCTTACATGACAAAAGATCGATTAAGATAGTACCAGCACAAAAGAAGGCCACAAAAGAGCCGTGGGCACAGAGCTCCTTCTGCAACATTACTGCTTAAAAGCCCTTCTGGGGAAGGTTTTCCAGCGACCTGTTAGCATAGGAGGAAGCTTGGGGTTCCCGCAAGGGCCTTTTCTTCCTTGGTGCCTTTTAAACCCTCAATGCTGCACGGGAACGACCGCGAGCTGCTGCCCTTCAACGCCGAGAGCCCCAGGCCCCCCTGCTTTGCCAGGACAAAGGTTCTCAAAGCGCGGGCCGGAGCACCGCGGGACCCGAACCGCGACCCCCGGACACTGTCCCCACCCCGGTCACCGCGGGACCCGAACCGGTGACCCCCCGGGCACTGCCCCGCCCCGCCCCGCCCCGCGCGCCAGCNCAGCGCGGCCGTGCCGCCCGCCCGCCCGCGCGGGCCGCTGCCGCGCCGTCCCCGCCGTCGCTGGCTGCCATGGCAGCGGCGGAGGGGCCTCGGCGACAAGTCAAACGCGTGAGCAGCGCTGCTTTGCCGGGGGGTGCAGACAAAAGGAAGGAGTGTGCCCTGCCCCTGCTGGCAGGCGGTGTGTTTCTGTCACTAGCGGTGTCCACCGAGTTTCAGTACTGGGCCCAGGGTCGTTTAACTTGTTCATCCGTGACTTGGAAGAAGGGGCAGATGCCTCCTCAGCAAGTTAGCTGATGACACAGAGGTGGGAGGAGTGTCCGATACCCCAGAGGGCTGTGCAGCCCTTCAGGAGGACCTTGACAGGTTGGAGAGAGGGGCAGAGAAGAACTGTCTGAAATTCAACATGGGCAAGTGCAGGGTCCTGCACCTGGGGAGGAATAAACCCCTGCACCATCACAGGCTGGGGGCTGATCTGCTGGAAAGCAGCTCTGTGGAGAAGGACCTGGGGGGTTCTGAGCCAGCAGTGAGGCCTCGTGGCCAGGAAGGCCAGTGGGATTCTGGGGTCCATTAGGAAAAGTCTAGGTTGAGGAAAGTGATCCTGCTCCTCTGCTCAGCCCTGATAAGGCCTCACTTACAAGTGAGTGCTGTGTCCAGTTCTGGGCTCAAGAGAGACTCAGAGCTCCTGGAGCAAGTCCAGTGAAGATGATGAGGGGACTGGAGCATCTGTCTTATGAGAAAAGGCTGAAGGTGTTGGCCCTATTCAACCTTGAGAAGAGATGACTAAGGGGGAACTGCATCAATGTCTATCAGTATTTGAAGGGAGAGTGTCAAGAGGATGGAGCCAGACTCTCTTTGGTGGTGCCAAGAAGTAAGACAAGAGGCAATAGAGGGAAACTGATGCACCAGAGAGTCCACCTGAATGTAAGGAAGAACTTCTTTATTGTGCTGGAAGAGATGCCCAGAGGAATTTTGGAGTTTTCCTCATAGGGGATATTGCAGAACCATCTGGACACAATCTTGTGCCATGTGCTCTAGGATGACCCCGTTCAAACAGGGAAATTGGACTAGATGACCCACTGTGATCCCTTCCAACCTTACCCATTCTGTGATTCTCTTTCCTAGGTGTTGAGTCCTCTGATCCAAATGAAACATTAAATTAATTGGAAAGCATCACCTTTAGTTAAAAAAGAAAGCGCCAAAACCACAAAAACCTGAGCGCAGCTTAATTAATACAAAATTGAGGAGAGCAACCATGGTGAGTCAGACCAAGATCTCTGTAGTTGCATCCTGTTTCTTAAAAGTAGCAGTCATATGTGTATGGTTTGAAAGAATCTCCTGCTGTTGGTAGGGATCTTTCTTTAATAAAGTCAGATGTGTTTTGACAAATGCTTGGGTAAGATTAGAGGAACATGGTAAGCATGAGGATGTTCCTCTCACTTGTATCTCACCATATAATGATTTGCAGCTTAGCAAATCAGCTTGCTGACCCAGTGATGGTGTCTTAGTATCAGTTGACTTCTCTTTTAGGAACTTGTCTGGTAATTTGTGGGACTTAGTGCTTGTCCACTGAGATTAAAGCAGACAAGTTATTCTTAGGCTGGCTTGCTGCGCAGGGATCTTCTTTTGGAGCTATGGCAAAAAAGGAAAGTGTATACCTAATGGAAACAAAGTCAGGTGACATGAGAGGAATACAGAGATGCAGCTCTCCACTATAGAGAGTAAACTCATGTGGCCAGAGCTCAGTTAGTGTTGAAGCTGGCCAGTACTGGCGCAGACAAAAAACCTGGGTTTTTAAAATAGTTGATAGTAAAAGGCAGTCCAGAAATAACATGAGTGTTACAGGATGAGGATGGTCATCTCATCAACAGGGACATAGGCAAGGCAGAGATGTTTAATGATTTCTTTGCTTCATTCTTCAACACTGCTGCAGTCACTGGTCATAGTCAGCATGGATTCATGAGAGCAAGGTCCTGCTTGACAAACTTAATTCGCTTTTATGACAACCCACCTAGATGATCCAGGGAAGTCAGGTGACGTAATCTTTTTTGGATTTCAGTAAAGCTTTTGGTACTGTCTCTCACAGTATCGTTCTGGACAAAATACCCATCCCACAGCTGGGTAAATGTCATGTGAGGGATAAGCAACTGGCTGATAGCACAAAGGGTTACAGTAAATGGGGTAACATCAGGCTGATGACCTGTCACTAGTGGGGTTCCACAGGGCTGCATCTTAGGGCCAGTCCTCTTCAGCATCTTCATAAATGACCTCTAGAGACAGGACTGGAAGGGATACTATTGATGAGACTGAAATTGAGAGGAGCTGTTGATTTTCTCAAAGACGGAGAGGCCACCTCATACAGGGCAACTCTGGATGTACAGACAGACTTAGAAATTAGAGGCTGGAGAGCAGCCCTGCGGCAAGGGCCCTGGGGGTCTTGGTTGACAACAAGTTGAATATGAGTCAGCAGTGCCCTGGCAGCCAGGAGGGCCAACCCTGTCCTGGGGGGCATCAGGCAAAGCATCACCAGCCGGGTGAGGGAGGAGATTGTCC
>VWZF01007189.1:2117-64868 GCA_013396755.1 Sclerurus mexicanus | reverse complement strand
AATGGGGTAACATCAGGCTGATGACCTGTCACTAGTGGGGTTCCACAGGGCTGCATCTTAGGGCCAGTCCTCTTCAGCATCTTCATAAATGACCTCTAGAGACAGGACTGGAAGGGATACTATTGATGAGACTGAAATTGAGAGGAGCTGTTGATTTTCTCAAAGACGGAGAGGCCACCTCATACAGGGCAACTCTGGATGTACAGACAGACTTAGAAATTAGAGGCTGGAGAGCAGCCCTGCGGCAAGGGCCCTGGGGGTCTTGGTTGACAACAAGTTGAATATGAGTCAGCAGTGCCCTGGCAGCCAGGAGGGCCAACCCTGTCCTGGGGGGCATCAGGCAAAGCATCACCAGCCGGGTGAGGGAGGAGATTGTCCTGCTCTGCTCTGCACTGGGGCAGCCCCACCTTGGATATTGTGGGCACTTTTAGTGCACCACAATGTAAGAAAGACACTAAGCTATTGGAGACTGTCCAAAGGAGGGCAACAAAGATGGTGAAGGGCCTTGAGGGGAAGCCATATGAGGAATGGCTGAGGTCACTTGGTCTGTTCAGCCTGGAGAAGAGAAGACTGAGGGGAGAACCTCCCCTGAATCTATGTCAGGGGAGGTTTAGGCTGGATATTAGTAAAATGTTCATCAACCATAGGGTGGTTGGGTGCTGGAAAAGGCTTCCCAGGGAAGTGGTCACAGCACCAAGACTGACAGAGTTCACAAGTGTTTGGACAATGCTCCAGGCACACAGTGTGATTCTGGGTGCAGGGCCAGGACATGGACTTGATACCTGTGGATTCTTTCCAGCTCAGGATATGCTATGATTGTAGCATGATGTGGCAATGATGCCTTGTAAATATAGGGTTAAAACAATTGTATTTCTCTTAACTTATTCTGGCAATGCAATCTGTTGTTCAGTACAAATGTCTTGAATTTTAGTTTCCCTGGGATTTTCACTGAAACGTTGCACTAATCAGCAACTAATCTAGCAGGGCTAGACTTAGGTACAAACAGTAAGACAGGCAAAACATAGAAATGTGAGGAAAGCTCAAACTTTAAGTATTAAACTGTTAAATGGAATCTTAAGTGGCAGTCAAGTCAGTAAAGGCAGTCAGGTAGAGACCAGGTGGACAAACATAGTGAAGGACTAGCCCATGATTATAGAGAAAAGGGATGGGAAGAGGAGGCAAACACACTGAGCTTGAGATGACAGTGAGTGACTTCTTATATAAGACAATGTCAAATGCTTGTAATGGAGGAACCTTTTGAGTTTTGGAAGACCACAGTGTAGTTTCAGTGATAAGCAGAGAACTAGATCAGTTAGACTGTGTGTCAGGGACATGATCTTTGAAAACAGAAATCAGGACAGTGGTTTTAAGTTACTGAACAAACTTTTCAGAAAAAACCTTTCTATTCCTCTTCCTTGGACTCATCTGTGTTCACATGAAACTGCATTTGCTCTCCTATTTCTCAGAAAAAATGAACAGTTTACTTCTTTTAAAGTGGACTGAGCGGGGAAGATAACAGTATTTATAGTTTCTGGCAGCAAATACACATCTGATTCCTGCAAGTGCTAGATAGTTGGTCGTTTGTGGTCCTCCCTAATGCAAATACACTCCCTCACCTTTGGTTGCATCCGGAGCTTTTACAGTAGTTGGGATTCACAATTCGAGAAACTATCTGTGTGGGAAAGCATATGAAGTTGAAGCTGACTTTTTAAGGTTACTGAAGAAGTATTTTTTGGTATTGAAAGAATTTATCAGCTGAAGGAAGGTAGCGTGCTAGTATAAAGGTGTTTTATTAGGTAGAGAGGCCAAAACCAAAGGAACATATAAGGAATAATTATGTGAAAGAGGAAAGAAAAAAATTATCAGAGCAGGAGGCAATGAAAACAGAACAAGTAAGGAAGCTAGTATTTCTTGTCTCACCTACACACGATTACAGAAAAATAAAAAGTATATAGTAAGCCATCAGTAGACTTCCTATTTTGTATTTAAAAAACGTGATTGGTATATTAGGGCTCAACAGGAAGTAGTGAGAAGGTAATAATGCCTTTTGAACCTTGGGCTATAGAAAATCTCAGTATTTGAAATTGTCTTTATGCCATTTTTAAAAACGTCCATCAGCACAGAAACAAGTTTGCAATTCTGAAAAGCATAAATACTCATGGCAGAGAGAGCTTTTGTGGTGTAGGACGAATCAGTGTCTAGAATAGCTTGAAGAGCAAAAGGATAATTAATTTCCATCTTTATTTCTGTAGGCAGAGCTGTGGTATCAGTGTGGGGAGTTTGATATTTTAAGAAAAGATGATGATGCTTAAGTAGGATATTCCTGCCAATTTAATGACAGTGCAACTAGCAATTTAAAAATTATGTTTCTGTCAGAATAACGCATCTGCTTAAAAAACAACTGAGAATATTGTAATTGACAGTTGTAAAGGTCTCTCTAAAAATAAATTTTCCATCCAAGTTGTTTGCTTCTGTCAAATTTTATCACAAGAGCTTCAGTTCTTCACTCAAGGACTTATTCAAGGCTGTAATAGATTAAAAGATACATGAATCTTTCACAAAGCCTTCAGATTTTCTTATCGGTTCTGCAGCATTGCCTACTTCCCAAATGTTCAAAGAACGCCTCACTGTCCTGCTTAGAATTTGCTGGAATGATTGACATTACTTGAACCTGAGGCGTTATTTGTCCTTCCATATCTGTTTATCTTCCTGTGCCCATAAGGCAAGAAGAGTCAAAAAAGTGGTAGAAGACTAATGCTGACTATTCATATTCAGGGTATTGAACAGAAATGTTCAGGGCACCATCTTATCTTGAGCTGTTATTGAGATTGTTCGGTGGGTGGGCACAGTGTATCCTAGGCACTCCTGTGTTGCTCTGTAGGAATGTTGTACTGGAGCAGGCTGATAAGCTCAAAAACAATACAGTATGTATAAGAATGAGGGATTGATACAGAAGTGTATCTGCAACTGCAACAACTGACATTGTTGCTTTGGTGTCTTGCTCTCTTAAAATGAAAGTATTTCCATGATTTTGAGTATGGTTTGGATCAGACAGTTTCCTACCTAGCGTTATATCAGTTTACCCCACAGAATGGGCATTGATGCAGCTTCTACAGCAGAATCTGTTTCTGAGGAAAGCGTTGATGAATATATGTTTACTGAAACTGAAAAGTTAAGGTCATCTTCTACTGTTTTATAGACTGACTTTGTGCGGAATGTCATCAGATGAGGAGAAAAGCACAAGTCCACTTTTGCCAAGAGACTCTGTTCAGGACAGTTCTGTTTCTTCAGATTTTCAGGTAGGAAAGAGGCAATATCATTTGATCCACTGTCATTGTATTTTATTTGTCAAAGGATAATTATGAGGAAATCTAACTAAACATGCATCTTCATGTTTTACATATACAGAAAAATAATAAAAATTATAGTAAAAGAAGCAAGTTAGACCCAAAAAAATCTGATGTTAAAATATCTTCCATTGGATACCCTATTGTGCATTTCACAAGAAATTCAATTTATGTGAAAAAATTTAAACTTCAGAGGTTAATAGCTGCAAGAAAAATAGTACCGGTTTCTTACCTTTTTTTCCCTGGTGTTATTCTTTGTGTTAAGTCTTATAAAGAAGCCAGAACTTGATACAGTAGGATAGAAAGCTGTTATTTTTGAGGGATGAAATGAAAGTTTATTTTATGCTTCTTTTGAGAGGATGCACAGATACTGGATAAAGTCTTTGTACTGTTCTTCTGAAAGCAGCAGATTTTCATCTTTCGATAATTGATTATTCCTATTTCAGTAGTGGGTGGTGTTTCTTTTTCCATTGGTAGAATTCAATCCAAAACAGAATAGCTTTGACAAAAACAGATTTTGCTATTTGCCCTGTAGAAATGCATTTTCATTTGTCACCTGGTGGAATGGGCATGTACAGCAGAAGCACTGTTAAATTAAGGGGTTTTCCTCTTTCTTTTTTTAACTTGTGGATTGAATTGACTTGTATCTTTTAAATTACCTGTTTGGAGGCAATTCATTTCTGCTATTCATATACTTCTCTATTTGTGGTCATGTCTAATGGGTAAGTTTTCTTAATCTTTGTTTAGCAATAGTAATACATCTGTGTTTCTACTGCATTTTGTAGTGAGAAAACAAAATTAAAGCATTGTGCTTCAAATTTTGAAGAACCAGAATTTTCTGTTATGATCTGATTGATTATCAAGGATGTTCTGAGGCCACTTGGTAGAGAATGATAAACGATTATTAGTGGATGACTGTTTTGTAAATGAGAACATGTCTGATGTAGAACAGAATAGTTCAAGTTGGAAGTCACCTACCGTGATCATTAGCCCAACTGTCTGCTTGACCATTTTGTGACAGACCCAAAGTTAAATCATGTTGTTAAGGACATTGTCCAAATGACCCTTAAACACTGGCAGCCTCAGGTCATTGACCACCTCTCTAGGAAGCCTGTTCCAGTGTTTGACCACCCTCTCAGAGTAAATAAATGCTTCCTAATATCCAGTCTGATCCTCCCCTGTGCAACTTTGAACCATTCCCACACTTCCTATCTCTGGGTATGGGAACTTCCCTCTCCACTTCCCCTGCAGGAAGTTGTAGAGAGCAATGAGGTTACCTCTAAGCCTTCTTTTCCCCAAACCAGGCAAGCCTACAGTCCTTAGCTGCCCCTTGTAGGAGTTTATTACTGTTGAAAAACAGTGGTGTCACAGCTGATCAATAAGCATGTTGACAGGGAAGTACTCTTCTTCCTTTTGATAATTTTGAAAGATCTATTTTTTTGTTTGGTTTGGGCCTTTTTGGTAATATCTTCCTTTTGAATAGAGACCAGATTATTACCTTTTCCTTATAAAAAGGATCCACTCACTTTTAGAGAATTTCCATTTAGTTGTGCAAGACTTTGTCCATTCAATCTGTTCTTTTCTTATGCTTTAGTAACCTTAATTGCAATTCTAACAGCAAATTCTTAGCAGCATCTGTAGATTTTTATTTTAAAAAAAGGAGGAAAAAAACCCCCTCCAAATGCTTTTGTTCCCTTTGTTTATTGCATCACTATGTTTACTTCTACAAAACCAAGGTGAAATGCATTAAATGGCTAAAATTCCACTGACCTTCAGGCCTCTAGTTTTATACAGTAACAGATTCTTTTGTAGTTGACAAAACAGCTTGAAAGTTTTGTTTAAAGCAGAACCAAACTAGTAAGTAAACCAAAAGATATATTATTAATTTTATTTTATTATGGTTTTATTCGTCAGTATTGCATTCCAGTTGCAGCATCCTTCTTATGGAGTATTTAAGACCAAGGTGATACAAATAATTACTCAATGTTTCCATACAAATCCTCACTGCAGTCTCCAGAATTATTATTTTTATGTCTAAGTGTCTGGTTACAGTTGGGATACTTTGTTTTCTTTGATATTTGCCTTTTAATTTCATTCCAACAGTGTTGTAATATTGTAATCTATAAACATTTATTTCCAGATTTGTCACTGGATACTGTCTGTTGACTCTTTTTCTTGGTATGCAAGAGTGCGTATTCCTGTACAGAATGGATTCTTTGGGTTTTAATAAGAGTGTTAGAACTTGAACGAAAATTCCTGTTATAGCTTGATATATACATTTTCAATGCTAGGAATGTCTGTAGTAGGACAGATTGTGTGCTAATGATTAAACTGGGAAACTCAAATGAGCCAACAAAACTTGCACCTGACATCTTACTACTATGTGTCTTTGAATTGGCTAACATAATCATGGAAGCAGCTGGATCAGCTCTGTCTTGTTTTGGGGGGTAGAATTGGTTGCGATTTGGTCACATGATCTCTTTGAAGAAGGCAGAGGGGTGATCTAATGTCTTGTGCACCATCATGTAATTTAGATAAGGTAAAGACTAGTACTGGCTTTTTTACTTTGCATAAATTTTGCTGCAGGGAGTTTTTTACAGTTCGATGTAGTTCCTGGTTGAATAACCAATTTGAAGGTATCTGTTTTCTTCTTTTAACATCTGATAAAGTCTAAATTGTATTTATGTAGAAAGATATGGCTATGGAAAGATTGCAGCTAACTATACCTTTACGTGGAACGTGATACTCTTGCTTATAAAAAAAAATTGCACTATGTAATTGTTTGTAATTATATAACTTCATGGACATTTATTTAGACTTTTAATTTTAACATCATAGATTAGAAGATGGGAGATGGACATTTAAATCAGAATTAGAATTCAGTTAAATGTACAAAACCTAGCTTCTTAAAATCACTAATTAGTTGAAACCTACAAAAATGTAAGGGTTACACTAAAAGTTTTAAAATGTTATCCTTTTCAGTTGTTAGATTCAAAAAACGTATTACACATAATTGTTACCTTTCATTGGTTGTTTTCACTCTAACTTGCCCCAGCTTGAAGAAGAAATTGATTTTTCAATTCACACTTGGTTTCTGAGGTTTGACCTCACTTGGTTTCTGAGGTTGGACCTCACTGGGATACGAAACAGAATTAGTATGATAGTACTAAAAGAATTAAAAATACCTGCTAGTGGCCTGGTTTAGTATTTTCCAACTGGCATTGTTTTCCGAATCGTTAGTGGCTTTGGTTGGTTTCAGCATGTAATGCTACTGGAACTTGTTTAGTGAATTACTGGATTGTATGTTTAAGCTATAATATAGTTTACAGTTTCACAATGAGCACTAAATACTTTCATCCTGAAAATCTGTTTTACTAGATTTCAAAAAAATGTTAATTGGCTTACTTTGGTGCATAGTATAATGCCACATAGTAGTTATATTGGTTTATCATGTCTTAATAGGAAAGTTTCTTTATTAGTTACATATGCACATTCCCGATACAATTTTAAAAATGCATATAATAAGGTAAGAATAATTATATTTACTATGAACTGAACCACTCAGAGTGGGTAATCAAATTTCTTTTGATGATTGGCTTTACAACTTCCACCAAAGAAATTGTAATGTTAAAGAATGCGAAGTGTGACTGTGTTTAGTAGCATCTTTTCATGGTCATAAAAATATATGTTTTTCTTTGCAGCAGTAGTAGTGATTAGAAATAATATTGGGCAATTCATAGCTTACATGATTTGGAATTGGATGTTTTTTTTCAGTTCTTGTTTTTGCTTAAGATGCCTATTACAATGTCCAGTCCTGGCATCTGGCAGAGTCTGTGTATTTATTATGGTGCATCTAGTTGTATTCAGAATGAGTATGAACATGAAACAAGAAAAAGTTAAATTATTATAATCATTGTAGGACAACAGCTTACTTTTGCAACTTTAAGGGACATCCACTTAGTTTTTGCCATAATAATAATAAACCTCTCAAAAATTATAGAAAACACTTTCCACTTTCTTACATATACCTAGTCTTTAGAAATGTAATTGAAGTTTTATAATTATTTGTCATCACTTTTCAACAGGATGAAGAGTCTCTTCATACTGTAGTGATTCCAAAGTATGCACACGATTTGTCAAAGTGGACAGAACCTGCCTCAGAACTGAGACCAGCTGCCAAATCTGCAACGGTAACAAATGGTGCCAGTCACAATACGAGTCCAGGTAGTATGCCCAAACCTGTGTGTTGAGCTTACAAGAACAATGATGTAACTTGTCTGACTTAGGTTTTTTAATAGCTTCAGTTTCAAAAATGTACATAGCATATATTGCATTTTTGCAAGTTTGCTCTTCTGCATACCTTCTCAAGTTTACAGCGTTTTTTCCCCTTCTGAAATGATATTGAGACCAACAGAGTTTCCAATGCTATATGATGCCTTCTGAAATTAAATTCTGATTTTGGAGTATTCTTTGGTCTGGCATTTTTACCTTCTCCTCAGGTTTTTAAAACTGAAGTGAATGTTACTATTATGACGGTAGAAGTCTAACTTCTCTATTTGTTTCAAGAAATTTAAGTATATATGATATACATAGTATCTTCCCTAAAAGCTTTCAGTCAAATAAGAAAAGTAATTGGAATAAACATGCTGTACTATAGAATTCAATGTCCAAATGCTTTTAAACTTGGAAACATAAAACTTGATTTCCTGTTCTTGTTACCAGTTAGTTGATTAAATTTGAAAATTGCTAAGACTGCATCAGTAGATTATTTGTTGCAGAGATGTGTAATGATGACTCATACCCAAACAGTGGAAAAATTCCTTCTCTTCAGGCTACCAGTCCTCAGTATAGATCCATTAAAATTCTGAGAACATTTTAGCAAATTGCTACACGCAGCTTGGGCCACTAATAGCATATCATGTCTGAAAACGGTCTGTCAGAGTATATTTATTTAATAAAAGCAGAGTAAGTCAGATACTAGAGCAATATAGAAAAAAAGCCAACAGTAGTATTTGGGTAGCAGACATCTAGATAAGCAGCTAATTTCATTATAACTCTATTACAACAAGAATATGATCTAGAAGTTTGTAGGAGTAAATACATGTGGAGATTATTTAATAAAATACATTTCTATACTTATCATATCCAAATGGTTACATGTCCTTGGTACCTTAGCACACTGGAACTGAATGACATCATGCAATGCTGTGGAAGGAATAGAGGTGACAGAGGGAGAGCATTAGAAATAAGAATTAATATGTGTACAACTAGAAAATTACGACCATGCTGGAAGGCCAAGATGAATTACATAAAATGATGATACAAACATCTAACAGATACAGTATATGAGAAAAATGAAAGCAGAGTCAAGATAATCTCTGCATAAGGAGGATTGAGAGGAGTGATGAACTTATGATAGTCTATGGCAGTTGTCAGTGTACTTTAATATCCTGTTTTTATTGGTTACATAAGTGTTTTTTGGGTTTTTTTGAAAGTATATTGCAAACTGTGCTGTGTACATTGGGTATCTTTGCAATCCAACCAAACAGAATTTTAAAAATCAAAACAAGCCTTCGTGCCTTTCACATCACAACTGAAGGAAGAACATAGTGACAGGCAGGAATAGGAACAAGTGGTGAAGGACAGAACTGGGAATATTTAACAATGGTAACATTGCCAGATAATTTATATTGTCAAATACCAGCCAGATTTTTTTATCACAGAAATTAGATGCATTTCAAGTAGTCTGGATCATCTGTCTGACATGTCATATGTTTTGGAGATCTTTACAGGCAATGAGTATTCAAATTCTGCCATTAACTAACCAATAGTTCTCTTATTTGCAGAAGAAACAAGGACAAAAATCTAAAGCCCGATCTTAATACTCTGTGTGATGGGGAACAATCTGTTTATGGTCTTGTGTTTATGTTAAAATAGAATCGTTGGTTTAAATATGCTTGTATCTTGGAAATATGTATTTGAATTGTATTGTTTGAGTGAGGAAAGGAGGTTTCTGTTGGCATAAATATTTTGTTTCTTTGTTATCAGTGCCTGGATTCTGACTTCCATCCAGGATATGGACCAGTTAGCCTTTCCAGAGTGTCAGTCCTTATTCTGTTGTGTGATTTTTTTTTAGTCTCAAGATCAGTGAAGGCCAGTATGGAACACCCTGTTCTTTCAGAAGTGACTTCTTCGCAAGGGCCCACATATGGTCCAAGAGAAGTCAATGAAACTGAAGTAACTTTCCCAGATGAAAAACTCAATCAAATAGAAAACATACTTGAGCTCTGGACTGGAAGTTTTAAGGTATTTATTTTGTTTGAGATCATAGATAATACAGATATCAGTGGGCTGTAGAATAAGGGAGAATCCAAAAAGATGCAGTGTGATGGCATTGGAGAATGGTGTTTTTCTTTTTTGCTGATATTGCATATTGCATATAAAGACTAGAATATCTTGTTTCAAAAACTTTGGAATAACTGTCCCTATTAGAGATGTTTATTATGTGTGGTAATATTTATAAGTGTAAACAGCCTGTGTAATGAAAATATCACTGTAAATATTCATGTCTCCTTAACTGTTAAGTGTTTTAAGATTACAATATTAGGAAAGAGAGAATAATTTAACTAATTTTGTTACTGTCATCCTTTTTACTTTCCAGACAAACATTCTGGCAGAATTGAAAAATTGGAAGCTTACTTTGACTCAGCATTACAGGCTTCAAGTGAAACAAGAAACAGAGAAGCATGCTGCACATGTGAAACAATTATGCAACGAGGTGGAAAACCTAAAGGAGTTACTGCATACTTACGAAATCTCTATTGCTAGAAAAGATGAGGTAGTAATTCAAGTTCATATTTTAACTGTTCCTTTCTATTTAAAAATATTCACACTGAATTTTTTGGTCCATCTTTTTGAAGAAAATTTTTTTTGAGGTAAGTAACATAAATAAATAATATATTTAGACTGTAGTAGAAAAATAATCGTTGCTAATAGGGTTGTCCATACTAGCAGCGAAAACACATTTTATGTACATACTTTGCATTGTCTGCTTCTTAAATCTAGGGTCTACTCTCATTCCTTATTGATTTCATGAAGGTCACACAGACTTAGATGAGCCTATTACCTCTTACACTTTAAAAGCCTCTAATTTTTCAAGTATTATATTGATGTTCTTGAATTTTAAATGTGTGGCAGTCCTCTAAATGTTAAAGAGCTTCTGTTTTAAGATTCTTAGGAGTTCTACATATGTACGTATTCTTCAGATTGTACATTTGGGGTCTCTGATTTACACTTTCCTGCCATCAACAATGTAAACAACTTCAAAATTAATTAGTTTTGTGGAAATGGATATAAGATCTTGGCAGTCTTGCATTCACATAACATAATTGAGTCTTGTTATTGCTACCATGAATTATTAATCTAGCACTTGGGAACATTTAATGAAGTTTGGGTTTTTAATTCCTATTTACCTTTTTTTTTAAAAGAAAAACATACATTGCAGCAGTTAATATGTGGACGAAGATGATGTTCTGTGCCCATTTGGAAAACACTCTAATCTTACAGTCCAAGCAAATAAAAATGTAACATTACAAGAACAGGGTTAGTGTAATACCATTTAACGAGTGCGTGTGTGCATAGTTATTTCAGCGTGTAAGATTCAACCTTTGATTTCTATTGGATATCATTGTATGTTACTCATATTTAATGTGCCATAATTCTCAATGATACTTTGAAAGCTGTGGGGTTTTTTCTACTACCAAAGAAATTTTTCTTTGGTCTTTTTTATAGTTCTATTTCTAAACCAAAATAATTGTATAAATAGAAAATTAAAATTACTATTGCTAGCACGTGAGTGGAAAGTGCAAGTGCTTCCATGCTTCCATATATTATACCATGACTATCAAAACTGCTGTATTATGACATGGACTTAACCCAAAGTCGTCAGCCTCACAAATATTGTGAGTGCTGTAGATTCTTGTTTTCACATTGTAAATCTCACATATGCTTTTTATTGGCAAAAATACACTAATTAACAAAAACAGATTTAGGTTAAGATTTCCTGTGTGTATCAGTATGCATGAAGCATTGGAAGTTGATGTTTTATGTTAGTATATGACACTTTTTTAACAAAATTAATGAATTGACTGTATTAATTTAATTTACTTTCTGTTTTCTCATTGATTTTTGATAATTTATGCAAATTTTCTTCTAATTTTAGCCAATTTCATTGTTACTTTTGTAGCTGAGACTGTTCCCTTGTTCTGAAACTGAGAAGTTATATATATCTAAGCAGAGAAAAGTTGCTTATACAGGATTAATGCACAGTATTATGAAGATCTCTTTTTTAAAAATCTATAGATGAATTATCTTTTAATTACTTCAAGTGTACTAAATTGACCTTTATTTGTTTTTACTTTGACATTTTTAACACCTTAAAGAAGCTAAGTTTTTGCTCGGTAATATTTCATTAAACGTTCTGAAGATTGAAACTATATGAATTTCTGTACTGAAACAAAATAGTTCTTAGCAACCACTTGGCTTGTTTATTGTGGTCAGTCAGTTGAATAAGCTTTCTGCAAATAAGTTTTCTTTACACTTCAGTTAAGTAATCACTGAAACAAACTCCCAATGTAAGTGTTTCTGATTTATCAAAATTGTCTTTGAAATAAAAGATTCTTCTAACATTATGCTACAGTAACATTTAATTATTAGAAAGTAGCTCAGAAACCTGCAGATGCAGGAGGAAGTAACAATTCAGTTGAACTTTTCCTAAACTGCACAGTGAAAGTGCTGCAGTCTGAGTGTTGAAGCCACTGGAATTTTACTTCCAATTCTGTTTCCTACTTTATTAGAGTAAGGGGAACATTCAGGAGAAAGCATCTGTTAAAACCACGTGCTTTAAGTGAAAAATAAGTGAGGCATAAAGTACATTCTATTTGACCTTACAGAGATAACAGTTATTGAAATAATGTTAATAAATATTTTTGCAGGTAATCACTAACTTGAGCCAAGCATTAGAAAAGGAAAAGGAGAGAGTAGAGTTGATGAGAAAGTTTACACTGTGGCGGATTCAGCAGGTTAAAGCCAGTCAAGAGGTATGTGCACAAAATAAAAATGCAATGAAAATGAAACCTCTAAACTCAAAAGGGTCAAAGCTGCTGCAGTTCCTGTTGCAATTTGAAGAAATGATAGTGTTTCTATTTTGATGTGTTTAACAGTGTCAAATAACAGTTTGAAAACATCAGTTCTGAAAAGAACACTGCTGTCAGAATACTCTCTGGAATAGGAAAAAAAATGAAGCCATTGTCTGCTCACTCTTTTGAAACAGAGTAGAATAATAGAATTGTTTTCAAGGAGTTTCTAAACAATCTCAAAGTCTAAATGAATTTAAAAGATATGTGTTTTATGCTAATCATCTGCAATCTTTGAGACTGCAGATTTTATGATTCCTGCAGTGAATCCAAATGTGCCACATACCCACTAAATGGCTTCACACATGCATGTTTGTATCGTATATGTGAGACTGTTGCTTGAGTGTCACTAAACTAAGAGTAAAAACGCTGTTTTGTGTAACCTAGTAGTTCACAAATATAGTTTCTCATAGTGGGGACAGTAATGCTCCATGACATGTGTAGGAAGAAATATGGAGCTTGCTGTTGCTATATTTGTGTACCACTTCACTGCAGGACCTGTAACTTAGTTGGGGCATTCCTACTGTGGTCTATGTAATAAACTGTAAAACAATCTGAATACTGAAATTTTTAGCAAACCTCAACTTCCACATGCTGTGGTTATATTTGTTTCCTAAGGAATATGCAAATAGACTGGCAGACAAACAATTTCGGACAACTTTGATGAAGAAAGTGTGGGCAGCATGGCGCTCTCTTAATGCACTAAAATGGAAAGACAAAGTAGCAAGAGCCTGTCAATTAAGGGCAGAAGATGTATGTGTTCAGCTCACCAATGATTATGAAGCCAAAATTGCAGAGGTAAATTCAAATGTCTTTCATTTATTCTTTAGCTCCTTTGCTCCCAAACTCCATCCCTCCGAAGTATCTCTTTCTCAACAAATGTGACAAATATGAGGATTTTCCAGCAGAACAGGGCTCTCAGCTATACAGGGAGATGAGTTGGATCTAAGATCTCTGTTATGTTTTTAGATGTGACTTTTTCCCTGCATCTGATATAAAAAGTTGCTGATCTCCATGCACAGATGAAATAAATTTGGCTTTTCCTGAAATGAGACAAATCTCCATTTGCCCACCGATAGGAATGCCATTTGTTTTCTAACAGCATCCTGTTAATATTGGCTGTGTGTTATGAGGTCTTAATGAAGAAGACAATGGAAATAGAAGACCATTGTTGTTGTGAATGATCATTATGAGTACAATATTTTTTTCTGCACTAGCTATTCTGTTAAAGGCTGAAATTAAGCTTGATTTTGCTTTCAACATGCATGTTAAAGAACTTTCAGAGCTTAAGGTGAAGTTGTCAACCTGTGCATTGGTGCATGGTAAATAAACAGTTTTTAAATGTAAGTTTTAAGAGCTTTTTATTTCAACAAGAAATTAAACCTAGAACTTTAAGAACAGGCTTACCAAACATGGCTTACCAGCACAAAAACTGTAATTAGTGAATTACAGAAGTAGCTTGGTCTGTTCTTTTCTCAGCATTTTTAGTATTTTATAGTATCTAGAGAAGAGAGATTGGTGATGACAATTCACCCTATGCTTAAATAATTTTCTGAAAACACTTACCCTTCTGGTGAGTGAACCCATGTTCCTGCAGAAATCTAGGTTGTGCCAGATGCCAAAACTTCTAGAAGACGAAAGCTTGCAAGATGTATTTCTGCTTAGTTGGTTAGGTAGAGTCTGACAGCCTTCTTGAATGCATTCTTGTCCTTGATAGTCCTAGTAGTACTATTGTGCTATAGTACAAAGAAATTACAATTAGCTGTTAATCTCTGGTGAACCAGAGATTTTGAAGTTAAAACACATATCTTTGTAAGTATAGTAAATGACTTTTAAAGCCGGTTGGTTAATATGTTTGTAGTTTGCATTTGGAAGTTCAAAAGAAATGTTTGCTTATTCTGTTTCATAGTTAACTGCTAATTTGGAACAGACAAAAGCTGAGATTTTGCGACTGCACAGTGAAAGAGATCAGTATGAAGACACCATGAAGAAAGCCTTTATGCGTGGTGTATGTGCTTTGAATCTGGAAGCAATGACCATGTTTCAGAGCAAGGACGGTAGGCCAGATCCTGGTTAGTATGAGCAACAGCTATAATCTGGTAGTGTTTGTGCATTTTCATTAGGTCTGTTTGGGATTTTTCGTTTGTTTTAACAGAGTTCCTTTTTGCTTTTTTTGTTTGTTTGTTTAATTTGGTGACTTGTGGCAATACAGAGTTTATTAAATTTCTATTGCTTTTAAAAAACCTGTCGAATATGTTGAGAAAATTCTGATGCTGAACTTTGTATTACTGTAGCTGAAAGAAAGAACATGTTCTCTTCATTCCATGTTGCTGGGAGACTGGTAACCTGCAGCTGAAGGCAGAGCAAGAAGCCAAGGGTGGGAAACTTCTTAAAATACCAGATTATGGGGAAGTGAAGGGGAAATCCTGAAAATACCTTTATGCTCTGGAGTCTCAGCATGCAACGAATCAGCTTTTCCCAGACAGCTCTCCCTTCTTTCTTAATCTTGTTTTTGAATGTAAAAAGGGCAAGCAAATCTCCCAGGTTCTGTATTTAGTCGTAATTCCATGCCAGAACAGGAAACACCAATCTAATTATATCAGCAGCATACCCATAAAACCTGTGCAGCTACACAGGGAAGAGCTGTGCACACTTACTGATGTATGAAATCACACCCTCAGAATGAGACCATCTGTAGCAGTGGGAACATAATTGTGCTGGTGCAGCAGTCTGTGTTAAAGAGAAAATAGCTGTGCCAGCAGGAGTGTTACAGCTGTACATTGTGGCTCAACAACCAGGTTTACTGGCAGAAGTGGTTAATGTCCTTAGACAAGTAACATCAGTTGCTAACAATCTTATATAAAAGTTTCTGAACTATTTCAGAGAAATTCATTGCCAAAAAAAATGTACATAGAAGAGGAAATAGAAACCTGAAGAAGGTATGATACTTACCTGAGCGGCTGTCTGAGCATGTTAAGCAGTATTTGTGCAGTTGCTTAGAAAAGTTGTATGACACTGGCTAATGCAGTAGCTGTGTGTTAGTACAAACATAGGATCAATACTTGGAGAAGGTCAAGAATGAATGATTTCTTGAATAGACTGAACTTGGGAATAAAATTATAGGGTATTTCCCAAGTACTTTATTTTTTCCTGTGTTATTAATTAAGGACTACTATATTTGTTTGTTTACTGTTTTCAAAAAGCATGCAACAGACAACAGGTCTCCCTAGTAATGATGGGTGGTGTGAAACAAAAACATTTTTTCTGTAGGCCTGTAAAGGAGAGGGTAAGTAGGGTAGAAATGAAGAAAAATGAATTCTAGAGCAGCCGTGACCAACTTCTGTATTTCATGGACCAAAAACATTCCTTGATTTCTACTATGAAGCTGGAATTGATACTCTACACCAGCACAATACCTAAAGATTTTGCTGTGCTGGATGTTTAGGGTACCCATAACTCATTTTTTATGTGTCCAGCATTACGCTTTTTAATTAGGCTTCATAACATCTTACAGACTCCGTTGTCCTTGGTCCCAGGCAGGCCACCTTTTTCACCTCTCATACCACCTTCTCCCTGCCCCAGGCACACCATCTCTTTCGTACTACAGCCAGATGGTAGTTTTAATGAAGTTAGTTACATAATTATTTAATATTGTTGCATGTCTGTTGATTTGTGTTCTTCATGAGGTATAACAGAACAGTGATCAGGACATCAGGGTCTGCAAACAATAGAGTAGATTATCATTATTTTTTCTAGTCTTGTAGTCCGTGGACATCAAAACGTCCATGTGCCAGAATCTGTAAGGGATTATAAATTTATAGGAACGCTGTGCTGCCACCTACTGTCATTGGAAATAAAAGCAGAATTTCATCCTTTTGCAGATTTATGATTAGGTTATTATAATGTACATGTAATATACATACGATATACAAATAACATATATATCATATATATTATATAGCAATCTGGTAGCCTGGGAGGTGTCCCCACCCATGCCATGGGGGTGGACCTACATGATCTTTAAGGTCCCTTTCAACTCAAACCATTCTATGATTCTATAATTTAGGTTATTAATAGTGTGCAAGTATCACAACCTTAATGACATTTAGTGTTAGTGGTGTAAAAGTTATCTCACTGATTTACTGAACTTTTTTTTATTAATAATATATTAAGATTATTTTTAAGCTCTTTACATATTTAAAGGAACATTGAAGTCATGGGAATTCATGACGACTTGCTTATAAAACCCTAATACTCTTTTAAGTAACTTAGATCAGGTTGTTCTGTAACTCTGCATTGATCCTGTTTATGCTTAAGCTTAATGTGTGTGTACATAGATATGTACAAAATACATATTCTAGCATTCTTTCACTCTTGAAGTCTCTGAATATTGCACTGACTTGAAGCACCTTCCTTTTACTTTTCCTGCTTACTTCAAAGAGTGAAAAACCAAACACTACTACCACATGGTGTCACTCTAGTCCCTGAAATGAGCAAAGTTCCCTTGTCCTGGCATCAGCTGTTTCAAAAACAGGAGAATAAATAAGAACACCTCTCTCTCCTTCCTTTAAGGAAGTTTATACTCTAAAAGGCAAAGGCTGAAATGGCTTGGAAAAGATACTGGGCTTATGTCTGCAGATCTGACATCTTCAAGATGGCCACATTGCGAGACAAAAGAATCCTGGATGGATTTTGTGCAAGCTCAGCCTTATCCTGGTGAGGGGACATGAGGGCTGTAGGGTGCCTGTAGATCATCCCAGCCCTACAGCCAGGATGTGCCCAGTGTCCAGCCATTACATGTGAAGATGAGATACTGTGAGTGTGAGCTACTGCTCCTTGAAATTGCACTATGTTATCAGGAAAGTCAAAGTAACATTTTGCTGCCAGTAAGCCCTCTTAGAGATCTTGCACCCTCACTAAAGTCCAGTATGACCTTTCTGTGTTTTGCTGTTCTCTACCTAAACTGGATTTTGGCCCTTAGCGTTAGAGCAGCTTGTGCACACTGGATTTAGTATTGTCAAGCAATATGAAGAATCTCAGTTCTTTGCATTACAAGTATGAGACAAATGCCACAGGGATATCAAAACTAACACAGAAACAAACCCCTTGAAAAGCATTTCCAGGCATCTCAAAAGACAGGTAAATACAGGAATGTTTATTTTTATATACTTGATATATTTTATGTATACACCTATAAAGAACAGGCTGATCCTTTTCATTATACAGAAATCACAAAGAAATACTAAAATTTTTACTGTAACTTATCTTCCTCTACCTCCCCCTTAAGATTTGCTAGATTATGTGCTGATCCCATTACTTTGTGTTTCTAATAATAGATATAGGAAGTAGGAGAAATGATAATGGTACCACTGTTGCAGGGAGGCTACCTCCTTCACAATACAATCCACCCTCGCCACCACCTCCATCAGCAACTACTCTTCAGCTGGAAGGCATGGTAAGTGTGTAGCTGGAACAGAACTGTATTTGCTAGGAACAAAGCCAAACTTCCTCAGTTGGAGCTTTCTGAAGAGAGTTGAAGTGTAAAAGAAAACCTGTGGGTATGTTCAGATAGAATTGTGAAAATGAAGTGACTGCTGTGACTTGCTGTATTTTCATTAAGCTTTATTATTTTTGTGAAAATGCATTACACTAATGAAGACAAAGTCACTACAATAAGCAGAATTCACTCTCCAAGGTTCTTTATGGAAAAAGCTCTTGACAGGTTTTTTTTTAAAAAAAAACTCTGAACTTAATATACTCTGAGAAGAAGAAAAGCTGGCTTGACTTAGAGCTTCTTTTTTAGGGGTGTAACACATACAGACACTGAGGGAGCTCAGCTTATTGTCCCGTCATGTCAGCTTAGCCAGATCATTATCCAATAGCTTGGTTGTTCTGGACCTGCCATGGAATCATCCTGAAAATATTGCCACTGTAAAAACATTTAATGTCAGAGTATAGGCTTGAACAAAGGTGTGTGTGCCCCTCTCCTGATTTTTTTGTTCTAATAGTAGCAAATGTTATTCACACTATTTTTTTTTCAATTTTTAGACAAGTGATTTTAAGTTAGTCAATAAACAGTAATGCTAAAGAAAGCATATATCTGTAAAGATATTAAAATTAGAAGGGTCAATGGAATAGTAAAAATACTGACTCTCTAAAGAGTAAAATTTTATTTTCTAGTAAGTTATACTCATTCTTTGTAAACTCTGGTTTTATTCACAGTTTTCTAGCCATCTGGGTCATGCAAGCACTTCTCAGACCAGGCTAGATTCTGATTCTTCGGTAATCGTCAATAGCACAGCAACAGGATCTGGTGTGACATCAACTCAGAAACTGGTAACAAACTAAAATTAACTTTTTTATATTATTTTAAGGCATAGTCATAACAAATATTAGTTTAGGTATTGTTATTTCTGCATTTTTCAGAGCAACACAGGTATGTAGTTGAGGACTCTGCTGTAGAGTTTAAATAGCTCTGTGAAGACAGTAGCCTGCAAACGCTCATTAATGTCACATAAATCTATGTATTCTAACAGCAGTTTTAAATTCTTTTTGGAGGAGCAAGTGTGGCAAAATGAAGAATAGAAGAGTACATGTATACTTCTGTGTAGTGTAACAGGATCAACTGGTGTTTGAGATACCCTTTTTTATGGAAAGAGTATGCTTTGCTTCAGTATCCTGTTGTTTAAAATGTCTTTCTCATTCCCTTTTCTGTATTTGTTGCTAAATTGCTCTCCTTTCTTTTTCCCATCTGACACAGTTTGCTTTCAGCTGTCAGAGAAAGACGCAGCATTATGTGCATGGAAGCTTTTTTGTATCTGCTCTGTCATTGCTAGAATGGCTTTCCACGGTGATGACAGTACTTTCAGCTGTCACTTGAGCATGTAGTCAGTGAGTAAAGCTAGGCTATCCATGCTGCTTGATTTTTGTCAAATTAGCCTTACTCCCTTTAGGACAGAAGTCATTTACTTGAAATGCTATCTCATACTTAGCATGGAAAAAGATGGATTAAACCTGGTTGCAACTGGATGGAGCAAATTCAGTCCTGCGTAACATAACTGGGTTACCTGCAACATCACATGTTCCATTTAGGCATGTTGCAGATAAAACTAAGCAAAAATACTAGCGTCTTGTAAATATTACGTTTAGAATTTTTTACCAACTAATATTTAATTTATTTATAGCCCATGGCAAAAGTAATAACATCTGCTCAACAGAAAGCAGGAAGAACAATCACTGCTCGTATCACAGGCCGAGCTGATATGGGGCAAAAATCCAGAACTTGTGGGAGTTTAGCAGTGATGGGAGTTGCTCCACCCATGAGTTCAGTCATTGTTGAGAAACATCATCCAGTCACTCAGGTAAGTCAAAATTATGCTTGTTACAGTATCCTTATTACAACACGTTTGGTAATAGTTTAAAGAAAAATTATATTGTGAAGAGCCATTAGACAAAGCTCAGACTTGAGGCCTGTTTAAAATAGTGAACAGTATGCTGACTTTGGGCTAGGTAGCAGGCTCTGCTGGGAAGAAGTAAATATTGCAACTTTAATCTATTTTTCTTGTTTCTGTAGTAATTATTGCACAGGTATAGTAGTCTAGTCTCTCTTTTTTAGCCAGCTCTTCCATGAGTAGAAGTAGTCAGTTGATCCAGCAATGTTTGGTGTCATCACCATGCCATGACTGTTTAAAGATGAATCACGGTATAGAGCAGGAGTGACAGAAACAAAGGTGGTGGCTGTATAGACTCACCTGACATGCTGAGCTTAGCAAGTTACAAGGGGGAAAAAGTAAAACCCTTGTCCAGAGGCAATACATTAGTCAAGTCTGCTGTTTGTTATATTTTGAGTCCTACTCCCTGCATTTATCCTGAAGAAAACACTGAAATAATTGCATTCATAGGGTATGGAAGCAATATACAAGAGTACTGTAAACAATGGCCTAAAGGACTTAGGGACCAGTCTGAGCAAAAAATGGTTTTAACTGGAGATATAGAGGGAAAATTGAAGATTTTTTGGTTATATTTTAACCTGTAAAACAGGATCTGAGTTTTCTCTGTGCTATCTGAAAATCCAGTGATGTGAGTAGAATGTCAGGTCCCTTAATCTGGGTTGGAGTTACTGGTAGCTGTGTGAGGGATGTTCTGCTCTCCCTCATTTCCAGCAGTGCTTCTGCTAAGCAGAAATTCATAATGAAATTATATGTCCTTAGAGGGTTAGAGGTTTAGTGTGATAATTATTTCATTAAGTACAATTTCTGGATTCAGATTGTATGACTAATGTGACACGGAAGTACCTGACTTACTGTACCAAAACCTGATTTCTGAAAATGTAATAAATGTGACACCCCCTCCCCCTGGGATATGTTCTGTATATTCTCTCTGCAAATAAATGCCTAAGTGGAAGTCAGTCGTATTGAAGTACTTCTCTTGAGTTAAACTGAGAGGGGAGAGAGTTTACCTTGATTAAAAGCAGAATGACTACTATTCATTACAATGAAGTAGCTAGTATTTTCTGCTGAAAATTAATTGTTGATAAAATGGCAAACCTTTTCCTTTCAGAGATCTTTCAGAGACCTGCTCATAACAAATACTAGGCTTTAAAAGGCAAGTTGGCATGATTAAATTAGCATTACAGAGGAAAATTCTGAACAATTTGCTAAAAAATCCAACCTTGAAATAAGATTGATGTGATTAAAACTCATGGTACCTAGTTAGAAGTTTAGCACTTTATATTCTAAAAACTGTATTACAGATATAAAAGTAAAAAAATTGCTCTTTCTGTTCAAGTAACCATTTTGTTTTCTATTTTGATAAGTGTCTTTCAGTTTGCTGGATTGTAAATCTTTGTTTAAACTACAGCTCACCTAGGGCTATTTTAATGGGAATTTTTTGTGCCATTAAGTGTTTTGATGTATCTGATTACTTTTCAGCAAACCATATCGCAAGCCACTGCTGCTAAATATCCTCGAACTGTGCTCCATTCTTCTGGCTCTACCACTGCGAGACCTGCAGGACAAACTGGGCGATTGCTTCAGGGCCAGACACATACCAGTGTTCAGTCAATAAAAGTTGTTGACTGAGCGAATATCTTTCTCACCGGTGGGGGTTTTTAATCAAGGTACCTCCTCCCAGTCTTTTCTGATTTGATGTAGCAGGGCCTAAAGTACATATCATGTTTTTACTGTTTTCTGAAAAAAGGGGATTTTTTTTAAAGTAAAAGTGCTTTTATAGTAAACATCTGGAGGGCAAATAAGAACTTGAACTGTTTTTCTACCTCCAAACTATTTGAGAACTTATTTTATTAAAATAAACACTTTCTATTTAAGGAATCTTTTGCACACTTTTAAATAAAGGATACAATGTGATTTTTGTGTGAATCTCTCTGTTTAGTCCCAATGACACTAACCAGCCGTGTTCAAGACAAAATGAAATTTATTCTTTTACAAGTGCTTTTAGTTGCTTATTCAAGTAAGTGTAGTGTAGGTGACATACACCTTAATTATATGCTACAACTTAGGGTACTTAAATGAAGAACAACAGGGTGGCATCCTTCCACATGCCAGGGTGCAACTTGTGCCAGGTGAAGTTCAGAGTCCATAAAATTCTTAAAAATTTTCATTTTCCAAGCTAATGTTTCAGAACTTGATGCATTCCATAATCTGAAGATTTACCAGTCTGTTCTTTACATTCCTGTGATGCTTTGCAGCCACGTCAAAAAAGATTGCACACAAGAGGGCAGTCTGGTGTAAGACTTCAGACAAAGATATGGATCATCTTTTTGTACAAACAGTAGGATTCAGTGCAAAATAAGGCTACCTTTGTAAAAACAGAAAAGGCAATTCAGTTCTTCTGTTACATGATAAAGATATTGCTATGCTGTTATAAAGAAGATAGCCATTTTACATCATTTTTTGGATATGAAATCTGTTCAATGAGAAAACCTTTGAATATGTTCAGTAGGACACTACCAGATATTAATTCAAGATATGAACAAGAGATATGTAAATATTTTATAGTGTGTTAAGTATTACATATCAAATGTTCTTTTTGGAGTCTGTATACAGTGTTATGCCATGATAAAAAATTTTGTAGCCAGGCACACATGGTTTTAGATATGATATTTTTGTGTATATTAACTACATAAATTAACTGCTGAAGAAAAATGACTTGTCACAATCCTAGCAAGATTTTAGGAAAACCTGGATCCCAAATAAGGCCAGGTGCCAGTCTATTTCTGGAAGTGTTGATTGATTTATACATGTAATTTTTACTTACTAAATTTGATATTTTTATCAGGTAGAAAACATCTTATTTACATTTCATGTCAAACACAAAATAGCTTAATTTTCAGTTCCAGTACAGAATTAGTGAGTCAGTGTTAAGTGAGGTGTAGAAGTTGTATGGGGTGGCTCTTGCTTAGCAGCATAGTCATAAATTACCAGTCAGCCATTCACTCTTAAATTCTTTAAATTGTTGTATAGCAAGCATTTGAGAAAGAAGTAACCTACATTTCAGGAGTGCAAGTTCTTCTAGCTTGGAAAAAGTCATACAGCTTCAAAATAGGTTTTTGTTTCCAGCAAAGATACTATTTGAAAGTCATTTTCCATCTGGCACATCATCATATATCCATGTTTTATTGATGAACTCATGAAATTGCACATTTTCTGGAGTCCATGCCAATGCTAATTGAAGCTCTGATCTTTTCTGTAAAGTAAAAGAAAACATTTGCTTGGCATGTTCTGTTTCTTACAAGGTCAGACTAATCTAACTGAAGGCTGGCCACTTACACTTTAACTGTGTGTGCAGGATAAAGGAGGGAAGCATTTTACACATTTTTGTCTTCCTTTAGAAATCCCGAGTCTCACTTGAATGCTTTTTCTCAAGCAGCCTCACTCTGCAGCAAGGGCAGAGTCCCAGACAAAACGAGTGTCCTCCAGCCCCGCCATGGTCACACCATCCCAGCACCAGCAGGGACCTCGACACCACAGTGCAATCTTGTGGAGGACAGTGTAACGTGCTCTGTGTCAACTTACCAGCTAAAGGCTGAAATCCTGCTTCCACCAGATCTTCATAGAGATGTTTGACAGGATTCTGATGAGCCAGCAAAGTACCATGTAACCAGATGAGCAACATTCTGTTTCCATGTTCCTTGTGACTTTTTTTTCCTATGCAATACACAAAGTATTTGTTCAATATGCTGGAAACAGTGTATTTTGTGCTGTTGCACTTTTAGAGATGCAAGACATTTTAAAACCCACTCAATTACTTCCTTTCTCACCTAGAAGAAAGATGAAGACTGAGGCTTACAAAAGTTTTAAAAAAATTCCAGTTTTATCCTAACACTGCTGTTGAGAAAAAACCCTAATACATCTTAAAATTAATTTTTCCTTTCACTTTTCCCCTAGATGTGGAAATATACCCTAGACTAGCACTAAACAAGTATTATATGTGCTGTAGAAGTACTTTTCCCCAGCACTTGAGATGCCTGAAACCAGAAAGTTGTTTCATGGCAGCTGTGCAGACAGAGCATGAACAAGATCTTTCTGTGTCACAAGGTTCCTCAGATCCTCACTTGCAAGACCTTCCCATGCTGCTCGCTGCTTGTGGTTTTGATCTCCAAAGAGGAAGGTTCCTTCAGGCCAAGAGGAGAGCAGAACTGGCCTGTACTTTACAGAACTGCTTCCCAGGAACTAGGGACAAGGCTTGTATCCCTTCACTGTGTGGTACTCACATAGTTTAAAAAGCAATACTACATTGTGAGTTTTTTTAGCCTACATATTATGTCTGGCTATTCAGATACTCCTACCTGTCCACTGTTCTTCAATGGCTTTAATTTGTTCATCTGTGAACTTCCAGAACATGGCCAGTTTTTTCCATTCACGGGGTTTTAACTGATTGTATGCTAGATTCCAAAGGGAGGAACGGATTTGCTTGGTCTGTGTACTGTGATCTTGTTTGAAGGACAAATTGAAGTCTAACCCATCATCACAATGAACTAGATGTGCCTGGAAAAGAAAGTGGATGATAAATTTTGTAACAGAGAGCCTTTGCTTAGCGAGCAGTGAACAGTGTCCTGTACAGCCAGGTGTAGCTACTGATAGGTGATTTGCTCAGTGCCTGTAAAGGAACCATGTGTGGCTTGTAGAAACAGAGCAAAGTCTTCCTGTGTCTGCTGCTAAGCATTATGAAGTTAGTTGCAAAATAAGCCACTTTCTTACTCTGGTAATACGATACACAAAAGCAGAGTAACAGCAAATACTGTGCCAGCACTGCTGTGTTCCTTGACTCTTTTGACTTTAATATGTCATGTTTTGAACGTGGCTGGGTTTCAGGCACAGTTCTTACTCTTTCCTGTTGTTTCTCAAAGCACTAATTTCCCTCCAGGAAGAGGATAGCACCCTTGGCAGGGCTCTTGCTCAAGCTGTTCCTTTTTCTGCCCTGTCAGCTTCACGTGGCTGAAGTGGAGACTTTCAGATCCGTTGCTGGCAGCATGAGCCATTGGGTTTAGCATGCTGGACTCCATTCAGCAAAGTGTCTAAGCCTAAACACACACATGTGTGTTTAACCTGGGTCTGGTTTCATTGCCCGCATAAGCAAAATCAGGGAGAAACCAAAACCAAATGGATTTTACCCCCCAGATTAAAAGTGATGTTCCTGCTGTATGTGTGGCTTACCTGAAACAGGAGTGCTGGGGTTGCTTCTTGTTTGGCCACTTCTGCAAAAACCATGTCAGTGATTTCAGCCCTGACTGAGCGGTACCCAGGGAACAGGATCATTCCTAGGCAGGTACGCTCAAACTACTTTATATTTCATTTTACTTATGTACTAGTCCTGTCTCAAATCAATCCTCAAAGGGAAAAAATGTCTTCAGGAAGTTGACAGAGGATTACAAAGCAGATACTAAGCAAAAAAATAAATGACAGCATGCCCCTTTTTAGAAGTGCTAAGCATAAGTGCTTTGAACCAAATTCAATTCAGAAAAGTATAACAGGGTTATTTCCCAACCTTATGAGAGTCTTCCAGAAAAAAAACCCCTCAGTTCGGTAACTAAGCATTGTCCTGTATGTTTGATTCCATTCATCTGATGCAGACTTTATTTCATGCTTCCTGACACATGCAAGGTAGACTTTAGGATATTCTGTAGAACAGCTTCAGGCTCTCCCCAATTCAGTGTTCCTCTTATGAGGTTTAATTAAAAATATAAATAAAAAAAAGGCACCAAAAAAGCAAAAAACAACACAGCAAAAAAACCCACAAGCAAACAAATAAAAACCTGTTTGCAGCACAACAGCTTCTCTTTGCTACTAATTGTGTTTTGATGCAATGGCAAAGTGGGAGAGTAACGGCATCTCTCAAATCCAATCAAATCCAGGCTGGACAATGATAGGGAAGTTTTAGGTAGCAACAGTAAATATTAAAAAAGGGCCAACAGAGAGATGACACTCACACATTAGTGTCATGTGCCCTTCCTCACAGCTACATGACATTTCCTTTTGTGACTAATGTTTTGTCACAAAAGATAAATCAGCGCAATGTCACAAAAAGGCAGTTCTTAAAACAATGGTTCTAAGTGCTGTAGTTTCCTGTGTGGTAACACCACCTGGGCAATATATTCCATAACTGTAAGATCTAAGATGCTTCCAAAGGCTTCAGACACTGGGATACAAACATTTATGTTTGTATTTCCAAACATCTCTAGTGCTCTTGTAGAAAACGGTCTCCTTAAAAGTCTTTTTTTCTCTTCCGGCAATTCAGTACACAATGCCAAGAGGTTAGGAGCCTTATGGGCTTACTGCTGTCAGACTTATCATGTCTTCTGTGGCAACAGATAATTTCACTTCTAATTACCCTTTAAAGCCAAAAGAAACAATAATGCACCTGACAATTCCAGCTGAATTGGTGCAGATCAAATATGCACAATGCAGGGTGTTGGGGGAGGCACTTTTCATGATAATTAATCTAGATCTGTGATTTACCAGCCCTTAACATTTAGTGTCATTGATTTGGCCACACAGGGCAGGAGTGGGATCATAAAACCAGCTAATTCCTGTGCCTGCCCTGGGACAGGATCAGTTTGAGTATACAGTTGGCTGCCCTCATGAAACAAACACTGCCTGGCAGGAAGCAGGAGTGAGAATGAAGTCACAAACTGGTATGGCAGTTATTTTTAGCCCTTTAGGGAGGCCCATCACTATGCAGCCTAGTAACATACATTTAAGTAACAACTAGGGAAAGGAGGTGAGAAATTCAGACAACCTAAGCTGTGTCCTTCACTTGTTGCCATGTTCTTTTCCATTTAATTGATTTCATTTTATAATTAACACAAAAGGAACAGAAAAGGGAGCTCCTGCCAAAGCAGCTTCCTAATTCAAAGGAGTGACAGACACCTGCACTCAACCATTTTTCAGCCATAGATTCTACTGTACTGAAGGATGCAGGGATCAGAATGGATCCATCTTATCCCAGCCCTGATGCTGATGACACAGATTAAATTTGTTTTAGAATCTCTCTCCACCCCTTTGTCTCTCTATGTAAAGCATGATGCAGGAAAATGGTAAGAATCTGCCTACAGTTTTATAGCTAGTCAGGAATAAAGTCTGCATGGGGTAGAGACTTCCCTGTTCCCCATCCTAACCTCAATTTATCAAGGCCAGTCTTTCAGCCTGCCAAAAGGAACCACCTCAAGCCAAAGACACCTCAAAATCAGAATTGGCTTTTCCATTATCGATATCTTCAGTGTAATGAAAGATGTCTCTTACCTGTTTCGTGGTGTAATACCTTTCTGCTTTAATGATCATATCTACAATGAGAGCATGATTGCTCCTTGATGCCACAGCTAGCGCAGTTTTTCCATGCTGAAAGCAGAGATAGCAAATCAGAATATTATCTCAGGTAAATTATCATAGAAGAAACACAAGAACTGCTTGCTGATCCCTTTTTCTTCCCCCCTCCACCCCCCATGAAAAAGTATTTACTACAATTTTATGGCTTTTGGGTAGCTATAATCAAACTTCTATGCTCTGCATGATCTCTGTCCCCTCAGCCCAGAGGTGGTCAAATTTTTTTCCACAATGGACTGTCCCCTAAAGAATTTCCAGTGAAGTGCAGCTACTTTCAGAAACCTCCTGCACTTTGGCTGCTGCATACATCATACCAGCTTGCACTCTCCAGTCACTGCTTCCAAGTTCACACAGGCCAGGCATCTGAAGATGAAAACTATGACAAATACAATCCATTCTCATGTTATGTTTAAACTGGCATTTCAGACGGATAGGCTGGCAAAGTTGGAAATCTTCAATTTTAAGGGCAAATCATGCTTGCTTTGATATGGTAAGAGAAGCTGGCTTACAGAATGGAAGGACAATGACTTTTCTCATGACAACTGAAATGAGCACAACCATGGAGTGATGCTTCATGGGTAGTACAGTGAAAGTTATTAAAAGTGCGTGCTTTCATTCCATCTGCAGAGATCTGCTCAGTCTACCGGAACCCATCTCTGCTTTCAGCACTTTGATGTGAAGGCATCTCAGTGGCTCTGAAAGGTTATCTCTGCAATGGTCTGTTTCCAGCAGATTTGCACTGAGTGAAACTGCTTCAGATTTAAATATTCAGGGTGTTCTCCACATATCAAGTGCTAGGCATTCTAGAAAATTAGACCTAAAAGAAGCCAACCCCTTAATTAGAAGGCTCAGTAATTAAATTGTAAGGTATTTCAATTATCCAGCTCTTATAAAGTTCCCTAATGTATACTTCTAGCTCCTGGATGTCCTAAAGATCATTTTAATTAGCCTGTTTTTAGAAGAGCATCACATTGGAAACCCAGGAATTTACATTTCATTAAATCTTTAAGACATAAGCTTACTTTATATGTGAAGAGTCCAGAGACCACAAGAGCTCCTGGGCTCCCACCTTCAGAGAGGTGCTCTGCGTTGTGCAGGGAGCCAGAGGGGATGGGTAAAGGGGATATTTCTGGCCTCCTGTGTTGGTGCCGGCACTGCTGGCATCCTGCATGCATGTGTAGCATGGCAGTCTTGCACATAGGGAGCTCTCTGTGCACTGTTACTCACAACCAAAGACAGTTTTATCTGCAGATGGGAAGAAGGAAGAGCTCCTGGGAGAGCATTTCGTGAGCTCTAACAGTTTGCAACTCATGCATAACATGCTCTGGAGACTGAGGACTCCTGCTGCCAGTGTTTGGAGGCAAGGACAGCACCGTGCAATCAAAGCAGGCTCCCTGTTTTCTGTCTACTGCTTAGTAAGGACAGTAACATTTTTGGCATCTCAGCACCAATTTATTTCAAAGGGGATTGTACTTGCAAATGTTCCCAGCAGCGGCATGGCCTCAAGGGTCATCCAGCAACTGGGCAAGGAAAAAGCTACTTCAAGAAATAAAACCAATGCAGAAAGGTGACAGAACTTGTACTGGCTCAGAACCAAAATCTCATAACAAGTCCTGGACTCTACTAACATCACTGTAATACCGAGGCACTATCTATCCCAAAGACTTGTAGGTGCTTAAGGTCATCACAGGCAGTGAGGAATTTTCTGTGTCTGCCCTTAGAATACAAATAGGTTGAGAAAATGTTCCAGTGGCTAAGGTGCTGTCTAAAGTGGACAAGATTTCATTCTGGGTTTTCCCCATGCCTATGCTTGCTCTCTGGCAAGCATAGGCATGATTCTGAAGAGAAAGGCTTGATTACAACGCAGCATCTTACCTCAGCTCCCAAAACACACCAGCCATGTTCCCCATGCTCAGAGACCCAAGCCTCATGCCAGGCTAGGGAAATATGAGACAATCCTAGCCCATACAGTTTTACTTCTCATCAGGACAGTTTTGTGCAGGAAAATTACTTTTTTTAAGTTGCTGAAGAGCTAGATTTTGCTCCTAATAAACATCAAATCCATCAATTCAGTCATACAAAAATCAGTAATAGTGGTAATACTGTAAAAAGGGCAAACTCACTCTTGCACTAATTTAGCAAAATTTGTAAAAACTGGTTTTGGTACTCTGCTCTTTCAAAAGCACTTCCCCCTCAACTTTGCTTTGGTACTTCTTCCAGCCATTGCTGTTCTTGCCTCAATCCTTCCAGGATGAACATCGGCAGCAGGGTCTAAGTACCCACCTGAATGTATCTGGGATGGCACCATCATTTACAGATAGCCCAGAGTACTCAAGGGCAAACTCTCCATACTGCAATTAGTGAAGCTGTCAGTAGCTGCATCTCTCCTGGCAATGAACCTGGCTACAGGTGCACAGTTACAACAGCCACAGGCCATTTTCTACCCTTTAAGCCTAATCCTTTTTCCATGAGAGGTTTCTGGCAGCAGTGTTTACCCTTCAGACCTTGGAGCTTTGAAGTTTTACAGGTCTCCATTAAAACCATTTTAGATTTCTGCAAGCCTGTAGATATTGCAATACTAAAAGGAAACTTCCTTTGTAGTTAGCTTTACTAACTTTTAGTAACTAGCCACAAATGCTTTATGCACCTCTTTGAAGGTTTTAAACACAATAAAGAAAAAAATCACAATCCCTGCATGTGTGAGGAATGTAATTTACCTTATCCATGGTCTTGAGATCACAGCCTGCCTTCAGCAGCACTTCCACCAACTCCACATTGCCATGATCAGCTGCCAGATGCAGAGGGGTTTCCTGCCTCTGGAATTATAGACACCAAATAAAGCAATAAGTCAAACTCCCTTCTAGAGGCAGAATGCTCACAGGCCAGCTGGCTCAGGAAAAGTTGCTGTTATGCCCCTCTAATGTATTGCAAACTAACAAGCTCTCTCTCTTCTCTCTTAAAGCAAGGTGTTTTGGACAGAGTGCTTCATACAATTGCCAACCCACTTCAATATTATCCTCTCAAGTAATGTTTTCCCTGCTGAAATTCATTCCAAGACAACTGGACATCCATAATTTTCAACAGTACATTATGTCACATCCACAACTTTTTAGCAAGCCCTGCCACAAAATGATGATATGTAGCAGAAGGCTACTTGTTTCATAATGGGTTTAGCAAACCTTAAACTGATCCACCTGAGAATCAGCTGCCTCTGGGAGAATTCCTGTATGGCATTTCCAGTTAGTTGTTTAACTTTATGAACAATAATCAAAGCCATGTTTACAACACACCCTATTATGAACAGTGTGATTACATGAGAACAGTCAAGAAACTGAGTAGTTGTTACAAGAAGGTGGGAGAGACCTGTCCTGGAGGATAAGAAGGGATAAGTGCCATTTGTTCCTTTCTCAACAAAGCACCTCTCCAAGGAGGAAAGGGAAATGGTGTAATTGTTGATTTTCTTCATGAGAGGGTTCCCTAAGTACACAGATGGTGGCATTCTAGGGCCCAAAACATACCAGATTGGGCACCAGGCCAGTGCTTTTATCATCATTCTCCCAGACAAAGAAATACCAAGTGACACACAACACAGCAAAAGCAGAAAATGGTCATTAACAATTATAGGAGGTTTAGGACAGCAAAAAAGGGATTAAGCATGACAGCACCGAAGTAAATATGGCACATGTCAGCAGTGGATACCACCTACGGTGAACTCACCAACTGCCAACAAGGCCTCCAAAGACCACTGACACCAAGCAGAGGCTAAAGAATCCTGGTAAATGTGGGGAAAACGTGTTGCTGTCACTGGGTAGACTCAAATCAGCGTCTTTTCAGTTAACAGCTGAACACACTAGCTGATTGCATCACAGAGACTATGACCTCATCACTCAGTGTGTTGCTGTGGAGCATCATTTCACTCAGTTCTGCTCAGCTGTGTCCCCTCTCAGCTCCCTGAGCACCCCCAGTCTACTGACCTGAAGGCATGGAGTGTGAAACAGACAAATCCTGGATGCTGTGCAGGCACTGCTCAGCAACAGCTTTAACACTGGTGTCTTATCAGCACTGTTTTGGTCACAGATACAAAACACTGGACTCTGTAGTGTTTTAAAACTGTGGTGCTTTAAAAAATATTAACTTATTCCAGTCAAAGGACACACTGCACTGGGTTTCCCTCTGAGGTCAATGCCACTGAGATATTTCAGTCATTTGTTACACATGAACCATAGCATTTGAGCAATAAATTCACCCAAACATTTTCCAAATATATAGCATTGTTCTATCCTTATCTTGCACAAACAATATTAGCACAGCATGTACCAATGACTAATACGTATGCACACATGCAAAAAGATAAGGAGGGAACTGCCTCTTCCTTCCTATTTTTTTACCCTGAGCTCATAAGGCAGAAAAAAGGAATCAGGCAAAATTCACATAATCTCTTTACCAATGAAGCTGTGTTAATTCCCAGTTTTTCTTACATGGTTTAGGGAGTTTATATCATGACTGGCATCCAAAAGGCTTTTTACTGCTGGTAGGTTATTATTGATGACTGCTAAATGGAGAGGGGAATTCTTCTGCTGTGGAGGGAAAATAATAGACTTGGGTTCATCATTAGAAGTTCCTTCAAACAAGAAAGAGGTTCTTATTGAAGACCACCTGTTGCAAAGGTGATACACTCTAGCAGAGCTTCAAGAACTGCAGAAAACTCACCTTGATGTGCAGAGTTATACCAGAGATGGTAGCCTGCTCCTGCAGCACCTACAGCATCAGGTAAACAAGTACAGCTGAGGAAACTGGAAATGCTGAGTACATGGGGTGTGCCTCGGTGTGTCACCACCTAGGAATGTGGCAAGGCACTCCTCCTAAGTGTTCCTACCAGGGATGTGCCACTCCCCTTGGCAGAGAGATTAGGATAATATTCCTGCTCCCTCAGAAAATTGAGTTTGCCCTTAGTTGACTAGACTGCAGACAGATTCATTCTGTTTTTGGTAAATAGATGTCAAAACCTACTTTCCAGGAACAAACTCTTGTCCCATGTTGCTGTTGGAAATATTCTTCATATTAAACTGACTTCTGTCATAATTAGAGCAAATTACAGCTAGTAAGAAAGTAAAGGTTTTTATCTGAGTTATTATCTATTAAAATAACTGGTCCAATGCCAATCACAATCAGATCATTAGGTTGGCAAGATCACTTTGTGTGCTGAACCTGTGACTCATCAGTTTCTTGTGAAATACAGCTGAAGAATAATTCCATTTCAGTACCATTCATGGGGCCAGACACCAGTTTAGTGTCTTTATAAAACACAGCCATTTCTTTCTGGCTACAGAAAAATAAAGGAAGCTCTTATGTAACACTGTGCTGGAGAAGTTTTCAAAATGTAAATTACGATTTTATGAGTTACTTCTGCTATAGAAACCCAAGGAGAACAAGCAGCACAACAACTCCCTGAACTTTAAATCATTTCAAGAACATCACAAATTGCTCTTCCTTGATAACTTTCTGCAACGGGCCAGTGATCGTGGCACAAGTCACAAAGCCCTGATGGCATTTTCATCCTGTACTGTAGAAATGGAAAATAATTTCCTGTTCATAGGAAGTTTCAGGTTTAACAAAAATTCTAATATCTAAACTGAGAGAGGATTTGGATAATGTAAATACCTTTCTCTTTAAATCACAAAGAATGGTGGCATACAGATTTTGAAGGCAGAGAGGGTGCATTTACCTGCAGAGAGTGACAGCACCCAAGTGTTTGTTTACCTTTTAGTTATCTTTATTCAAAATCAATTACTAGTGTTTACTCTTTGCTCACAGCATGCAGGGAGGCCTGCTTTGCTGGTGCTTAGTTCAAGCAGAGTACTTTGCCCATCCTAATGCCTGGTCCTTGGCTTAGCCTGCCCTACACTGCACTGCATCTGCTCAGGCACTCACTGGGTTGTGCAACAGGACCTTGCCTCTGTGGGTCTGTAGCTGTTGCTAATCAACATCCACAAACCAAATAATAAAGTGTAATAGTAAAAAATTCAAGGAGCTACTCAATGTCTTTCAGCTGTCTGAATTCCAAGGAGAGCCATAAAAGACAGGCTGAGCAGCAGCAGTTATTCTGATAAACACTCACCTCAGGCTTAGGAACCAGGTCAATATTCTTATCAATAAGAAAAGTAACTAAGGATAGATGTCCATTCTGAATTGCAACGTGCAAAGCGCTGCTATTGTTCTGAAAGAAATTTTGATAGACAGCAGAAACATTTTTAGTGCTGAAAAAACAGTACTAAAGAGTGCTACAAATACAGGACAATTTTCCATTTAGATTTGTGTTATTACCCCTCCACCAAAAAAACCCCTTTGATAAAATGATACAAAATGAAGTGTAACAGCAGTGAGGATGATGTGCTTCTGTCAATAGCAAAGGCATTTCCCATTTTTACTGTGTCACAGTGAATATGATAAAGAAACTAGTATCCGATAGCCCTTTTCAATTGTCATCTGCTGTGCCATGGACAATGCCAACAGGTCTCCTAGTCTGTTAGTTAGCCTTTTAGACCTTTACCAAGCAGGCACAGTAGCATTAAAAACTCTAAAAATAAATCCATTTAAAATTTGTGTATAACAGTTCTGTGTAAACAAACAAGTTCTCAATCTGCTGGAATCCTAAATTCTTGCAGAAGGCAAGCCAAGGCCATTCACCAGGTGTGAGATGGACTAAAGTCCAGGAACCAGATACAGAGAACAAGTTTGTATCAGATCAGTCGCATACCCTGCCAAAACAGAGGATTCTCAGTTACCCTAGTTGGTTACATTTTCCAGTTATGTGTTCTACTACTGGGCATACAGTAAATAAAAAACTTCACTCTGTCAAATAACTCTAATGCTATTTTTCTTCCCCATCAGTTTTATTCCATTAGTGCTCTCTACATTGCCAATTCTACTTTGTTATTTTTCCCCCATTTCATAAAAGTAAGCGGAGCAAATACACTGTTAGTACACAGAGAAATGGGAATATAAGGTCCTTCCCACTGCCCAGGATGTCCCACTACCCACGTGCTGGAGGAACACTGTGTGCATACCTGAGTTAAAACATTGATGTCACTCCCTGCGTCCAGTAAGAGTTCAGCGCATTTTTCATGACCTCCTTTAACAGACAAGTAAAATGGAGTTTCTCCATTCTGGACCAAAAGAGAGAAAATGTCTATTCTGATTTAAGCCACGTGACTAAGACTGTGACACAATACCCCTCTGGTAGGCTCGATCAGACTCTTCCAGCTCAGTAGAAAAGGCGAGATGGTCCCAAGAGAACACAACCTGAATGCTCCTAAATTAACACTTGAATGATATGGCAACTCACCAACAGTAAAGGGACAGATGACATTTATGTGAACAGTAAGGTTTAACGATACAGAAAACTATTTCATAAATATTCATATATTAATATTCATAAACATTAATCATGCTCTTTTCAAAGAAGACTGATAGCAACAGGCACAGAAACAAGGATGGTGGGCAGCAAGTGTTGCCATTCAACACCAGGCAACACCAGCAGCATGCCAGCACATACAGTGAGTACTGACTTCTGTCAGGATAATGCCATGGATTTCTGACAAATTGCCAACCCCTAATGCTAGTTATAACAGGCGCTTTTAATAAAAATAGTCCTGTTTCATATTTATTTCAAATTGTCACACACCGAAAGAGTCTTCCATGTCTCCACAGCAAAACTCTAAAATAGCTTACATCAGCTGCACAATGTTCTAATCCCTGCTTCTCAACCCCTAAAAGACACAAACATTTAATAAAAATTATTCTAATGTTTTAACATTCACAAAAACATCAATAAATCCTGATTTTAGTTTGCTTAAAACCCTGACACCATTATTCTGGTAAACTTAATATATTTTAGTGATTTGCTCACGCTTTGGAAAGAGAGACCTGTTTCCACACTGACCAGAATATCTCCAGCTGGATGGGAAGGTCAGTCTATTAACCATGGCAAGGCAGAGGCACAAGCAGTACAGGCTTTGTGTGCAGAAGCAACATGCTAAGACAAGGCTTGGAAACACAAGGGCTTCACATTTCAAAGGGGCTTTTGTGCCTCTTCAGCTCACATAGCTGAAAATAGTAGAAAAGTTGGGTAAGAGAGAACCCCTCAATCCATAAATCTGGTGCTGATAAAGGAAGAGGAAGGCCTTGGGTAGGAGTGGGTGTCCCTAACTCATTTAGATCACTGGGCCAGCAGGACAGACCATCAGCCACACTCTAGGTTCACACAGTGGGCATGACAGCCCACAACAAATGAAATTACCTTGCCCAGTTTGTTCCAGCTGCCCCACAGAAGAAACAGAAGATTCAAGGACCCTTTGGAAAGCAAGAATGCTGAGAGGAGCAGTTAGTGTGCATTTCCTTTCTCTACTCCTTCCTTAAGCCTTAAAATTAAACTCATGAGTTCATCAGCTCAGGGATACAACCTTCACAGCTAATATGCAACTGATGAATATGTTGGCTGAGCTCAACACTAACCCAGGAAAGCTGTGGGTAGGCAGAGTCTGCAGCCGGTTTCATTCAGGCAGGTGAGTTCAGATGGGCAAGGTGCAAACCTGAGACCTCTTTGCTGAAGTACCTGTGATGGTATGTGCTTAGTACACAAGTTGAACTGTCCCAGTGAACAGCCTGAAAAGCACCAGAGATGTTACACGTGAATTGAAAGGAATGGGATCACAGGGCTAAAAATGCTGGACAACAGGAAGCAAAGTGAAGGTTAAGGCCTTTCTATGTTTTCTTCTACCAGTAGTTACCCAAGGGCATGCCAAATGGAGGGGAGGTTGTGTGACATATAGAGAAAGAAACATTGAAGGAGTTAATGGAGGTGAATTTATTTGACAAGAAACAAGGAAACAGGATGCAAAGGTACTAGAAAAGCAGCAGAACTAATGAAGTCCACTCAGTGCCACATTTATTCCTTTAAAATTTTACTTTTTTAGACAATTTTTCAAATCTCTAATTTTATCTCTTTCTGTAGTTTCAGTGTCCTTACCTGATTGAGGTCATTTATTTCCTCCCACTCTTCAAGCAGAATTTCTACAACTTCACTGTGACCATTTTTGGCTGCTAAATGTAATGCTGTGTTTCCCTCCTTGGAATTAAAATATCAAATAACATATTTTAAAACATAGAATAAAATAACTAAAATCAACACAAAGCCTTTGTCTTTTACATACAACTCTCTCTTACATACAAGGTGAAGGAGGCAGATCCACATGGCACATTCCAAGGTTCAGACTATTTGAAAAAGGGCCTTTTCACAAGTATGCAGATGTGATCTTGCTGATCTAGTTGGTTGTCTGAAAACTTCAATGTATTCCAGAAAACAGACCAAAAATCCTAACTCCTAAAGCATGAACCAAAAGAAAACTTTGGGTACTGGTTCCCACAAGAATGGGTATTACACCGATACTGCAAGACCACTGATTTAAAGATTAATGGACAAAAATTAGATAAACATGTAGAAATTTGTAGTGGCTTTGATGCCAACGTTGCAACCTGCAATCTCCATCACCATCAGTGCAATTTCTATCTAGCAAACTAAGAAACACGAAACAGAAACAAAACCAAAAACAACCAACAACACCAGTAAGAAAACAGAAACGAAGACAAGTTCAGGAAGAGCAGCGGGTTTTGAGCTAAACAAAAATGTTGGCATAGGGAAAAATGTAAAAATGTCTAAAAAATACCCTGAAGCTTGAAATTAGGAGAAGTCTAACCCTCAGAAAAATGAGAGTCCAGAACAGCTTTTCATTCACAGCACTGAGTGGGAAGAAGCAGGAATCCAAATCCATTTTAATAATGATGGTCACAGTGTGACTGCTTTTAGTGACCCAGGAGATCAGTTTCTGTCCTGGCTTCTTAGCTAATTTGTAGGAGCACAGCATTTGCCATTACACTTTTAACTTGCTAGATGTCTGGGACAAGACTGGCTTTTAACCTCTGCTGATAAACTGTGTAGCACAGCAGCACTCTGGGTTGTGCTGTAGCTTTCAAACTATCACCAGAATACCAAAAAACCAGCAACACTTCCTGGGTGCTTACTTACATGGTTCTGTAAATGCAGTATCTGACCATTTCACAATTTCTAATGCATTTCTCCTTGCAGTGCCTCGGATGCAGAGAAATACTAACTTGCTTATTCCAGAAACAGTCAAGTAAGAAGTAAACAAATTTAAAAGCAGACTTTGAAAATTACTAAAATACCTTAAAAAACAGTGTCAAAAGCTAACTTGATCAGACTGAGATGTGAAGGTGCTTCTGAAAAATTTCTATAGGCGTTTATTTGCATCCTGAAGTATTTAAACACCTTTGAAAAATTAAGTCATGCAGGACTTAGCAGTGACACAGAGACACAGCCAAGCAGAGTGAAACACTGGGAAATGTGATCTCCCAGTGCAGAGGCTGACACCTTCAACACCAGACTTTCCCACTTCTCCCAACACACAACATATGCTGGTCTTGCTTTGCATGAATTATTCATGTGTATGGAAAAGTCTCCTAGCAGTCAGACAATTGATTCCACTGTCTTTCCTTAAACACTAAAAAAATCATCCTTTTATGTTTGTTGGTCCTATATATCACTACCAGCAGTGTGCCATCTGTGCAGGAGACTCACACATTTCAGTTGTATAGTAATTACAGTGAAACAAAATAGTCTCTCATAAGCACATTTTAGGCATACTTCTGTAGGAAATAAACCTTTACCTTATCTTTTTCAGATGTAAACAGCTTCAGAGCAATCAAATTGTTTATCATGTCAACATGGCCTTTTTCAGAAGCCAGAAGAAATGGCTTTTTACCTTTCTAGAAAACAATTGTAGAAAGAAACACAGTGTTATAGAGGGTAGTGATATTTGCTTCTAGTGACTAGATATATGGAATGGATATGGGTATGTGTACCCTACATAAAAATTAATGTATCATATGACTAAGGAGGTTTCATAAAATAGTAGATATACACAAGAGGAATAATAATTTAAAAAAAAAAGTTAAACAGATTATACATCTTGCATATCCTGAAGAAAAGATATGAAAACTGTTTAGAAATGGTGAAAAAGCAGAAAATATGCTCAAAATATTTAAATCTTTAAATCTTGAAAACGTTTATCAAAAGAACCGTGTCACTAAAAGTCTGAGGATTCTTAGAAACAGGCAGTAAAGACCATTGCAAGATTTATTTCCACGGTGTAACTTGTTTGATAACAAGTTTTGCAAGCACAGACCAGAACTAACCTCATAAGTTTCATCCAGGAGGCCTGAACTCAGCGCTGCATGTTGTGGGGGTTTTTTGGGTGGTGTTTAATCTAACAAAAACTTTTCAAATTGTTGACAACGCAACTGCAGAAACTTATTTTGACATAAAACCATACCACAGTTCAGACACTGGGGCATCTAACCAACTAGTTAAAATAGCCTCATATCATACCTGACAATGGCCTATATAAATGTCTAAGAAAAAAAAAATGCAAGCAACTCATAGAGAATTATGAAACAACCTCAACAAAGAGAAGATGCTTCTTCACCTTTCCTTTCCCTAGACCTAAGACACAAAGGTCTCTTAGGGGAGATTTGTTCCTTTGGGGACAGATCTCACAGGAGACAGTTTTCCTCATGCAAAGATACAATATCCTACTTAGCTAAGTAACTTTTCAGAACAAGACACATTGTGGAAAACGCAAATGAAAACCACGTAAACCTGATGAGGACAAGGTCCTGGCACTGTTGAAGAGTTGGTGCACCTCTGTAGGATGGCTGTACGGAGTTTTATGTTCTGTCTTGGAGAAATAATACCTGTTTTGGCCACAACTGGCAGGTTTTGGTAAGGGCAGGGGGCTGTGAGGATGAGCTGTGTCGAAGGAAGTGGAGACTGCCTTCCACAGCCATTTTCAGCTGGCTCCACAGTGGATTGAGCTGATCCACCACACACCAACACTCAACCCAACAGAGGAATAAATGATGCCTCTGTAAAAATGCATTTAAGAAAGGCTGGTCACTGCTGTGGGGAGGATGCACAAGGGGAGATACAGGAGGAGACATAGGAAGATGCAAGGGAGGAGATACAAGAGAAGGAACACCTGCAGGGTGACTGTAGCCCATGGAAAAAGCTCGCTGGGGCAGAGGAAAAGAGTAAGAAACAAGCAGCAGAAAAAAAAAGAATCCACCGCAGACTGATCCCAATCTCCTCTGCCTCCCATTGCCTCACCAATGTGACTGAGCATCACATGCAGCAAATGGAAGGAGAGCAGGGGAGGAGATGTTTCTGCAGTTCGACTGAGACAGGCAAAGAGGAAGAAAAGATGTTTTCCCCAAGTGCGTGTCTGGCAGTTTGCTTTGCTTGCTCCTCAATATCCAAGTCAGTAATTAAAAGTTTATGTAACTAGCAATACATTAAAATTGATTAAAATTCCCTAAGCCAAAATTGGTTTGCCCTAAACAAAAGTCTCATGACATCAAAGAAATAAACAGAAAGAAACACACTGTACCCCATCAGGCTTGTTCAAGTCATTCAGATGAAGTTCTTGGAGAAAATAATCAACTATTTTAACGCTGTTGTTCTGAGCTGCAAAGTGCAGTACATTCATTCCTTCCTGAAAAAACAAAAGTAACTCTGTAAGAACAAGTTTGATTTTTTTTCCAAAACAAACATATCTAGAGTTGGTAAAAATTTGTCATAACAAACCTCATTCTTAGCCTTTTGATCAGCACCTGCTTTAACTAATTTTCGCATTATATCCAGATTTCCAGTCCAAGCAGCGAGATGAATCACTGTCAGGCCATGCTTCAAATAAAATGACAAAGGCAGAAATTACTGTGAGGAACTGGATTTTTTTAATTTCCTTAAAACATTGCTACTGTAGCAAGCTGTGCAAAGAAACCTCCTGCCAAGAGATTGAAGATAAAGGCTGAGGGGAGGAGGCCATAGCCTGTTAGTTTCTTGGAGGCCAGGCGGGAGTCTCTGGGTGTGTGATGCTTATCTCCCCAGAGCCAGACCATGTCAAAGGGATCCCTCTGTGCACACACCCAACACTGCCTCGAGAAGGCCTCACTCTTAGCAGAGGTGCCTCTGAAGCACCCCCTGCCCCAGCCTAAATGACTGTGCAGAAAACAGAACCTCCAGCCTGACCCATTTTTGCAAAACCAGCAAAACTGTGAAAACATACCACCACACACACACACACACACAGGGAAGGTACCAGGAGGGTTTCTGAGGGTACATAAAGACATTGGACTTTTTGTTTCATGGGCTTCTTTCCCCCACCACTCACCAGAGGACCAAGACTCCAGTGACAGAAACCAAGTCCATTGGGGACCTCTGGGTGGTGAATATAAACCTCTCCTCTCCTTTCCTTTCTCCTCTCCTATCCTCTCCTTCCCCTTACACACTTTCTTGGGTGATATCTTTATGCTTTTATATTGCCATATATAATAACAACCAAAATGGCTATGTACCTGTTTTCCTTTGCAAACAATCTGTGTTAAAATAAACTCTATCTGTAAATACTGATCACCTGGTATCAATTTACTTTAATTTGCCCCAAGAGATTTATTAGAAAAAAAATCCAAAATCTACTTCTGCCTTGCAGGGCAGATGATAACAATTACCACCAAAATACCTCATGCCAAATTTCTTTAAATATTTTTGATTAATTCAGTGTATCAGTAGGTTCTGCTCTACACAGCCTTGGAAAAGCAGTAACACCTTGTAGTGTGAGTGGGATTAAGCTAAATGTCATACAACAAGATCTAGCTAAATCTTCAGACTGTCCTCTTCTTGACAGAAGGTCTGTCATCTCCAGAGAAGAACTGATCCCGTTTTAAGAGATTGGGGATTGAATAGTACCTAGAAATTATTCTCTCTCTCCAGAAACCCTGTAGATAGTTAGTCCTGGGTACAGTTGATGACATTTCAGATGACTATATGTAGCAACTCGGTTTCCATAAGTCACGATAATTTTCCATTTAGCCCTCTTTTTAAGGTTCTTTTGCCTCAAATTCTCTAAAAACTTTCTCTCTTATAGGAGGTGGGGAAAAAAAGAATCCCATTTTTAACTATTTAGGACCTTCTCCTGACAAATTTTGAATAGCCTAAAGATTAAGACTCAAAAAAACACTCCAAAAAATCTGGTTCAGTGTTTGACCACCCTGACAGTGATTTCTTTAATTCTTCTATCTAACTGGGACCTCCCATGTTGCAATTTGGGTCCATTGTCTCTTGTCCTGTCACTGCACACCTGTGAGAAGAGTCTGTCTTTTCTATATTCTCCTCTTATGTAGCTGCAGACAGCCTTAGGGTCTCCCCCTTACCATTCTCCTCCCAAGGCTGAACAGACTCACTTCTCTCAGTACCTTCTCATACACCATGTACTCTGGTTCTAATCATCCCAGAGGCTCTGCGCGGGTCTCGCTGCAGCCCACCAATGTGTTTTCTGGATTTGCAGAAATTGCAGTGGAAAACAGTGGAGGGCAATACAGAACATGCACCTGGTGTGCAAGGCTACAAGAGAAACCTAAGCTTGGGGAAGATTTGTGACTGTGTCTCAAAAGTCTGCCCTGAAAAATGTTCCCAACTAGGAACAAGGAGAAAAAGTAACTAGAACTAATAGTGTTATACCATGCTCCTGGTGGATGATGGGAGAGATTGGCATGCTTATCTCAACTTCCATGAGAGTTTTGACACTATCACTCATGACATCCTTCTTGACAAGCACAAGTACAGGTGTAGGCAAACAGGTATACCAAGGGGTAGTGAAAGCCAGCTGAACTGTCAGGCCCAAAGTACTCTCTGGTCAGCAGCACAAAGTCCAGCTGGAGGCCAATGCACACATTGATCCTGGCTCCACTGCTGTTCAGCATCTTCATTAATGACCTGATTGATGGGGCAGAGAGCACCTGCAGTGAATTTATAGGTGGCATTAAATTGGGAGGAATGGCTGATAGACCAGACTGGTGTGCAGCCATCCAGGGGAACCCTGACATGCTGCCAAAATAATGAAATTCTACAGGGGGAAATCCAAAATCCTGTACCTGAGGAGGAGTAAACACGGGCACCAGTAGTGACTACGGCAAACTGCCTGGAAAGCAGTTTGGCAGAGGAGGACCTGAGCCTCCTGGTGGACACTAAGAGGAAAATGAGTCAGCAGTGTGCCCTTGCAGCACACAAGACAAATGATATCCTCAGCTGCATTAGAAAGAGCACTACCACCTGGCTAAGGTGGGTGATCCTTCCCCTCTAGTCACTGGTGAGCCTCACTTGTAGTACCATGTCCAATTCTGGGCTTCCCAGCATAAGAGGGACATAGGCATACCTCCACTGAGTGCAGCAAAGGGCCTCAAAGATGGCCCAGGGACATCTGGCATATGAGGAGAGGTTTAGCGACATGTAACTGTTCAGTCAAAGAAGACTGAGGTGGATCGCATCACTGTGTATAAATACCTGATGGAAGGGAGTACAAAAGAAGCATCCAGATTCAGTGCTGTTCAGGGACAGGGATAGGGGCAGTGGGCACAGACTGAAGTACAGGAAGACTCACTTCAACATCAGAAAAAACTTTTTTACTGTAAGGATGATCAAATACTGGAAACAACTGCCCAGAATGGTTATGGAGTGTCCATCCTTGGAGAAAATCAAAACCTGACTGGACATAACTCTGAATAATCTGCTCTGATCAGGTGGCTGGACCAGGTCTCTCCAGAGGTTCCAACCTCAGCTGCTTTGTGTGATTCTCTGTGTGTGTTATTGGACATACAGGAGTCTGGGAGGAGAAAAGGAGATACAAGAGTAGCAGAAAAGTGGGTTAAGATAACAAAGAAAAACCTCAAAACCAAAACCCAAACAAACAAAACAAAAAAAAGCCCTACAAAAAGAAAAAAAAGAGATAGAGAGAGAGAAGCAAATAAAGCACAAAATGGAGAATCTTGTGATTGTGCACTCTTGTGCTAATGGTGACGAGATGACCTGCAAACCCACGATCCCTCCAATTCAGAAAGAGACTGCCTTAGACTCTTCATTGGGTCCACCTCTGAAAAACTTGGGATGATAGGGTGGATAAGAACTGATAAACTTCTGCCTTAATATTTAGTGCAGAAGGAAAAGAATTGCAGCTTCGTAGTGTAAGATTTCTTTGCAATAATTGTGTATCAAAACCAGTAACAAGCAATAAAGTTGTAACTGAATCACTGCAACTTGGAAGTTATATAATTGTGAATTAATACTACTACTAATAATACTATTAATAGTGGTGTGTTTATTGCAAGTTACTGTATTATTGGTTTCTTAGAAATGTGTTTCTTAATCAATTACCTCCATGAGTTAGGTCAAGTCTCCATCGAAAGGTGGGGGCACCACATATCTGCTGCTAAGAATGCTGCTGTGTTTTTAATCAGCTTACTTTTTGTGCTGAACACTGTTAAGGGTGCTTAAAACTTTGTGCTTATTAATGCAAAAAGTATGTCAAAAATCAAGTCACAGTGTCTTCATGCTATTTCTTCTCAGTTGCAAGATCAAACTGATGGTCACAGAGTACATCAATCACTGCAAAATACAATATGTAATGCCATAATATTTAAGCTCTGTAAGCTAACTATGATGCAGTGTTTATGATGGTCTTTCAAAAAGATGATTAGCAACATCTAAGAATTATAGACAATTAATAATTTAAAAGTAATCCCTATGTAGAATGAGATTCTGAGGGTCTAATAGAACTCCAGCATGTGGCGTCTATACTTCCAGCATGGCTTCAATGCACCTTATCAGGGTAATTAAAGGACCAATAACATATTTTGAGTCACCTCATTGCCTCAACAAATCTGGAAGATGGCTAGTGAAAAACAGTTTGCCATAAAGAATAATTTACAATAGATACAGAATCAAACCTACACTACATTCACTAGTACTCTGTGGAAGATCCAGCAATCCATTTCTTAGCTGTTTCTTTGGAGAGCGCTAATACTTGAAGAAAACTTCTTGCAGTAGTTTTCATTAGCATTTATATCATAGACTATTAATTTTAGACTTCCATTCAGGCAATTTCAGCTTGCCAGATAAATGGGAAATGTTGACTACAACAGTATGAGATCTGCTTAGGAGCTGATAGGGTCCAGCAGGAGGATATATTACTTCACAGCAGCAGCTGACAGAGCAGCTCAGGAAAACATTTCAGAGCAATTCAATAAGCATTAACAAGGAAATGATTACCTACACTGCAAGAACATGCCAAAGCCATGAGTCACTGGTGAGTGGAACTGATAAATCTCTCTCATCTGATTTTCATTCCAACATAATGTGAAAACAAGGTAGATTTCTCCCTTCACCCTCTACAACCTGGCATTTATGTTACTTATAAACTTAAACATTGCTGCATATGGCACACAAGAAGCAGCAAACAGGAATAAAAAAGGTAAAGGTAACTTCATCAACTTCCATTACTCAGTTCAAGGGAAAACTCCTAGTTTGAATAGCATGTTTATCAAAATCACACCATACATTTGGTTTTACTATCTCACTCAAATCTTGCACTGTGGATCACCATCCCAAGCAAATCAGTCATACACTGCTAAACATTTCATGTCTTGGAGGCTGCAGAGTATCTGGCAGTTTTACATTAAGCTACTCACATAAAAATGGAGAAAAAGAACACAGTGAGTACTTTCTGAGCTCCAATAGCTCAATTTTACTTTCAGTGATTGCTTTCATATAAAGTAGCCAATGACTAATTTACAACTACCACAGACAAGTGGTTTCAGCTACCCTTGCCTTGTGCTCACTCAGGTACTCAACTTAGCCCATACTCTGGGCAATGTGTTTTTCCTCTGACAATGTTTTTTCATATAAACGTGTGCAGTTCTAAGACAAAATGAAGCTCTTACAGCAGGCACTTAACTTTGGATAACTGGGAGCACAAGACAAACATTTACTTTTAGTTTTGCCCTAGGGTGTTCCTATACTGAGTGAATCAAAACAAGTAAAACAGCTTACCTGATCCGATATGTCAAGCCTCGCCTTGTGACGAAGAAGAAAATCCACCACTGACACATGACCTCCCGCAACAGCAAAATGGAATGCGGTGCGCTTCAGCTGAAATAAGCAAAACTTTGTTTGTCAGGTCTGTAATACAGTTCTTTTCCCTGTGCAGGTGATCAGGAATCACTACCAAATGTAGTTAGTTACTATATACTATTATACAGTTACTATATACTATCTGTTACTATGTAGTATTTCATATTTCTCCTTCAACAGCCACACTTGATCTTTATCTACATTTTTGTTCCCCTGGATAGATTTTAGGTATTGATCTTAAGAGAATTCTTGTAAAAACAGAATGGTTTAGTTAGTTTACATAGCATTGTTCCATCACTGAAATGTGATGAAGTATCAAACACTGCCTAGAGAAGATGCATACAGTACAAGAAGCATCCTTGTTCACTATTTTATTATATGCTTTGATTTGAAAAGAATCTGAGAACTAGATTTACACAATTAGATTTGGTTTTGGTATCCTCCTTTTCACTAAAACTCTGCAATGCATGATGTGATTTCTCCTTCATCTAGTGTTAGTCACCTTCCTGGACTGAGTCATTTTCTATGTAAGTGAAAGCTACCACCTTGCAAACAGTGAGTAAATTTACACAGGTGAAGAGGCTCAGTGTTTATCAGGAAAACTTGATCAATTGTTCCACAAAGTAATTAATAGTGTGAGTTTAAAAAGGACTTGTGAAATTGAACTAAACTTCAGTGGAGAGAGTTTGCTTTCAGTTAAAGTGAACGTAATTGGGTTTAATATAATTCACTGGTAGTTTCCATAGAAGGATGCATAAGAGATTTAATTAACTTTAAAAGTTCACTTTGACTTCTTCTCCTATTCTTATCCACAGATCATCTGAGTTATTCAAGTATAAGTTTAAATTTACAGTGATATGTATTAAAAGCATAAAAAGGTGGGATTTATGACGTGTATTTAGGCCAGAAAAAACCTCTTGCACAGAAATTTTATTATCAAAACTCACCTTTTGACAGCCTTGCTTATTTGGCTTGGGAGTACGGTGGCAGGTATGGTCAACATGAACAAAAAGAATGGCTTTGCCAGTATAAGCTACATCCCTGCTAGGAGAATCAATCAAAGCCCAACTCCCACAGAGCTATGCTAGTAACTCTCTCATAATACAGGTGTGATTCAAGGATGACAGAGTAAAGTTTCCAACTACTTCACTGGAAAAGTATTTAGCTTAATTTCCTAAATTCTGGAAAGCAATAAGGAAGCACAGACAATTTCTAAGTGACTTTTTAGAGTACTATGCCACTGATGGGAACACTCTCACTGTTCTAGAGAAGTTTACACAACAGAACCTTTTATCTCCCTCTCTTTTTCAAAAACAAACACAAGAATGCAAATGTACTATCTTCTACATTTCCCAGTGGGGAAAAATGCATGTGGTCATGGGAAGAAAGTTGTTTCAGCACCTGTGAAGAACTGACTTGGACTGTTCGTGGGTAGATTATTTGTATGTAGCCACTGAGAGCGCACTGTTATCCACAACTCCCAGAATTAGTATCATGGCCACTCTTGTTGCTGTTGAACTACCTCTTACGGAACACAGCACTATACTTTGTTACTGTGAAGTATACATGCTCAGATTTTAGGCCTGGAGTTCAAGTCAGCATAAGAAAAGCATTTTCATCTATCTGGGGAAAATCTGAACTCTGATCTCAGCCTGGAGGCAGAGGGTGTGATGGAATGCTCCCATGCTACAAACCAAAGGGTAATACTCCACCCCTTGAAATTTGTAATGCTAGTGGCTTAAATTCATTCTTAAAGTGACTGTGAGGTAAAGTCTTCCCACTCTAAAAGATGGGGAACTTGAGAAAGTAGTCATCCAAGATCACTGAGGAAATATTATAGCAGGGACACAACTGAGAAGTCCTTAGTTCCCAATGTGATATCCTGACTAGTGGCTAAAGGCAAAAACTTGTGAGTTATGCTGCACAAATCCTTCTGTTCATGATGGATGTGTGAAATCTTTCTTAGTCAGGTCCTAGAGTGGACTCCTGCAGCCCCACCACCTTGCATCTGATGGGGCACACCAGCATGTTGGCATTCCAGCAAGCACCCCAAGGCATTCACGTTTCCTATCAGTGATCCATCAGGCACTTCATACTCACAGTATCTACAGCATTTATATTAACATTCTTTTTAAACAGGTTTTCCATGGTTTCCAAATTGTTCATTTTAGCTGCATATTGAAATTCTCTCTCATCTGGCAATACTGTGGAAAAACACGATGAAAAAGTTATATTACTTAAAAAATAGTCATAGCCAACATAAAGGATGATGATACTGTTTTTACTTTCTGTTATCTGTCCTGATTTAATGTTATGAGAATAATTCGCTTCTCATCATAGAAGTGTTTCCAGACTACATTTTTCTCCTCTAGAAATATCAGGCTGGTGTTTCTAGTTTCAAATTTTAAGTGCAGACAGAGGTAGAAGTTTCAGAACATGGATTATCTTTGTCTGCACTGTTCACAGGAACAGTTCTTTTATGAAGTTCATGCCATCTAAATGGGTCCCAAATTATTTTATCGGCATACCAGTGAATAGTACAAATCACAGCATTTATTTCCTGTTCTTTTGAAAAGCTGGTCTATTTTAAAATGGAACACACCACCAAAACACAAAAAATGTAAAGCAGTACCAAATGACATGACACAACTGGAAAAACAAAACATCAAAAATCAACCAACCAACCAACCAACCAAACCAGGTTTTACAGGGTGGGGAAGAAACAAACAAATAAAAATTGAATTCAAAATTTGGCCACAATGTGACATTTACTGAGACCTTTCAATCATGTCGCAATCAGAAAATGAACATCTGTTTGGCCAACTAAAGTAGCGGCAACAGCATATTCAGTAACTTTGGAAAGTAAAATTCCAGTATCTTACAATTGGTTAGCTGGGGGGTCAGAGTATTTTTCATGTTTCTCCCTTAACATTTAATTAATCACTTAGAATAATATAGTATAGCAGCTAAATCACTTGCAAAAATGTCAGTAGATATGTTTAATTCCCCAGCATATCACACTGAAAATATAATTACTTATATGTCTTCTGTGTTGAATATTTTGACCTGAAAGCCACTTGTTCAAAGGTACCAGCAAAGAGGGTGGCACTCTGTTGAACCAGGAACTGCAGCAATTATCTGTTCCTTAGAGGTCTCTCATGCAAGTTCAACCTACTGCATTATGCCTAAGTTCTTTTATGCCTAATAAAAATACAGCTGAGGCAGCGTAACTGCAGAGCATACTAAGGAAAATCAGTATGGCACTCACTTAATTGCATTTTACATGTTACCCATGGCTATAATCTCAGGGGGAATAATCACATTTGTACTGCAACAGAACAAGTTTGAATTTAAACTGGATACTTGCAAAGGTATTTCTAGTTTTCCTATGAAATTATCCAAGCACCTCAAAGAAAAGACACGTTCACACAAATTTCTCTGGAAATCACAGAATATGTTTTGCTTGTATGACAACATGGGGCCACAGGGGAAAAGCAAACAAACAAAAAAATAAAAGCAGCTCCAAATAAAAAGGCACCCCTGGCATGTGACAAGGAGCATGGCTGACTGCAAAATCAGCATTATGAACTTTGGGATCTTTGATCTATGAACAAAGGGAACTTTGAAGAAGAAATATCTCACTCCTAGTTTTCACAGTCATTACTCTAGAGAAGTATCCAGCAGAGCTTTCCACCAACTTGATTTCAAATCCAGATAAACAAATGGTCGGAGGATACCTTGCTCAAGAGAAATTTGTGGCAAATGTGGAAACAAAATGTAGCACACTAAGTAGCTGCAATTAGTTACAATTAGGACATATTCATTCCTGATGATGAGTATCACACATGTATCTTACATGAGTGTGCAAAGATAAATGCATCTCAGGACACTGAGGAACATCCTCAAGACTTTTCTCCACACTACCTTCAAGAAACAGGAGAAGATGATGTTTCCTTACTGTATCTGCATCGGCAAGGACAGTTTTGTTTAGTTGTGACAAAGAATTAATAACTGACCTTTTGTCTCCTGTCCAGAAGCCATGAATTGGCCACGTGCTGATAAAAAGACCTTTTGCTCTGGGCACCGTATTTTCTAATTAATCTCTCTTTTAATACCATGTATTAATTCAGGAGTTAAGAACAGTGAGAATCCAGAAACACTGTAACACTGATTCATTGCCCAAACTTTTGCTGATTTTGCAAAATTACCCTTTTTTTCATATATGAAATTACAAGAGTACAGAGTGGTCAGACTACAGATTTATGGAAACTTTCCATCCAAGCTGGGGTTTCCAGGATTTGGCACTCCTTGTGTTATTAGTATTCACTCTGTTTCCGGGTAACATTAGCAATCGTCTACTTGTGGTTGTCAGGTTATTTTAGAGGGTATTCCTTTGGCTTCATACAAAACATCTGGCTTATTGCCCTACTGCTTATATAATAACCGTATGTATTATAAAAATAAAATAGTTACATTCAATTTTCCTTTTGAGCTAACTCAAATTAGTACTTTGATTTCCTTTTCTGATGCAGTTAATTTCCCTTTTAGAGACTCCTGGTAGCAGTATATTGAATGGCACAACATTTTTCATCTCTTCAGAGGGCGTGGAAGTAAAAGGTGTAGAAAAGTAAATTGCTTTGTTGGCCTCAAAACAGAAAGTGAGGGACCTTCAATTGTTTTCTTTTCTCATATTTATGTCTTATTTTAGAGGCCTCGTTCTGTCCTTCAGTAATACCACAAATAAGGATGATTTCCAATGAAGTAAAAAAGTGCAGCAGATATTTCAGTACTCAAAGACAACAAAAATCCCTGCATGTGTGTGTTCCCTAACCTCCCCTGTCTGTTTTTGATTTCCTGTTGTGGTAGCCACAAGATAAAATCCAAAATTATCTCAAAAAGCACATGGAAAAAATAAAACAAGAATTTGAACTGGCTGAAGAGTTTCAAGGAGGTAAAATTAAAAAATAACAAGAACACTTCGATTCAAATGGAATTAAAACCATTTTTACTGTAGTTTCTAAAAATTCTGTCATATATTTAATTATTTGATAAAATTTTCAATATTTCCCTTGTTTTCCCTTGTTTTCTTGTTATTGGAAATAAAATTTCTAGGGTAATGTAGGTATTTTGTTAAGTCACAAGAATCTTTTTCTAAAATAATAATTTTCTGATTCAAAGGGGTCACAGGAAAACCCACCGAGTCCAGCAGTGATATTTTATCAGTTTCTTTTCTTTACGTGCCCACTTTGCCAGCCTGGAGCAGGAACCACAGCGCAGGAGAAGGGCAGCTCTGGCTGTCACACCTGGGCCACAGGACGGGGCGAGGCAGGGTTTGACAACTACCCCTCGGTTTCCACGAATCACCTGTTTTCGCTAATTGCACTAATTCCACGCCCGAGCAGCCCGTCCCGTCACATCACAGGTTTGCAGGATGAAACCGGAGACCCCGAGACCTGCACTGCTGAGCGCAAGGTCCCGATTTCTGCGTGGCACCCCCAAACTGGGGTCCCAGATGGGCTGTGGGACTGGTGGCAGGCACTCAGCCCTGGCCAGGGACGTGACCAATGCCAGCGAACCCCTCGCCAGAGCAGTTCAGCAGTGAGTCAAGGCAGGGCACGGCGCAGCGGGCACGCCTTGTCTCCTGGCAGCACCAAGACCCAGCTCCCGATCCCGCATCCACACATTTGCTGATGTCTTCCGCTGCATGTAAAGCACCTCATGTTTAACCTTGTCCTTTCCAAACTCCCCCCGCCCCCTGTTCATTTTGTTCTTCGGTCAAGGCAGAGGTTGGCTCCGGGTGGTTCTCGCCATCCCGCAGTCCCGACAGCAGAGGGGACACTGCCCAGCGGGCTGCCCTGCCCTGCCCACCCCGGCCCGGACTCACGGCCCTCGTGGCTGGCTGCCACGGCTCCCGGCACGGCATCCTCCCCGGCGCGGAGCAGCCGGCTCAGACCCTTCATCGGTGCCCCGGCTCTTCCTCCTCCTCACGCAAGGGAAGGCGCTCCAGCCGGTGTGCTGAGGGAGGTGCCCGGTGCTGCCCCGACAAACCGGTTCCCGGGGCTCCAACACACCCCTGCGGGCACGCCTGCAGCAGCACCCCCGCCTGCACACACCACCGGAGAGGCAGACGTGTGGAGCAGCTTCAGGAGCTCGTGCTAAGAGAGACCAGGAATTAAATACGCTGCATTTCCTGGCACTGGCTAGACAGTGAACAGGACCATCCTTGCCCCATCCAACCTCCCCCGGGTCTTCTCTAGCCTTATGCAACAACAGCACTCGGCAGCTCCAAACCTATATGTGAGACAAAAGGCTGTCCCGTTGCACTACACAAACAAGTAACACTTTTGAAAAGCCATTTCAACAGGGGCACGTGTACAGACACACAGAGGCACCACTGTTTGCATGTGATGCCTGGAGCCAGGTGGATGTATTACTAATTATCAGGTAGTCATGGCTGTGTTACCAATTACACAGTAGTCATGGAGCTCTCTCTGGAGGTTGGGGACCATTTTGGGGAGTTATTCTCACCACTGTCAACCAGTGTTCACTGTACTGGAGAGGGTGACTGTCCCTGCTACCCTGAAAGCCTTGGGATGTGAGACATTGAGGTGCTTCTGCCATAAATTTGTGCATAACTATGTGCATGCAGTAGCACTTTTGATCCAATCACAGTTTCAGGTAGACAGTGCTTTTGTCAAGTCATATCAAAATCAATACACACATCCCCAAAGGTTCAGTTTTTGTGAACTGAACATACTGAGATCCATCCAATCTATCTATTTCTCAATTTATCTTGCAGTCCACTGCTACTTCAGTCTACTTTAGCCAGCACTGATATTTAATTTCACAAAGACAATGATTTTTCTGAGATAAGGCATAAAAATTGTTTGAGTGACTACCTTAAATTTTATATTAAAAACAGCCTTTGATATTGCTAACATTACAAAATAAAATACTGGAAATGTAGCTCCAAGAACGCAGGACCACCAGTATTCAGAATCAGAAAACTGTTGACACACTTGAGTTTCTTCAATGTAATTTTTAGTTTGTAATTAGATTTCACTATCATTTTAATTTGCAAGAGTATTAACACAACACCCATCCCTGGTAACATTAATCTGAAAGACTCAAGTGTTTGTAAACTGAGCAAATTTGTATACAAAGCTATTGGTTCAGATTCTGCTTATCACAGATGAAGAGATTTAAACAGTTCTTCTTTAAACACAGGCTGTGATGTATAAAAATCTTTACATTTGATACACCTTACTTTGATAAGACAATTACATCAACTGTACTCTCAGTAGGTGAACATTACTCAGCTGAAAAAAACCCCAAACCCTGTGAAAACACACCCAGGTGAGAAGAACAAGCAACTGCTTTAGCCACAGTTGAATTATGGAGGTTTCTCTTTTTTCTTGCTTCCTATGAGTCAAATGTTCCAGCAAAACTTCTTAAGAAGTAGTTTGATTTCCATATGATGACTGGGCTAGTAATACAGACCCACTGTTTTCAATGTTAACGCTCCTTTTCAAAATGAGTGATCAGAAACGACTCTAGAGTGAGTAGGTTTGCCTACAAACCTGACACCAAAGGAGGAATCGATTTGCAGTCTAATACAGAGTATGAGTTACAGTAAAATCATAATTTTATATACAGTCAGGCAACACTAGCTGCTAGTTTCCATTCTAATTACTAATGCACAGTACTATTTCAGTGCATATCCTCTGAGTACAACTACATGTGCTCAAATTTTGCAAACAGCACGTTTACCACATTCTCTAACCATTCCCACAGTACTAACTCTTTGAAATGGCCCCCATACACTGTAGAAAGACTAATGCAGAAACTTATGGAGATGCAGAATCCAAAACAAAGTGCAGAGCAAGGAAATATTGCAACATATTCCTCACTTGACAGGAAGTCGGAGAACCTTCTTTACCATTTAGTGTTAAAGTAACAGTAGTAATAAATACAAAAATGAACCAATATAAAATGTAAGGTAAGACCCAAGCATGTTGAATAGTGTATAAAGGGGAAAAACAAAAATTACGTCCTGTAAAAGCAGGAGAGATTTGAAGTCTAGGTAATGAGTATTAAGTTTTTATTAAACAGTGTAATAATCTTGTTAAACTGCATTCTTCTAACTGAAAGTATCAACTTGCAGGATTCTGAGTCCTGCAGTGCATGAATTCTTAGTCTGTAAAACTGCAGCTTCTTACAGTTACCCTCACAACTTATGGTTACAGTCGCCTGTTGCCACATGCCTTTGCTTACCAGTAGAAATTAGAACAGTGAAGTGTGGAGGCCCAGTCTCAACACATGCTCACATGTACAAATGGCAACCAGAAAGGATGCAGCACAGATCCCCACAACACCAACCTGGGCAACTCCCGCAGCTCCCCAGGCTGACTTGTGGGCAGTATGATCCAGCCCTTGGCCTGGACCTGCAAACTACAATGTGTGAGGCAGGGATAGGGCTGTGATAAACCATCCCCAAAATAATTCCAAGGTGGATCAACCTACAGGCAGAACATTTCAAGCCCAGACTCTGTCCTGCTTACGCTTCTGCCTGTTACCAACACTTTGAAATGATAGCTCTATGATACTTTGAACACATGGCAAGACAACTTTCAAGGCTTAGTCAAACTAACTTAATTTTTTCAAGCACATACAGTAGCTTATTTTTTGCTAAGTAAAGCATAAAAATACACATTTTAAAGATATACACACAATTAGAAGGTAATACTTAGATTCTATACTTTATTCAAGTAGACAGATACAAACTCATAAAGGGATAGGTGTTCACTTTCTAAACAGCAGTGGCAGCTTAATGTTCCCTCTTGCTTTTATGTCTTTCCTACCAAAACTTTCCAGCTCCCATCTCTGTCAACAGAACAGTTCACAGTGAATGCTCACTGATCTGGTTCAGAAAGTCAGTTGAGTCAATTTACACAGCTTGAAATAGTCCAGCTGATGTGGTCCAAAAAAGACAGGAGAGCACTGATATTAATTCAAATGACTGAGTTGTGGGTTTGCATCTAGCAAACAAACAGATGAGCAGGTAGAAATGGTGTAATCATTCCAGCAATTTCAGACACAAAAAAGCACGTTCTGGACTTAGCCTTGGCATCTAAGACATACCATGTACACATTTGTTTAAAAAACAAGCAAATCCCCAAGTACTTCCAATACAGTAGCCACTTCTGTAAATGTGTTTGCAATTAAAAAGCAATTTGCATTTCATACAGGGTTTAGCATTGCTTGTGTAAATTCTAAGAAGTATGTTGTCATAATAAATTATATGTCTGATAAATACTTAATTATAATAAAATGCCTTCAAGCAATTTGGTGTGAGCAGAAAAAGCTAAACAGATAATGTGAAATATTTGCACTTAATTTTTTCCTTTCACGTATACATTCATAAAATATAATTTACTCAGAAATACAAAATAATTTTAAAGAGAAAGATAGATAAACAACACGAAAGTTCATAATCTTGCATATTTGTATATAATTCATTATTATTGCACCATGAGACCCTTTGAGTAAATTAAGTGCTACTGACTGCCAACAATTTTAAATTTTGAAGAAATTCTCAATCTCTTTGGAAAGACCAAGGATCAGACAGCTGTTGTCTGACTACCCTGAAGGAATCCTTCCCTCAAGCAACAGTTTTATTAACATTTTTTAAATCAGTGAAGTCATCTTGTATGTCACCACAATGAGTCCTTCAGGGCTGGTCCATCAATTCTTACTGAAGTAATTTTCAGTAACAACAATAAAAGCTTGATACTGCTCTAAGTTCTTGTTCTTCACTTTAAAACTGTGAGACCAATAAATTTTTGTGTCCATTAAGACAGACACCTGTAAGCTGAAATCAAGCAACTCAGCTCATCTTTGTTATCACACATCTAATATAATAATTAAATTTGGTGTTGAACTGTCCAAGGAAGTGTCAGACTGAGCTACTATGGTTACCACAGCCAATACACTCAACAGCGAGGATGGCAGGGCAGGTGTGGTCCTGAGAGAGCCTTCAGCCAGCACGGTGTGGCACCCTCACTAATGATTCCTGCTGTCTAGGGAGCCTGCCCTACAAGCTTGCTCAGTGGCAGCTCCACTCAACCTGTTCTATTTTTTGAACAGCAGAGAGAATTCATGAGCCTGCTCATGGCTCTCAGAAAGTTCCACGTGTTCAGTATAAACAAAATTGAAGTGTTAGCAAACTTTCATTCTTGGAAGCGACTGGGAAAAAAAGTATTCTCAAAAGAAAGGGGAAAAAAAAAAAAAGAGAAGAATTACCTAATTTGTATTTGTACATCTTCTTCTACCTCAGACATCATGCTCTTTTTATACAGACATGCAAGGGCTCCAAAGTGACAGGCACCTGGATCCAGCCTGCCACCAATGCTATATTAATTTGCAGTCATAAAACTCTATGAAATACTTCATATAGAATATGTTGCTACACAGTCATTTAAAAAACATTTCGATTGTATGCTTGGAATTGCTCGACTTGGCCTTTTTTGATACTGACTGTGACGTTGTTAGTCCAGACCTAAAGTTAAAGAAAGAAAAAAAACCCAGAACAGTAAGAGGTTAAAATACACAATGCATACCTACACAACTTTTACAACACTGAATATTTTTCTAAGCTTTATTATTTTAGAATGAGTGCTGTACTCAAGCTTCCAGAAAACCCTTACCTTTTTGTTCCTTGTAATGGATTTGTGCATTGCTGTTCTTTGCTTAGACCTCCTTAAAAGTAATTGGAAACAACCAAAATTAATTACTTCAATACAGAAAAAAAACCTTCAGAAATCACATACATGACAGAACATTTTTTTAAAAATACAACCGAATTTAATCTGTCTCAAAAAGCTGATAATAATTTATTATCTGCAAGCTGAGTACTGTAGTTTATATTAACATCTTAAAAAGAGAAACCAAAAAGCCTTTATTTTATTGAATTCTAAGGGATTCCTTTGAACCTTGTAGTATTTTTCAGAAGTATTTCAGCATAATGTAGTTGATTTTCAAGGTGGCAGTTGGAAATTATGTTTTTAATTTTTTTATCCGCCAAAGAGAAAAAAATAATCTTCACCAACAGTAAGTCTTTAATTTAAATCAAAATCTGTTTGCACATACAACAGTGCTTACAAGATTTTCTGTGTAAAAGGCTCATATTTTAATTACGTACTGAAAATCTAACATGCTAGCATCTTAATCTTCTTTTATAAAGCTCCCAAAATAGATTAGGGAAAAGTACTTTAGGCAGATACTTAACCACCTGCACATATCCTCTAATCTGACTGAAGATTAACTCTTCATCAAAGAAAGAAACTACTTGAGTACACACGCTACTGGTTTGGCAAGTTACAGGTCCAGTTATGTGATGTATTTTATTAGACATACAACAGGCTTGGGAGTTTTTGCCTTTAAACTCTAGCTCACCATCTCTCTGGTTTTGCCAGCACATCACAAAACGGAACCTTTCCATCAACTGAATCTCTGAAACAATCCAAGTTGAAGATGTTTTCATTGATTTTTACTTTAATCTCAGTGGCCTTGCAAACAACCTTTCTGACCGTGGTTGGGGATAACAAACAAATCATTTACAGGAATGGCCAGTAATTCCTATGTCACTGTTATAGCAAATGAGATGGCACTGTCTAACTACCATCACAGTCATAAATCTGATTTCTCATGAAAACTGATTTCATAGGTTATAGATAAAAATGTTTACTCTTACACAGGCCTTACTCAAACAAGCTTGTTGGAAAAATCTCAAAGTCCCAAAAAGTTCAAAGCACACTATTACCAAAGTATTTTAATTGTACAAAGAGATAACTTGAATAATCAAATATATTCTATAGTGCATATACTCACCAACTCTGTTCGAGTTTTCCTTATTATATGATTTAGTAGGAAAATCTTTGGTTTCTGTCAGCTCCTGGATAAGGCCTTTATTTAAGCAGACATCCACATGTCTGTTAAATGACACAAGACTGGTGGTTTTCTGTTCTGAATTACAGACTGGACAAACAAGAACACTGTCTTTTTTGGCTTCAAAAAACCAGGATGAACTAGTTCCTTCTGTATGTTCAGTCTTTTCAAAATGGTCTTCATTGCTTTGTGATATTCTTTTGGGGTGGAGACACTGTTTCATATACACGTTTCTAGCAATGTCACTAAGATTGCTAGGCTGTTGTTCTCTGTGAGATTTATCAGATACTATCTGAGCAAATTTTTCTGTGCTATTGTTAGTAGAGTTGTCAGATGTACTTGCAGATTGGTATGTTCTTGCTAATTGATCTGTTTTATTTTTTTGACATTCATCAACATTTTCATTTTCAGATTGTGAAAGACAATTGAGTGTATTTTCTCTTGAACTGTCACTCTTGGATATTTCCGCAGTATCTTTAACAAGCGTCCCATTGAGGCACTCATCAATATGTCTGTTAAATTCTTCCAAATTACTGCTGCTTTGCTCCTCAAAGCAAACAGGGCAGGTGAAGGTCTTACAAAGATTAGAACTCTGTAAACCTGTGACTTTCTTTGTTTCTTCCACAAAATTTGCCGATGATTTCCTATCATGAGACACTTGCTTATCTACAGCTTCACTTGGAGGAAGACTTTCACTGTTTAGCTGCCTTGCTGCTCGCTTTTGATCAAAAAAACTCCCTCTTTGAGATGCTTCCAAATTTTTTGTGACATACTCTTGGTTGGGCTTCTCTGGCTGAAGCCTAAGGAAACAAATTTCTTTTCCTGACTTTAAGAAACTCGTAATGCTTTTTTGATGGTACTTCTTTTCTTCTTCACTTAGAAATCCTGATACTCGTACACCTAATGACAAAAAACAAACTTACAACAAAATTCTATGAAAGTGTTTTACTAATTCTTAGTTAACACCTTTTGAGGTATACATCCACTCAATAACAGTGCAATTTATCTCTAAAAGGTGACCGTACTAAGTGCAACACCTAAAAATGTATCACAAGGTCGATTCAATTTTATCAGACCCAAACACTTGCACAAGTATATTATTAACACCCATTAAGTTTTAACTGATTGCACTATAATATGAAGCTGTAAACTTATTATAGCTACTTAAAGTTCAGTCTAAAAGAGTTTTGCACAAATTTTACCTGCCAAAATACTTATTTCTTCAGCACATTTTAATATCTTAGGCAAACAAGTTTTATATATGACTAAATGTTTCAAGCAGAGCACATAAGCACCTGAAACACACAGGTCAAAACACAGTTTACTTTTTTCAGAAATGTTTACATCTCTGGCAGAACTTTGTGCTTTAAGATCGATAAGCACTTCTGTTGCTGTGGTTCAAAGCAGATTTAAAAGCTCTTTTAAGGCAGCAGAATTAAGCACTGCTATGATTCAAGATTCTGCTCTCATGCTGCTGTTCCATAAAACGAAGTCCAACCTCAATTAGTACAAAATTCCTGAATCACCATCCAGTACTTCAGATCTGTCTCATTTTGCAAAAACTACAAGGCTAACAAAGAAAGGATAAATACATTTATACTGATTTTAGAGTGTGGTATATTATTTTGATACACTATAAGATCTCCTAAGACTGAAAAGGAAGAGTGAGTTTGAAATATTTTACCCATAAGTCTTATCCGCAGAGGGTGAGGAGCAATACTATCAATTTCTGATCCTAGCAAGTCTTTAGCAACAGCAAATATTTCCTCCTCAGTAGAAACAGAAGACAGCACAGTTGAAGCTCTTGTTTTAACTTCAAAGTTCACATTCTTTAACTTCAACGTAACAGTTTTACCCTAAGGGAAAAAAAAAGTATTATAAAAAAAGAAAAATGTTAAGCATGTCATTTATGGTACAGAAGCAATTATTATGTGGCATCTCTGTGGGCCCTTAAGCCATAGTCAAGACGGTGTGCTCATCTGTTCACAGCAAGGAGCACTGCCAAGAATTTGACTGCAAGATTCTATATGTGCCACTAACTGCTGAAGTCAAATTCTCTGAACTGGGTCATTTGGCTACAGTTCTCAGCAGACCATCTGCTAACAGTGCATGTTCAACAGAGTTCATGTTTTGCCTACAGCCACAACTTCTTCCCTGTCTGAAAAAAACCAAAACTCCTTATTTGTAAACTTCCAAGGCCAGATATCCTAACTACTAAGGATACAAAAGTGATACTCAATTACAGGGTTGTTGAAAACTTCCTTCCTTCTGCGTAGTGCTATCAGAGCCACAGAGCTTCTGTGTTTGGCACAGATATTTCCCCTGGCAACACCTTTCAAACCATTTGTGTAATTTATCATGTCCATACAAATGTAAATAAATAGCACTCCCATTGTTCTGGTGCGTTTGTAAGCTTATCCCTTCATCCTCCTCAGCTGATCATTTACCTTTCAACCTGTCATCTTTTGAGAGAATCTTTTATGGCTGAAGAAGACTAACCACAATTCTTTTAGGTCTTGAATGTTATTCCTTGCTTTACCACAAAGACCTCCAAAGAAAACATGTACTGTTCTTTCCAGGGAATAAACAGAAATCTGGGGAGAAGGAATAAGGGGATTGTTTCTACCATTCATACCACTGAATGAATATATGAATAACTTGCCAGCAAGTTTGGCACACATCAAGTTCTCAAACTACACCACTGGCTACTGACTGGATCCTGTATGAATATGTGAGAGAAACACAGTGTTTTAAATACAGTAGTGTTACATGATTGTACAAAGCATGGCTTATAGACAATCAGCTCTATTACTCCCTTAAAAACAAGCACTGCTTTTAGGAAAAAATATGTTTATATGCTAAATAACTGATTAATCAGTTTAATTTTTTCCCCACACTTATTATTATATAGACACCTCCACAATAACAAAATGCTGCCAATATTATTCTAAACAACTGCAAATTAAAAAACAAAGACATCTGAATAGAAGATAGATTGCATGGTATGATGCTGCTGAAAGCATTTACATTAAAGCTGCATTTAATACATCAGGACTGCAAAGTATTGTCTTTTTGAAAGTAACCAGAATAATATAAATACCTTAAGTCCCTCTTTCTGTAGCTCTTGAGCAAGGTCTCTGCAGAGTTCTCGACACAAACTGTATTGGTCTTCTGCTGTGTTTATTTCACTGAATGTTCTAAGACAAAAACATGATCTTTTTTTCAGTATGAATCCTAGTATATGTTCATATATAACTGGCTGCAACTAGAAGTATTTTTCATACAGTTCAGTTAACCTACATGAGAAGAATGTTATATAGGTTTGAGCGTTTACTTCAAGGGAAAATTATTATCAATGGGAATATTTTGTTTGCAAAATATTTGCAAACCTCTTCAAATAATGAAATAATTTGGCTTTCAATTTTTCATGCACTATTTGAAAACGTATCAGATTTAATGTCATTAATGCTTAAATATTTGCAAGACAGAATATTAACACTAAATGAATTCATAGAGCTAGCCAAGTTATTTGTGTTTGATCTCCTTTGTACACATTGTGTAACATCAAAAGAAAGCCAGTATTTGAAAGTCAATATCAGAGCCAAGTATAGAAATAAATAATGCAGATGCTAAGAAAAAGATGCCAGCTAGGATAATTATGTCTAGCCTCAGAGGGGGAAAAGCTATCTTTCTGCCAAAAATGTTGCCAACTGCCTTTGCTAGAGCTTCTTAGTAGGGAAATTACAGGATTTTTTTGTTGTTGTTGTATATTTGCTTTTTAGTAACAACATGAAAGGCAATGTCAGTTAGTAGTGGTTTTATGAGAAATGAGAAGCAAAACTTACAGACAGCAGATGCATTTGGAAAGGTCTCACAGATCCATTTTTCCATGTCAGCCTTTATATTTATGAATGTGAAGTCCATATAGTTACACTGAATTTCACATCTCTTAAGTTATATTCAGGTTCACCCAACTGTACTGAAAAGTCTTCATCTATTCACATTCCCCCAAGAATATTTGCATGCTGCCAAACTAGTGGGATGAAGATTTCACTGTGGGTCCCATACCATTACTGGAGGAGTAACTTATGCTATTCTGGCAATGTTGCAGTGATTGGGAAGCCATAAAACTTCAAGGTTTGAGAGAAGCAGGATAAGAGAGAATGCTATTTCATTCTGTCTCCTCCCCCCCATATAAACCAGTTCCATGATCTCAGCAGCCTATAGACATCTCTGGTCTAAAACTGTTTCCCTTTGAGGAAAAGAGAAAGAAGAAAAGCAATGCAGAAAGGTACAATAAGCTGCCTGGAATATCTGTTTGCCTGCAAACCAGCACAAGACTAAAGCTATAGATTTCTCAAGTGTGATAGTACCAAAATCTTACAGGGCTTACTTCAGCTGCTCATAACTATTCAGTCTCAATAGGAGTAAGCAATTTCTCTTATAATCTTTTCTAAGAAAAGACAGCACATATTGGTAGGGATAATTATTTTAGTGCTCTACAGATTCTCCTCACAGAACTTCTATTTTAAAAATGAACTTTTGGAAATGACAAACACCACCTTTTTAAGGAACCTTACACTAATAAAAATTTAAAAGTTATGAAATGCATGTGACTGCAGGCTATTACACTGATACTGATATTAAACTGCAACATATAAAAAAAAAAATCAAGCCTTTATGTATTTCCACCTTATCTTAAAGCTTAAAGATCACTTTGATGTCTTAATGGCATTAGCAGAACTGGATAGTAAGAAAAGGAACACATAGACTGAAAAAAATATCTCCATAGTATTCTGGGGCCAAGGAAAAAAGTAGTGAAAGCCTGAATCTGATCTAATAATCTTATTGTATATGTTGGGTTTTAACACATGTAAGTACATAATGAAATTATATGACTAATAAAAGTATACTCTATCTGGTATTTAGTAGTTTTAATGATTAATGTAATTTTTTTTCAATACGAAAAAGGCATACCTTTCAGTGCTCATACTTTTTCTTTCTCCATCCCTTTAAAAAGAAAAACAATTTATTACACTCACTGTAGGTAGAATTGTTATCTTTCCCATAAACTCTGAGCCAACCAATCAAGCTTCAATAACTAACAGCAATCTCTTCTGATAAGTCTGAATGTTAACTACTTCTACAAATCTTGTACATCAAGATTAAGGAAACGCTAAATGGAGATTTAAGAAAAACACAGCAAACCTTAAACTACTGTAGATTAAGAAAAGAAACAGATTGGCCATAGATGTCAATAAACAGTTTGTAAAAAAACAAACAACCCCCTTCCCCCCCCCCCACTCATCTCTTACCTCAGAAGTCTTATT
>VWZF01007188.1:75411-118787 GCA_013396755.1 Sclerurus mexicanus | reverse complement strand
GGCTAACAGGAAAACAAAGGCAAGCCACAAAGTGAAAGGAAAACCAACCACAGCCGCCACAAGGGCAATCCACAGGCAAGAGTCGCCCTGGCACAGAGATCCTTCCCCTGCCCAACACAGGAACTGCAGCTGCCCTGCAGCTGACAGGGAACCCCCAACACCCCTCCCGGACACACCTCGCCCCGCCGCTCTGCCCCAGCGCTTTCACAGCCCCCGCTCACCCGCTGCACCCACCCGCGCCCAGCACACCACTGACACTGCCCTCCCCAACCACGCACACCCAACAACCCACTGCCCCGACACCACCACAGCCACCAGCCCAAACTGGAAACCACGGACGGAAACTCACGGCAATCCGAAAGCGATGAAGGGAAACACCACCCGACACATAAAGCCGCACGCCCGCCGCTCTGCCAAGCGCAGCCACCACCACCACCAGCACCACGCAGCCTCACCAGGCTCCTGCCCACCACCACCCCACGGCACCCACCGCCCCACGGGCCATGGCTGCGCTCACAACCCCACAGCCCCGACGCAGCCGCGGCGCCCCGGCACTTCTGCTCCTGCTCCCGGCTCTCACCGCCGCCCTCGCCTGCCAACCCCTCTGGACCCACGACGACACCTTCCCCTGGGACGCGCTACGGCTCCTCCACCACATGGCTCCCAACTCCACACAGCCCTGCCAGCTCCACCACCCGCCCTTCTTCCCCGACACCCTCCTCCACACCCACCTCAACCCGCACCAAGCCGCCGCCGCCGCCCTACGCATCCTCCAGCGCCTCTTCCATACCCTCGGCACCAACGCCACCTCCCACCTCTGGCAAGCCCAGCCACGCCACCGCCTCCTCAACAAACTCCACCACTACATCCACCGCCTCCAACGCTGCGGCCCCCACGACCCCAGCCTCGTCCAAGGACCCCGCAACTCGCTCCTCACCATCGACAAGTACTTCAGGGACATCCACCTCTTCCTCCACGCCCACAACCACAGCGCCTGCGCCTGGGACCACGTCCGCCTCCAAGCTCTCCTCTGCTTCCAGCACCTCCACAACCTCACCCGCACCCTGCGCCCCTAGCCCAAACACCCACACACACACACTCGCTCCCACCCTCACCCCTCTATTTATACACCCTCATCTCCCACTCCCACAAACGCCTCCCTCTATTTATTGAACTATTTATTCTCTTATTTATCGCACAACAAATAAAGACCTCTTGCAAAACACCTGACGCTGCCTCTCGTCTCACCACCCCAACAACCACCCTCTGCTATCGGGGGGAGAACCCTCCTCCACTCCACACCAACGCCACGCCCTCATCCAAACAGGGCTCTGCACATCCCCTCAACACTCTTCTGTCTCCTTCCTCCACAAGATGTATCTTGGAGCGACTTTTCAGGAAAAAGTGCCATAGGTCTGCCATCAGTACTTCAATTATCTCTCGCACCCTCATCTCCTCTATAGTTTCCACGTTCTTCTGCTGATCCATTGAGGGTGGATCTTGCACCCTCAGGCCAAGGAAGAGATGGAGCCTTCGGAGCACACCCAGAGGACAGCAACAAGCTTGATCAAGTGACACAGCACTGGTCCTACAGAGACAGGCTGAGAGGGTTGGGTTTCTTTAGCTTGGAGACAAGAAGCCTCCAGGCAGACCGTACTGAAGACTTTTAACACTTCAGAGCATCTTAGAAGAAAGATGCAAACAGAATTTTCAACATTGGCTTGAGTGACAGTGAAAGCAATCTTAGGAATGTCTTTTTACAAGAGTATGGAGTGATATAACAAGGGCAAATGTGTTTAAATTGCAAGAGAAAAGGTTTAGATGAGGCATTAGGAAGAATTTCTTTACTCTGAGGGTGGTCAGGCAGTGGCACAGGTTACTCGGAGAATTCATGGATGTCCTATTCCTTGAAGTGTTCAAGGCCAAACTGGATGAGGCTTTAAGCAATCTGGTCTATTCGCAGGTGTCCATTCCCAGTACCAGGGGCTTGGAGCTGGATCACCTCTACGGTCCCTTCCTATATAAGCCGCTTTATGACTCATGGTGGGGAAGTTCTGTAGGACTGTCTCCTTTGACAGGGACTACACATGGAAGCAGGGGAAGAGTGTGAAGGGGAAGGAGTGGCACAGACATGTCATGGACTGACTGCAGCCCCACTGCCCGTCCCCCTCTGCCACCTGGGGGAAGAAAGCAGAGAAAATCATGAGTGAAACTTGAGTCCAGGAAAATGTGTGGGGTAGGGGGAAGACTTTTTTAGATTTGGTTTTATGATCTACTCCTTACCGCACTCTGCTTTGATTGCTATTGCATTAAACTAATTTCCACATGTCAAGTCTTTTTTGCCCATGACAGTAACCAGCGAGTGATCTCCCCATATTTATCTCATCCCACAAACCTTTCATGACACTTTTTTCCCTTGGCCAGCTGAGGAGGGCAGTGATAGAGCAGCCTGGTGAGCACCAGGGAGCCAGCCAGTGTTGCCACACTACACTATGTCTCTCCTGGCTCTGCAACTTCAAATATTCTGTCACTTTTCTTCCCTGAAAGTAATTCCATTCATTTCAGTTAGCAATTCTTCCAAGTATCATGATTTTCTCAGTTCGTGAGAAGGCTTCTTCTCAAGATGACTTCTTTAAAAATTCTCACTAATGTGCTCAACTTTATGTTTTTGGGGTTTTTTATATACAATCTGCAGCTGGACAGGACTTTGTCTAAATCATCCCGGTACTCACCTTTAAGTATTTGACTGGCTGTCCCAAGCTCCACATGGAAGACCTAGGATACTGATTTGGACCGCAAATCATGGCACTATCAAGCGATCCTTCTTTTTCAGACAACTGCTCATTTCTCCATTCCTGCCTCCACAGATACACTGCATCACTTACCCCGGTTCTCAGTAACATACTAACAAACTTTCTCTAGAAGATCCTTATCCTAGCTTTCTGAAAGGAAAAGTCTTCACCATTCCGCAATCTAGGCTGAGGCACTTTTTGAACCCATCTTCAAGCTCAGCCTGTCTCACATGTCATTTGCATTCTGGATCCAGGTAAGGAAGACAACTTTGCACACTCTCCCTCCTGCAGCTCACTTTATCTTTTGCCACACAAAGATCTCCACTTGTGAGGGCCTCCAAAACCTATTACATACACTTACTGGCTTCCAGTTTGTGTACCTGCTGTTCAACCCTACCTCTTGGTAAAAGAAAACATTCATGCTCAGACTTCTTCTATATCTGACAAAAAGTCCTAATGTTGCTACAACAACTGGAGATTTCTGCACTCAGAAAAACAAAGCACATTCCCCTCTATTTACAGATTTTGCAGAGGGGACACATGTAAGATGTCACACTCTATATCAATTTACAGTACCTTAGTGTAAATTTAGAAAACAAGATATTTTAAAAAAACCCAGAATACAAAACATAAGAGCTCTTAATCACCATTAAACGAACCACCTGATGTGGCACAAAGCATCAACAATGAAGACAATTTGTTTAAAATTAAATAAACCAAGTCACTTACCATTGGCAGCCTGGATTGAAGCATCTGGAGATCATCATAACCATAAATCTGCTTAAAGACAGATAAAAATACATCATTATAACACTTTTCTCTGATGCTGATCAATTTGGGGCTTTGAACAGAGTTTGACTTAGGCCCATTCTGTAGCAAAGGTGTACAGCTTTATATTGCATTGTGCTAATGGGCACTTTAGCATTTTAAGGCTAGTAGAACTAAGGTGAAAATGGCTTGTCACTCTGATGTTTCCTGATGACAGTAGTCCTCTGAGGGGAGTTTGTCCCATCTTCAGTACACTTTTCACAGATGCATCATTCCTCAACTTCTGAAAAATCTACAGGACATTCAGGTTTGGGACTAAGACCAACAGCCCTCTTTGCTGTAATCATTACTTCAGATCAGCAAGATTTAAGATTTGATGAGTAGACCACAAAGCAACCTATGGTATCACCTCACATTCACTTTTATATAGAAAAATTACCAGAATACAGTTTCTGATTCAAAAACCAGATAATAAAAAACACATCAATCCTGTTCAGACACCAAAAAGTTATCTGCAATCTTTCAGCTTGACAGACAGGACACATGGCACATTTCAACCATTACTATGGTAAATCTATTCCAGGAACACAAACCTACATGAGCCTAATTCTATTCCAAGGGCCTAAAACTTGGTAACACTGAAAACCATAGCAATGTTCATGTTTAGCATCAACAGCAGCCAGATCAGGACTGCATCAACAGCACTGCAGTTTACTGCCAACAGTAAACTGTTACTAAACATATTTCATATATTCCAGGTGCGATCATGTGCCACCAGAAATGCCTTGGCATAGACAGTAGCAGGTCTGGAGGGCCCACTTGCACTAAGGGCTAAGCAACCAAGGACAAAAACAATGAAACTGCTTACTGGGTAGGCAGGCAGAAGTCCTCCAGGTCCCACAATATACTGGTTATGCAACAAGGGTGGTACACCTTGGGGCAGGTTTGGGGGAGCTTTGCCTGCAGAATCAAAATACAGACATTTTAACAAGCCTTTAGAAAAGAAAAGGCTTCAGCATTCAGACAATATAGCTCACAAATTCTGGTGGCTGCACTGTCTTGGCTTGTAAGGAGTAGAACTATGCCAGAACAGCTTTGTGCTGCTGGGTGAAAATGCTGAAAACAGCCTGAAGAGTTTAACCATGCGTTAAGAAAGGGAAAGGACAGGCTACTTAAGACTGAAAACAGTCCCATCAGTGAACAGCCTGACTTCGTAATTTACTTTGTCCAAGAGAATTAGAGGAATTACAGAAACTTCTCCTTTCCTCACTCCTCTCCAAAAGGCAAATCTAGACATAATTCACAATCTGAGAGAGCAAATTCTCTCCTTTCATTTTCTGCTCTGTCAACACATTCCCTCTTATCACCAGCAGAAGACTGGAAAGCACTAAACGTTGCCAGCATACTTTCTGTGGGTGACTTACTGCAGCTGGGAATAGCAAAGAGAAGAGGACTGAAATGGTTTCAGATGCCTCCATGAAGCAGTGCTAGGAAGCAGAACAGTAAAAGAACAACGCACTACAGCCAGTCATCAAACACTTGATTTACAAGCTATGGAAATGAGAAATCCTTCTGTAAGTAAGATTGGTCTTAGTATTATATCATTCATTTCCCTTCATAGGATTTCCTTTTAGCAGTTCAGGTTTATTAGATAAGAAAGAGAATTTAGCACTGCTAAATTGCACACCACTGCAAGAAGCCTCCCAGCCTTCTCTCTCCATGGCCCCTCTGTCTGAAGTGCTACTTGCTGTGGAATGACCCAGCATCAGATACTTTCTTCTTTTCTGTATAAGTGGCAGTAGGGATGTGACATATGATAATGAGGACACTGCAGTATATTCTGATACTGCCAAATGAATTCAAGTCACAGAGAAGACTGAAATTAAAGCTAATGTGAACTCGCAGCCAAGAGCTGATCTCAACTTGGGAGTACAAACTGAGTGAATTTTCTAGCCCCAAACTTCCCAAGTCAGAACTGCTCTGGTGTCTATTTATAAAGCTCTTTGGGGACAGAATGTGCTATATAAATGCCACATAACACCCTAACAAATATTTCAAATAGACAAAACCAGGCAATTTTATTTCATAAGCCAGCAAATACAGCATGCTGGAAGTGCTAGTCAAGAGTGCAGACTTCTGAGTGCAGTTATGGCTGGTGAGGTGCTCAACTGACAGCCCTGCTGACTGAAATCCTCTGTCTATCCACGTGATCTGTCAATATTGCCAACCTGAAGACACTAAGGGAGCTGCCCGTGTGGTGGCAGCTGGTATGGACACACTGGTAACACTCAGGCCAAGGCTGTTTGTAGTGTTCATACTGTTTGCCATGCTGACAACTGAGGAGGTGGTGCTAGTGGCTGAGGTTGAAGCAGTTGAAAAGGTTATTGAAGGCTGGAGCGAAGTTGTATTCTCAACACTAGTGTGCTAGAAAGGAGACAAAAAGAATGGGAATCACAGAGAAAATAAACCACAGTGAAAGAGGCTGGGGTAAAAAAAAGAGAAATAAAAAAAACCAACAACAAACTTTCAAGTAACAGCAGCACATGCAAAAGATATACATTATCTGTATTCCAAGCAAGCAACTAAGTTGCATGCTTGTGATATTTTTTTTTGTGATTCAAAGAAAATTATTACATGAGAGCAACATTCAAACTGCTGTATGGTCACAAATTTATACCACAGTAACTCATATGTAACATGTATCATTCCATCACCTGCATTTTGCCAGCTAACCTCTCCAGTGCAGACCACTAACAGTTCACATTTTGGACACAATTCAGATTGCCACTTCCATGTTNAAAGGGAGCTAGAAAGAAATTGCAAAGAATTAATAAAATTAGTTTTTCCTAGAACTGTTTTTAATATATATACAAACACAGACTGGCAGTAGGACTTTAGTTAAAGAATAAAAACTCCAGGAGAGTGTATAAACACATGCTTAAAGAGAAAAATTATTTGTAAGGGTGTGTATGTACATGGGTAAGGATGNACTGCTTGCCATGCTGACAACCGAGGAGGTGGTGCTAGTGGCTGAGGTTGAAGCAGCTGAAAAGGTTGTTGAGGGCTGGAGCGAAGTTGTATTCTCAATACTAGTGTGCTAGAAAGGAGACAAAAAGAATGGGAATCACAGAGAAAATAAACCACAGTGAAAGAGGCTGGGGTAAAAAAAAGAGAAATAAAAAAAACCAACAACAAACTTTCAAGTAACAGCAGCACATGCAAAAGATATACATTATCTGTATTCCAAGCAAGCAACTAAGTTGCATGCTTGTGATATTTTTTTTTGTGATTCAAAGAAAATTATTACATGAGAGCAACATTCAAACTGCTGTATGGTCACAAATTTATACCACAGTAACTCATATGTAACATGTATCATTCCATCACCTGCATTTTGCCAGCTAACCTCTCCAGTGCAGACCACTAACAGTTCACATTTTGGACACAATTCAGATTGCCACTTCCATGTTTGTTTTTATTTTTTTTTAAATAAATTTGTTACAAGACATTCTTTCTTTCTTTTTTTTTTTTTTATTTTAATTTCATCCCCCCCTTGCTGGCATGACAATTTCCCCTGCAGCTGTGTGACTGGCAAATCTCTGTGATAGCTATTCCTGATCTAGCACAAATCACAACTGGTAAAGACTTTTTTTCCCACTAGAGGGCTGGCAGTCCCTTCCTGAAGGAAAGATTCTGTTTCGGTTCTTGACATGCTGGGACACACCAAACTTGAAGAGATGGTCTCAACTACCAGCTAAACTGACTATATGCCAAACATCTGTTGAAATGCAAACAGGACTTACCACATGTGATGTGCTTGAAGACAACACTGAGGCAGGGGAGAGGCTACTCTGATGATTGGAAAGGGAGCTAGAAAGAAATTGCAAAGAATTAATAAAATTAGTTTTTCCTAGAACTGTTTTTAATATATATACAAACACAGACTGGCAGTAGGACTTTAGTTAAAGAATAAAAACTCCAGGAGAGTGTATAAACACATGCTTAAAGAGAAAAATTATTTGTAAGGGTGTGTATGTACATGGGTAAGGATGTATATGTGTGTATATATACATATACTCCCACAGGGATTTCTTCCTTTCATTAATATCCTATTACCTTTTAATGAAAAAAACTCCTGTAGAGAGTCACTAATACTAACAAGAAATACCTCAAACACCATTCATTCATATTTTTTTCAATTTACTGTATCTTCAAAAAAACAATAGTTGCTTCAGGAATTACACAGCAATGACTCCAAGACACATGGAAGTCCAAAATCAAACGAAGGGTCATGCAAACACAAGTCGTGTTTCTCACTCCTTCCCTGAGAAACTGCTGCTGCCTGCCATGGGGACAGGTTTTAAGTGAGGCAGTGCCTTGGTTTGACTCATACAGTATTTCTCACATTTTAAGCTGCAGAACATTAACTCGACCAATTAGAACTGCAGGGTGTTTGCCCCATAACTCGTCCAGAGGTCTTTAAATGTCTCCCTGAAAGGTGACTGAACCTGGTTCTTAAACATTTTCACTGACAAGTTATACCTTACATTCCAGGTCAAGAATGTAACTTACTGTATGCAACACTCTTTATAGTATTCAATAAACTGAATGAACACTGAACAAAGGCAAACCACGTATATGGTTTGATGCTCAAAGAAGTCCCTCCTCATGTGAAATCAGAAGCAGAAAAGATCCTAACCATAAAATTATTGTAGTGCTTCGTATGGAAATAGCCACAAGAAAACACAGTAGTTTTCACACCAAAGCTGAAGGCTAAATTAAATGCCCAAATTTAAGGGCAAATCCTTCTAGCAGCTCTTCAAGGTGTGAGACCAGAATAAATCTTCACAGTTATATAGATTAACTTTGATCCTTTAGAAGTGTTCCCCGTCTGCAGGAATTATGACACCACCACTTCAGGCAACAGGGGAAGAAGTAGTTCAGTCCAGCAAAGAGCTTTAAACCACACCCAGCCCCACTCTCCCCAGGCTCTTCTAATAAGCCTTAATTCACCATCTGGCCTATGGCAGACACGGACAAGAGTCACCATCACAGCCAAGTCAGATATGCTTGGGATTCAGGCATCATGACAACAGCTGAAACTTGGTACCTGTCCAGCAGCATCGACACCTGACTGAAATTTCTGTCAATGTACACAGCTTTTCAACAAATAAACGTGGGGAGGTGATGCTTCTAACATGAATGGAATAATTCTTGTTTGACATATTTACTACTTTATTCAACAAAAAACACGTGTATTAAAAGAGAATAAACTATGTCTTACCTTTGAAAAAGGAAAAAAAAAATATGATAGTCTATCAAATCAGTTTGTTCTATTAACAGATACAGTACAAAGATGAGTATCGAGAATAGAACTCAACCAGTACAGCTTCAGGATGTCACCTGAGGATGACACTCAAGTAACAGGCACTGAGAACATCAGACAGACAGTGCAAATGAGCCAAATGCATTTCCAGGAACATCAAAAAACATCATATCTCAAGGAAATGTCTTAGAAAAAGAAAATACACGTTTTCCCCATGAAATTATTTTGGTTTTTTAAGAAATACAAATATAAATGGAACTATACTATTTCAAAATTAGCCACAAAGTAAACTGTTACAGAATTATTTCAAATATATGACACTGAACAAACAGCAGGCACAAATTAGGAAAAATAAACTGGGGGAATCAATTTAGCTAAGTTAGCTGGCATGATTGAAGCAAACTCCTTGAAACACAAAGCTATATATATATATACACCACGAAAACTTGAGGCAGCAGCTGCTCTGCCATCAGGAGGCAGCCCAGAGCTCATACTTTGCAAGGAGAACCATCTGGTTCTCTTCTGAATCTCCTAATTTCAGTCATGTCAGAGAAGGGGACCCTGGTGCCTGACAGCCCCATACAGAATCACACCTGCCCTTTCCCCAAAACTGAACGCCTCTGTATATCACAACTCCTACTGTACCTGCTTAACTGGGAGAGCGAGCTGCTGGCCAGATCACTGGCCTGAGGCAAGCTGGGCAATGCTGCCACATGCTGTGATGCTGAAGGCAGGAGCGAGGCTGTGGTGGACACCACGCTGGGCAGGGAACCAACTGAAGGTAGTGAGGGAGAAGGCTCTGTCTTAGGTGCTGGAACTGATGAAGTAGCTGCAACAAGTTAAGAAGAGGCATTCAAAGACAAACTCCAGCACACCTGACATCCCAGACTGGATTCAGCAGCACAACAGCATTCTCCCCTGGTTTACAAGAACCTGACCATTAAGAACTGGTAACTTCATCAAGCAATTTGGCTATTTTTTCCCTTTAAGCTCTTTACTTAAAATAGACTTACAATTTTCACTACACATGTAGTAAGCTTGTCTTCTGCACCTCACCTGCCGCTATCTGGATTATTAGCTTTTCCTTACCAGTAATTTTGAAATTCCTTTGTTTTGGTTCAGCAAACACAATCCATTTGTGCCTTTTCAAGGCACTGTACAAATCTAATTTTAGCTACAGCTCTGTTTCTTCATTCCAACCTACACAGCACCTTTGGTGATCGAGACTGAGATGGCTGGAGTATAAGGGTACACACAACTTATAAGCTTGGCATAGTCAGCCAAAAGTGTACTGCAGTACAATAAAAGAAGCTACAATGGAAGCACAGCATTACTTAATGGTTATAGGGTTGTCAAATTTGACTCACTTTATCTAACTTAGATAGTAAAAAGTGCTAGGTTTAACATTATACTTTTTAAGCTATAGAGTAAAAGTTGTTTATCACAGATGTGCCTTTCCAAAGGATCAGTACATTGTAACAAGATGCTGAACAATTCTACTGCCCAACATGATTCCCAGATGATTCACTTATCTCTTCTCCTGCAAAAATAATATAAAGAATGAGAGGCACTCAGTTACCAATAAAACTCAGAAAACAGTTGAGCCCTGCCTTCTGCTGGGCCATGCTTCCAGACCACACCACAGGCCACTCCTCGGTGCATCAGCACTAACTTGTAAGGCATGTGAAGACATTTCTAGACTGGTCACCAAACAAAAGTCAAATACACACTTGGTAGTTACACATCACTTCCTATAATTTATTGGTTTAATTTCCTAGCTAAATGACCCAAGTCAGGTTGTTGGGTTGCAAGGCAAACAGGAATCAAGAGGTCTTGGCCTTGGCAACATATACGACAGAGAAGGAAATCCAAGTGATAAACAAACACAATCATAAAGGCAGTAACTATGTCACCTGATATCTCCTGGCAATACTTACACTAAAAAAGCAGTAAATAACACTTAAAAGTCTCAATACATTTAGAGCAAGGTTCCCTTCTTGAAGAAAAATTAGATACCCTCAACACAAGGCATGGAATCACCATCTTAAGACCTTTACAAGATGCCTGTACACAAAGTGCAAGACAGAGAAAACCAGAGACAAGTAGGATGGTCAGAGTTGTAACACATCCATCACACTCTGAACTAAGGGTTTAGGAAGCACAGGATGTGGGTATCTAGGGAGAACAAAAGTAACAATGAGAGATGAAAAACTAAGAACTTTACAGCACACACGGAAGGGAAAAAGTATTTTCAAAAGTTAGCATAAAAATTCAAAATCACTTGGATGCATGAAGCAGACTCAATGGAAGAAGATTGATTCCACTTTATGTGCTTGAAATACACAAAAACCGCTGATATGTACCCAAAAGAGAATTAGTACAGGAAAAGAGACTAATGAAGCCATTACAGACTAATTTAAAAAATACTAGGAATTTTTAGATCTTTGTTTTGTATAGCAAAAAGCCAAGTCCTGTAGTGAATTTCATACCTGGTTTATTAATTCTGTACATGAAAGTAAGACAGTTTTCCACTTGAAAAGTTGTCTTCATATATGTCAATCTTTTACATGGTAAGTCTTTGGGCACATTCTCCTCCTGCTCATTTAAACTGAACTCCTCACTAACAAAACACTGTCCCACTAATGACCCAGCTGAAGAGATGCCTAAGAGGAGGTTAGATCTAAAACTGAGGTCCTAGAATGCCAAAAGATGCTAATTCACACTGCTGTCCTTAAAAACTTCCACAGAGCAGCACATAAAGTTCAGAAGAGTGAATACTATACTTAAATTATTTTAACTCCAGGAAGAGAGGTTTTGGGGTGCTACAGGTCAATACTACACTAGAAACAAGCCAAGATGGAGAAAGAGTAACACCTGTACCAGAGCCAGTACTGAGCTATTGTTCCAAGGTATCCAGGTACCCAGCAGAGGGAATGTGTCTCCCTTATTCCCCATGGGCCTCTAACAGGGCACAGGTAGCACTACACCCAGTGAGAGGTGCACTCAAAGAATCTGACCTTGTTTCATTACAGCTAAATCCTATTCACATCTTCCCAAGTGAGAACTGGGAGAACTGCTAAGAAATTTTACATTAATTTTTAATTTCATGGTTTTATTTTACATTAAATAACTTCTAGCAGGCAAATTCAAGAGGAAAAGCAGCAGCAAAGGAGCTTCTCTAATTCTAAGGTTGTTTAGGTTTGTAGATTTAATTGAGCTGCTTTCACACATCAATTTTAGTCAAGAAGCAAGCAGTATATCCAAAGCAAGCACAAAATAAACTCAAATAGGTCAGCCATAAATTAGTCATGGAGAACAATATAAAACCTTAAACCCAGTGTCACTGCTGCACTTGTGTGCCCAGCAAGCAGTAAGGAAAGATCAGAAAGTCTTGTGCACAGCTAAGCTTTGCAAACTTACTGTCAAGAGTTGTCTGTGTTCTAACACCACTGTGCCCATTCTGTAAACAAAGGAGAAGTGAATGAATAAATCATCTTAGAGGTACATTACATTTTCAGACTGAATCACACATCGAACATGCTTCATGCAAAATTCTATGTTCATTCTAAATTGAACGACAAGGCAGAAAATTAAATTTTTACTGCCTTTAACAAAACCACATAATAAAGTTGTCTCAAGTACAAGGTGTCCTGAACATACAGAATCCCATACACTGCCCTTAATACACCCATCAGCAGCAGACCTTCCCATGTACTGCATATGACATAAAACTTCAGGTTCACACCAATATGAAAGAAAGAATTGCATTAACATATAGGAAATGGTTGTGCTTTTGATCTAATGTAACTCACAATTTTAACTATCCAAGTTACACAGAGACGCCAATTTTTTTCCATTGAAAGATAAGACTTGAGAAGCACCAGTTGTTTTTTGGGTAACGCTGGAGTACAGAAGTGGATAGTCTATGCTTGATCCTCACCAGTACATACGAGCTAGTGCAGAAGACAAGTGTGACTGAGCCAACACATAACAAAGGCCAGAAGTAAATAAACTTACAAACTCTCACAAGTTCCTTAAACATTTAATAAATTAAGTTCCCTTAAAACAAACCTACATTTTATACACAGAGAGAGTATGTTTTTGAATCTCCCAAGAGAGATTCTCTCTGTCCTGTATTAGACCTCTCCTTATGCTTATTAAAATAACACATGAAACTAAATCCCACTGGCATTCAAATCCAACATAAAAGTAATGCTGGAGAGGCCAAAAAAGGTTTGGGATTCATTTGCGAGGTGCCATATACAGTTTATAAATAATACACCTCTGGATAGAAACTGTCTAGTCATGGCAAAATACAATGACTAATATTTACACAGAGGTAGTTCCACTTTTAAAAGCTAAGCTTCAGGGAGGGAAACTCAGGTCAAATCTTAGATGTTCTTAAAAAAAAAAAACACAACAAGAAGGTCAAAAGACAATTTAAGATGTTAAAATCTAAAAAATCAGAGGTTCTTATACCCCAAATACAGTACTGCCAAAAAAACCTACACATTAGAAGTAAAAACAAGTAAGTGGCTGGGCGTGGGTATGAAAAACACCACTTGGCTTAGTTAAAACATTAACATACAAGGGTAGTGCAAGCCTAACACAGGTAAGAGTGTCTCCCCTTTTCCAAGATGTTATTTGTGAAGTCGACTCACCGTAACTGCAACAGGGGTTGGTTCAGACGGAGCCATGGAGCTTTGGTACGCTATCCTACTATGCACAGGAGTCTGCTCATAGGAGGAAGTTGTTACTGGGCTAGTGCTCTGGGACGATGAGCAGGTCAGACTGGAGGAGCTGATGGCAGAGGTTGTGTAGGTGGACTCCTGTACTGTATTGGATATTGGCAAAGAGGTATTCAAAGGATCACTGGAAAAAGTAAAAATTATTTAGCATCTCAGTATCTCAAAGACCTTCATGAAAATATCAGCTCCTATACAGTTATCCAGAACTACTTTAAACATGCAGACATATCTACATGATTTATAGTAGACAATGTAAAAATGAAGAAATAGGACTATATAATATTGTTTTAGTCCTCATGAATCACTGCTTCAAAACATCAGGTACACTATGCACCATTTACCTTCCTCATTCCAACCCAACCAAAACAAGAGTTTACACACAAGCAGTTTTCAGTCACATTATTTACACCTTCTCAAAGGATAAATTAATAATCATAATCACTCTTTTCTAAACAAGCAGATTGATGAAGTCTGGTATATAATGAGAAACACACATTCTCTTTATATTAGAATTCTAATGTTGCAGAATGAACTATGCAAAGAGTAAGAAAATACTTAAGAACATGCAGGAATCTTTTACTTTCCGAATAGTTCAAATCATGTATAAAGCTAGAAATTAATATGAAAGTTTATTTTTGTTAGTATTTCTGAATTAACTTCAGGAAGCCTTTAACTGATGCCAATTTTTGCATGAATAAGGATGAAAAAGTGGGCTACTGGTACACTGGTACTTATCAGTGGCTATTTTAACATTTCAGTAAGAGCTCTGGCATACTGACAGAGTGGTTTCTTTTCTCATCCCACAGGAGCATCAGGTCTGTAATCTAGTGCCAATCTACTAACACACATATATGGTACAAATGTCAACTCTCCTGGATCAAATAGAGGAAAATGTGGGTTGTGAGGAACAACCCTAAAAACAAATCCCAAAATCAGAGCAATTAAACATGAGAAAGCATTTCTATAAAGGGTAGCTTATTATAAGGTTATTTATATTCATGTCATCTCCAGCTTTGCATCCACCTATTCAGGGAGATTTTGATTATCATTAGAGAAGGAATTTCTCATCTTAAGATGCAATTCACAGAAAACACTTAGCCTTACAATTCATCATATCTTCCCCTCCCACTACATTGTAACTGTCTTGATGTTTTTGGCACAAACTTAGTCCCCTCTAGAAGACAAATGCAGGAGGGGAACTCACACATACTTTACAGATTTTGAGTACAAGCTATTGTTGGTTGCCTGGCTGGTATTCTCACTGCTTGAAATTGATCCAAATTCTGGGAGCGCAGGTTCTGATCCAAACTCCAAAGCTCCAAACTGAACATTTAATCCTGTCACATCTGCTGATCCAGGCATCTCCACTGCAGAGGCAGGAATCTTAAAGGAAGAAAAAAAGCCAACATTTCTATGCATGCACTATCTGTATTAGATACACCAATAACTCACACCCTCTCCTCTCTTCAGCCACAGTCCTCTTCAGTTATTGCCTCAGCCTATGCTGCTAAATAGAACTGTGACAACAGTTTATATCCCATAAATTGACTACATCCCTGTAACCTGGAATTAATTCATTGATTCTGCTCTGATCTGAAGCTGAAAGAGCAAACTATATATTCTACAGTATCTAAGTGTCATCTGTGTACATCCCTCCTCCTCAGCCAATACTCTGATTGTATCTAATAAGTAATTTCAAAAATCACTCAGCAACAGTGGTTTTTCCACAGAGAACAATCAGATGTGTGCTTGGAAAAGACATCACCATTGTATTTTGCACCTAATGACTATTCAGGTTAGGATTTCCTGCTTTAAAAACATGAAACAGACCAAGGTCTTTGCAATTTATATGCAATATACGCAAAATAGAATCACAGAATCATTTAGGTTGGAAAAGACAATCATTGAGCCCAGCTATTAAACCCAGCACTGCCAAGTCCTTAACTATGTCCCTAAGAAACACACTTCCACATCTTTTAAACAGTTTCAGGGATGGTGACTTCCCCACTTCCCTGGGGAGCTTGCTCCAGTGCTTGACAACCCTCTCAGTGACGACATTTTTCCTAATATCCAATCTAAATCTCCCTTGGTGCAACTTGAGGACATCTCTTCTTGTCCTATCACCTGTTACTTGGGAATAGAGCCCGACCCCCACCTGGCCACACCCTCCTTTCAAGTGGTTGTAGAGTGATAAAGTCCCGCTCAAGCCTCCTTTTCTCCAGGATAAACACACAGCTTCCTCAGCTGCTTCTCAAAGGACTTGTGCTCCAAACCCTTCTCCAGCTCTCCTCCCCTTCTCTGGACCAGCACCTCAATGTCTTTCCTGTCATGAGTGGCCCAGAACATGACGCAGGACTGGAGGTGTGGCCTCACCAGTGCTCAGTACAGGTGGACAGTCACTGCCCTGGTCCCACTGTCCACACTTGTACTGCTGATAAAAGTTATTATGTTTTCATATGGACCAAGGACAAGCCAGACTCCATTACCCACCTTGGACGCTGGAGTTATCCTTCGTTTTGGTGGTTTTATCTGTTTCTGCTGCGTTTGATGGACAGTCACTGCCTGGTTATCCATAGATAGAGTGGGAAGCTGTAGCATTTTGCTAACAGCTGTAGAGGTGTCTACTGGTGATGGCTCTCGGAGTTTTACCTGGGAGGAGGATGACTCCAGCCCAGGAGGAGGAACAGGAACCACCTGCATTTGCTGTTGCTGTCGCTGGGTCAGCTGGCTCAGAACTGGGGATGGTTCAGGCTGGGATTTAAAGTCTGGTCAGTGTTGGGAAAAAGAAATATCAAAATTAAAGCACTGAACTCTGCTCTTCACTGTTCTACTCTTTATGGAAGAATCTGGGTGACCTGACACACTCAATATTATGATTTTATAGCATGTCCAAGTCTCCTTCAGACATCACACAAGTTTCACGCTAACAATTACCACTGTAACAATAAGGACAACACTTGATACCCTCTACTTTAATTAAACAGCTGTGGGCAAGTGTTACTTAGTTTTCTCCAAAAATACAAAACAAATCTATCTACACAGTCCAAATATTACCACATAGTAGTCCTCAAAAACTGTTACGGATTAGTTTAATCAAACACTGCAAGTTTCACTGTAATAAACTGTGCTGATAAAATGTCATTACTTCCAAGGGGTAACGAGTTGCAATTTAGAGGTATTGTGAATTAGGATTCCCTGCCCTTACATAGAAGATTTTCAAAACAAATAGAAAGTGATCTACCATTTCATAACGGCTGAGAGAGATGCTGGACATTGACAGGTTTTTCTCAAGTCTTCCCCTTTCATATTTTTCAGATGCTGAAAGCCATGAAGTGGCCCAGAGCACTAATCAACAACCACAACAGATCTACAGCATTTGCAGCATGCAGCTTTTTTTATTCAGTTGGCAAAGTCCATTAAAAAGCAACTTAAAATGTACAGAAACATTTATTTTTTGTCAGAATTTCTGCATGTCAAAGATAGTAATTGCTACCAAATTGACAGGTTATCTATACATAAACATATACACATACACGAGAGATAGAAGAGCTACCCTTTTCACAGTGAGAATACTGCCAGGAACAACACTGCAGAAACCAAGTCCCTGTCATTTTCATTGTTTCTACAATTTTGCTAAATTACATGAAAAATTCATACAATTATGAATAGACAAAACAAGTAACCTGAATCATTCTCAGCACACTAGGGAAAGAACACTGAGACACGATGTGCATTATGAAGAAATTATACAGTACTCATTCAAAATTCATGTAATGGTTAGAAGAGAATATTTTGGGGAAAAAAAACCAAAACACAATACAATTTTACACTCAGCTAGAAGCAGCATAGGTACAATGAAAATAAGTATTTTCCAGCATTTGTTGAAAAACAGTCACAACAAAGTTCCACTTGAATATTCAAGCACACTAAATCAAAGATGTCATTACACGGAACACTCAGTAACTTCAAAGATGTAATGACATTTATGTATAGGTTTAATCCTATCAATACTTAGTTTCTGATATACTTGTGAAGTCAATTACCAGCGAGTAAGTGTAATTCTTACAATGTTGTGAGCAATTGTATTACTGGGATTACATTTTTGAGAAGAAGTCTTCCATTAAAGCCATTTTAAACTGCGATTGATTGTAAGACATCTTATGGGCTAAGAGAGAGGGAAAGAGAAAAAGCTATGTCAAAGCACTTACCAAACTGACTGAGGACTGAGGACTGACTAATAGGTGGTTTTAGATCCCAGGATGATGCAGCAGCTGTGCTAGTGGTGGCAGAACTATTGTTCTGTTGAGAGGTAAACTGACCCAATCCTGGAGATTTCAATTGGTCCAAGATTTGGGAACCAGTCGAGTTTGCCAATTTAGAGGATCTGAGTTCTCCAAAGCCAGAACAAAGCACTGCAGACTACCAAAAGACAAAGAAGAAGAGGGGAGGGAGTGGAGTTAATTTTTTAATTACTAGTTGAAACATCATTACAGGGTCAATGTCTACAGCAGCTGCTATTTGGCAGCAACTAAAATTTCTTCAGACTTAGATTAGTAAAAAAGGACCCATAAAAACTTCCACCACTGTAACTGCAATGATACTACCTCACTAGGACCCATGAATCTTAAAATAGTATATATTTACTAATGGTTCAACTGATTTTCAGAGAATAAATGCCCAATTTCACACCCTCACAACTGACTCAGAAACAGGCAGGATTCCACAAAAAGCAGTCAAATATGTGCTTGGAAACAACACACTGGTTTTCTGGGCTACAGCTCTTCACTATAAACAAATCATTTTTCCCTACATCAGCAAGCAGTAAACACATCTGCTCTCTAATCAAAAATTAATACAACTCCTTCATGCAAACCCAGAAACAACTACATAGCAAAACGAAAAGACAATCTTTTTTTGGGGGCTGTGGGGGCACTGAATGGAAGGAATCAAATTCTTAACTTGCAACCTGAATTTTACAAATACTTAAACACCTCATTAAATGACCAGCACTGGAAAAGTTGTTTAACTTGAAATATCTACTTATGGACAATATTTAGAAAGCATAAGATAATTTTACCAGACTTTGAGGAGAATATGAATTTACAGCACTGGAGCTGCCAGTTCCCGATGCCATCTGGGTGCTGTGCTGAGAATTTGTGAATACTAAGGCTTGGCCAAAGGTCTGTGGCTGGGGAGCCTCAAATGAGCTGCCTTCTGTCTCTTGGGTAGATGTCACTGGCTTCTGAAGCAGTGTCACCAAATCAATGCTGTAAAACAAAGCGAAATTTGGCCTTAAACATAATCATTAAACTGCATTGACACTGAAGAAAGCATTAACAACACTAAAACTTCCATCCCAGCAACAAAATTATTTCTGATGAACAGTCTTTTCAAATATTGCTTGTCTGCCGTGCAAAAGACATAGAACAGAGTTTTTTGACACTAAAAAACAAACACAAAAAAACCCCACTGCTATGTGAGTCAACAAACTAAAATGTTTCCTAACATTACTTGAGGGACATCCACTGGAAGAATGGAAAACCAAACATACGAGCATACTCCCTTTAAGACAGCAATATAAAACTGCAGACCATCTGACACCATGTCTCGTGCAGATCACATCCCTATTACATGGAAACTTTTGTTCAAGTACAGCAGTTTCAGGATGTTTGGGACCATTAGGCTATTTAGTTATCAGACCTCACACTAACCAACCACCAAAGTTTTCATCACACAACTTTAACCTGCTCTCCAGGAACCACAGTCAACCGATTCCACGTTGTCACCAGCCAGGCATTTGAGGACAAAGGCAAGCAAAAGAAGACAGCAGTTGATATATCTTTGGTTCTTGATTGTAACTCTCTGTCATCAGTAAATGCCTATAATTGTGATGTTTACCAGGAAATTCACCTTCTTACCAACACGAGCTTTCATGGGAACACATCTGTACAGCACTATGTTCTGAACACTTGCTGCATCTACAAGGGCAGGCTTTCCATCTTCTGGACACCAAAGCCAGAGCTTCCTTTCCAACAGCAGAGACCTTTTCTTCCCTGCTACATTTCTTTCCTGCCTGTAAGCAGTCCTCATGCAGAAGATGCATTATGCTCAAGGATTTGGTAAGTTTGTCTCCACTTCCATAATCAAAAACAGGTAACTCAGGAAACCACAAAACTAACAATTTGCAGGCAAGGCTTTGGCAATTTTCAGATGAATTTGACCCATGTCTGACCAAGGTTTAATTCAATACCTTATGTGTGCAAGCTAACATTGTTTAATCAAGTGGAAGGTTTTTAAAGTACAGGGCAAACATGAAAGAAGAGCTTACCTTTGCCCAGGAGTCACATGATTCTCAGCTGGAACAGACGAAGCAGTGAAAACTTTTGTTTCAGAAAGCTGAAAAAGAGAGAGGGACAGTGAAGGGGGGAGGTATTTTAATCAGACACATGCTTACACTTCTCTGCTGAAACATCTGCAGAAATTCCATCTTCGTCATGCACTTTCAAAATAAAAGTAAAGCCAAACTACCATTAGAAACAGCTACACTGCAGCTCTGCTTAAAAAGACAAAAACATGTAGTCAAACTTCAGCAAAGTCTTCTCCACAGAATCAAGTACCAATTTAATTAAAGCACTAGGAAATTCGATATACTGGAAACACACACTCACAGCAGTACACCCGTGTAACTACACCAGTCTGGGAAACAGTTTAGCTGAAAAACACACTGTACAAAGTAATTAACATGACAGCCGGTCTATCATCAGCTCACAGGCGTAACTTAGGACAAAGCAGTTCTGATAAACCTTGCTGCAGGAGGCCAACACACTGCACAGCTCCCACTCATTCCAGGTATCCTTGTGTCTTACATTTTGGCTCCAGCACCACCAGAGGTAGGTCCTGGGGGGACCTGGTGTGCTCAAGTAAATACAGTGAACCAGCACTCAAGGTCCCTCCTTGGCAATAACATCTTTAGCTGATTGCCCCGAGAGTGCAGGTTTGAAAACAATAATAAAACAAGGACTATGTAATTCCTTACACTAGCATGACAGGTCAGATCACTCACAGAAAACTCCAGTTTTCACCATGCTGTTACAATAAAGACAGATACTTGCATAGGTACCTGGGGCAATGGAGCTGGCTGGTTGGGGTTTTTGGGGAAAAAGTGTGTGTGTGTGGGGTTGGTTTGTAGGGGTGTTGTCTTTTATGCATTGTCATTGGGTTCTCTAATACCTTTTCTTATTTCAAAAGTAGTAACAGCTAAAAATTCCTAGAGCTAATTTGTTTCTATTGACAGGAGTATTTGTAAACCAGAATGCATCTTAAGACAGTTCAGATTATGTTTAGCAAGACAGACATGCAAGTACAACATTTATATTTTAAATTTAATTTGCACAAAATCACCCTTAATTCCATTGGTGTGGCCTTATCTTTAGACTGAAGAATACTTGACTTATTCAAACTCTCACAAAGACCATCTTTAGACTGTGCCATTTGACTTCAGCTCTTCCAGGAAATGATGCATTTTTAATTGCATACACTGCTAGCAGCCCAGCTGAAAGGGCATCACAGGCATGAGCCAATTTCATCTGCAATCCCACAGGCAGTTCCACTGGAAGCATGTGTATCCCTGAACATGGACATCTGACAGGGACTCTCCCTACTGATTTAGAAAGGGCACAGAAGGGCTGACCGAGAGCAATCACCACTCAGAGGCCAAGGACGAATGTTCCGTTGACTCTCCCAGCGCCCACTAACATTGAACACACAAGGTCATGAAAAGATTAGTACCACCACAGTTCCTCCCTACATTTATTTCCCCTCCCTTGCTGCCAATACAATACACTTTAAACCCTCATTTCTGGAACACAACTCTGTCCTAAGTATAAGGTTGCCAGTCCACAACTCCACATACTGACCAAAACAAACAAAGTAGATTCAGCTTGAGCATATTTCCAGTAAAAAAGGTTGGTCCTCTGTTGTTCAGCCCTCTCCCCATTGCATGTGTTAGGTCAGAACTCTGCTTTCTGTGGTGTTACAAGACTCCTGCATTATATGGCACAAGAAGGTCAGCTAATGGCATGAGCAGCAGCCTGTGGTCTGCAATCCCTTGGTTAAATATTAAATTCTTCATTATGCCGACAGTTTCTTATACTCACACAAGTGAGGATAAACCCAACCATGGACAAAACACTGGTGAATTCTGAAAACGAAGTAAATTAGGGAGTCTGAGGATGTGTGTTAAAACACAAAAACATGCCTGATGTGTGAGAGGAAATGTTCCCTACAAGTGAACCAGCATGCAAACACACCTGTCCAGCTGCCAGCTCAGCTGCACTGAGGTTTACACTACACTCTGCAGCAAACTCAATGCCACAAGCTCCAACCAAGCACTTAATTCCTAACTCTGCTGGGATTACAGCATTTGTCAAAACATGTATTTTGAGCTGCAGCAAGTGAAAAGTTTTATTACACAGATGTATTTAGTATTTCTTAGAAGCAGCATTTTCAGCTCCAGACCAAGTCATTATGCTCACTGTACACTACACTCACAAATCTTTCACTGAGGCTCTCAAATGTGCCCAGAACTGAATGAACAGTCATGAACCATTTGCCAGTGTTGTCCTCACAAGGGTACCTCCTCCATCTGCAGGGAAATATCCATGCTTTCCAGCTCCTGTTTCTGTGATAAAATCATTCTCCGATCATATTTAACAACTAGCTACCAGCTCCTGTGGTAGAAGAACAGGAATGGTGAGGAGAATAGGAAAATATACTCCAGCATCCTCAGAGAAACTCAACATCACCAAATCAGAAATAAAAAACCTTATTACTGTTTGGAGATGCTGTACTGAAGTTAAAGAAATTAAAACAAGTTCTCATGCCACTTCCTGATAAAGGAAACACTCCCAATCAAAACACACTTTTCCTCCTCTTTTTTTCCCCCTCTTTTGTTTCAAGTGTTGCTGTTGTTTCAAATAAAAACCAAGATTACTAATATTGTACAGAAAATGTTTGCCTTCATCCACTTTTCAGCAATTTGTATGTATTCTCCTTTGGACAGTTTCTGTAGCTAAACTTGACTTTCTTCAGCCAGGAGAATATGATCACAATTTTAAGAAGAAAACCCAGAGCCATCTACGGTATCTCAACATTTGTCTGGTGCTTCACTGTCCATGACCTGAACATTCCTTTAACGAAATATAACCTCCTATTTTCACTGCAAGCAGTTTCCACTCTATTTAATAACATGCTGAAAACCTATTATACTTGCTCAATACTCACTACTAAAGATAAACACCAGACAGGAAAGATCACAAAGATTTACTTCCTCTCAGGTCAATGTTAAATTTCACTCACCTGCTCACACTTGCACCTGGCCAGAGAATACCACATCTAAACAGAAATATTCTTCAGAAAAACACCTGGTCTTTCCCTGCAGACAGCAAATACATCAGCTTCCTTGGTTCTTTTAATCATTAGTCATGCTGCTGAATTGTTTGTGATACACTTAAATGTGTGGCTACATTTTTCAGCCACAGGTTCAATATTATGCTTTTGTTAGAATAAAGCCAGAGCCCATTATATGCTCCTAAAGCAACCTCTTCAGATTCAGTAAACTAAAAATCTCCCTCTCAGGGACCTCTTCTATCAGTAAGTAGTTTTCGGCTATTATAAACAACTTTTGTTCTGTGAAAGCAGTGAGAAATTGGATGCAGTACTTCAGAATCAAGTTCAGGAGTAATAAAAATCAAGAATGATCAAAAGACAGGGAAGAGTGCCTACAGGCAGTAAGTCTACAGCAAGGGCTTTCTGACACAGCACCAACCCTTTCACAAATCACACCAAGCTGTTCTTTTTTCACCATTGACTACAATCCTGAAAACTTTTCAGTTGTTCCTTTCCGGACACGAGCCCCTTGTTCTGGCGGTGTCTCTTTATCCCTATAAAACAAATGGGCACTAGGCTATATTGAAGCATTTTTCATTTCAACAGGTCAGGTCTTGCAGAGGATCAAATTTCTCTGCACAACTGGCTGACTTTCAAATGCTATTCCAATGATTCTTGGATTTCCCACACATTTTCTTTAGCAATGATTTTATTTTTACTTCATTCACAGAGGCAGTAGTGGCATCTGGCCCAGGACTGGACTTTTTTAACAACCCCTCTTAGAAAAGCTCATGTCCAATAAGGGTCCTCCTGCAAAAGACTCTTTTGCCAAAATTTGCAAGGTAGATTTCAATCCACTTGATGCATTTTGTGATGGAATGGTAATTATTTTTAGAACACAAGATGTAGATCAAATCTCTTACAAGTACACACTCTATCTTAACAGTTAACTCATAACTTACTTCAAGATCAAAATCGGGTTGATTTGAAGGTGAACCATTTTCCATAAAACTACACTTAAGGGCACAAACTGAATTCTTATGCTTTTTTTTTTTCTTTTTTAAATCAAATGGATCTAATTTCTCTTTTTGCTTATTTTGGGCTAGTGTATCTAAAGCCTGACAGTTCACTGGATCTTCCTGAACACCAGCACATGAACCACTTTTTCCCAGCTTACGCGGATTTTTTCAGGACTCTAAAGTTAATAAAAACTAACAAGGGGCTAAAGAGTTCAAGATTTAGGTGTGTATTATTCAGCTTTAACAACTAGTTTTAAAAAAATCTATCCCTACCAAGTCAGCACTGCTCAACACCCCACCCATACCACAAATGCTGTGTTGTACCAGCACCAAACTGAGGTGAGAACAGACTGTAAGTTTCCATCATCCTTAGTCCACCTCTGGGTTATACTGCAGAAATTGAGGACAGGTTTAAAAAATACATCAGTTTTTGATGGCATTAATTGAATACAGAAAACCTAGGAATTTTAGAGTTTCTTTCCATTTTCTCAAAAGACAAGTCCCTCTCATTAGGTAAGGATGGAGTTTTCTTATCTGTTACATGGAACATTCACTCATTTCTAGGGATAACACTGATGTCCCACCCTACGGAGAAGGCAAAAGGGATTTCCAAGACAATCTCTCTTCTGAAAACAAACTTGAAATAATGAATGTTCCTATAAAAGACAGAAGACTTAAGAGTTTTTCCTTTCCATATTGCCTGACACTCATTTGTTTTCTGAACTGCTTAAGCTTTCATACAACTGAAAACTTCAAATCACAAATGCAATTTCCACGTGATGATCACAAATGCCAAAACACATCTCATCTGATAATGAGCGATAACTCATAGTTTGTACTTGTAGACAACACATCATGATGAAACAATGGGAATTAAGCACTTAGTGTTACCTTCAGCACACTACTAGCTCCTTTTTTTAATATTATGAATGCGAAGTGGACTAAGTGGAACAATTACATAGATTTCAAACAATGCATCAAATGAGAAATTTAAAGTGGACAGTAAACGTCAGCATTTAATTACATGCGAGTCTTGTGATAATATGGCTTTAAATCTCTGTACAGTAGTAGGGACAAGTGTGCAGTTAACACCCATCAGCAGTGGGCAGTGGGCAGTGAATTGCAACTCACAAATAATTAATTCAGAATAAAACTTAATTTTTTTTAATCTATGCACTGTCCACCCAGCAAAATCCATGTATATTTCTTGATAAAATTTTATTTAAAAATAAGCTTATCTGAATTTTTATATTTAAACAGAAATTACAGCAAGAAACACAGTAAGAAACAGCACTGCATGCACACAGAAAAGGCTTACTTCAAACATTTAGTTTTTGGAAACAAAACAGAAACTCTGAAGAGAGTAAATGATCAACTGGTATATTCAACAAGGTGCACTTACATCTTCATTCCAATCTTCTGCTGTCCATTCTTCTATTGAGTTTTTCCATGCTCCTGTTATAATTGGGGAAAGAAAGACAACAGGCATAAGTTAAAAGCAGAGCATTATGTTTCAACCCTTCTGCTTTATAAGCAATCCTGTTTTCATTATTAGTGGAAACCAAGCAAGGCGATAGTGGTCGGAAAGATATTTGGAAACACAGTTGGAAGCTCTAGAAAACTGGGCTGGAAAAGTAAAGTTTTGGGAGGGAAACACCACCACTCCCTCATCCCCCACCTTTAATTTCTGATTTCAGAAATTTCTCAGCCACTATGGTACCAGACTTAGGTTGCACGAATGCATGTCTGCAGCCGGTGATTAATCCCAAACACTGGAAGAACTTCCTCTGCACCCAGCCATGGTGAGAGGTTACTCAACCCTCCCACGGGACCTCCCGCTTCATGCACAAATTCATACAGAGCCTGAACAAAACACAACCACAACACTTGTTCCAACATCGACAACCCTGCTTACAACACATTCAATTTTGAGCCCCGAGCTATGCCTCTGGAGGCTCCTTTCCAACTTTTTAGCTCTCTCCTCAGAGCAGAACAACAATCCCTCACCCCAAGAGAGCAGTGTTATTTTAAAACATATATCATTCTTATAAATGGCAGCAGAAAAGACTTTAAGTCTCCACTGTAGCTACAAACACTTCTTCCTGTAACTTTCAGCAGAGTTTATCTGGCAAACACTGCAAGGCAGCATGCAGTCCACAGTATGTAGAAATGGGTAATGAGAAGAAACGATCCTACAGATACAAAAACCTGATCCCTTCCACAGGAAACAGCAGGCAGAGGCATGCAAGAGCAATACAGGGACTGAAGGCCTTGCCCACCAGTGAAAGCACAGGAAAGGTTGTCCCAGCAACAACCAGAGCCTATGTTTAAATCACACAACTGCAAGCAAAGAAAACAACAGCACCAAAATTACTACCACCATCATCCTTGATCAAGTGCAAAAGCAGAACTCTGCTTCAATCACCTCCTTTCACTTAAACAGGAACCCTCTGAGACACATTAAGCCAGAAACAAGCCCACTCCAAAAACAGCATCAAAACCAGCTCATACTAATGCCAGCACTGCATTAGTGCTTCCTTCTGTACACCACAAAAAACAGAGGCTTTGGCAGAGGGTTGAACAACACTAATCCAGTGAGGAGACCAGGTCTACCACAAAGTTACACATGGTGGGGAAAAGAGAGGGGGTTTATACCTTGGAATCCAAAACTATGTGGCAGGTCCTGAGCAAGGTAACATCCACTCTGTGTTGGCTCTGTGGAGCAATATCAAGTTGCCTGAAACATCTCATGCTCACATTTTAGCAAACAGCCCTTAACCAGGATATTGTTACACACTGGTAACTGATAACCACAACACCTCAAATTTCTAGAATAAGCCACACATTTCAGCAAACAGCCCTTAACCAGGATATTGTTACACACTGGTAACTGATAACCACAACACCTCAAATTTCTAGAATAAGCCACACATTTCAGCAAACAGCCCTTAACCAGGATATTGTTACACACTGGTAACTGATAACCACAACACCTCAAATTTCTAGACTAAGCCACACATTTCTACAGAAATTTTGAAAAGGAAGAAAGGCCCAGTGAACAGCAGTTCTTAGAGAAACAGTTAATTTTCTTTCCCTTCCACTGACCAGTACAGAATCCCTCCTCTGAATATTTCTTCTTTAAAGAAACAGTCCTGGTATTTGCCCTGCTTGTATTTACCTCCCATGAGTCAGTGAAAAGCCTGCTTCTAGAGGACAAACCTTCTGCTGGTATCTGAATTCTAACAACAGAGCTCTGAGTCTGATAAAATAAACACAGAAAGAGCCCAGACAAATCAAGGCCAAATCCTGAGCACCACCCACCACCTTTGGGAGACCCAGCCTGTTTGGGTTAATACTTGTGATGTTTTCCTGATGTTCACTTCAAATGTTGATCTGTTGTTCTACTTGTGAACACAGTTCTGAGCATTTAACTCTTTTTAAATTCTGAGCACAACTCTTTCCCTTTTATTAGTTTACCCAAATTGACAAGTTTATTACTGACAATTATTAACACTCCTCCTGCCCAACTCAATCCTTCCAGTTTCAGTTATGTCACTGCTCTTCCCTGCACTAAATCCAGTTTGCTAATGTTTTTTCTCCTACTGATGCGATTTCTAAGTCAGATCTTGCCACAGGCACATCAATTTCCTTTTAGCCCAAAATCCACATTGGCGTTTTTGCAACTCCATGTATCCTCTTCCCAACCTTTTCCCCAAGCCTTGCAAAGCATCACAAGTCAAGAGTCCTCTGGTTTCCACCAGTTTTCAAGGATCCTTCTCACACCACCTTTAACCTAGGTGGCTCTCTGTGACTCTTTCCTGTTTCTCATTGTAATAACTTCTGTTTGAAAGTTACAAAGCCAATAAAAAGTATGAAATACGTTTTTTGCTAAGTCTCCAGCTATTTTCCTCCAATTCCTCACTTCCAGTCACACTATTTACTTTTTTTCCTTTCTCTGAATAATGAGACATTGATTTTAGCCCCAAATAAATTTAACTTGGTCTATGTCAAAATCATATACTAATCCTTTCCTTCTGGATTACATTTTCACTCTAGAAAGACCTGAAGGCTCCTTCTGACTTTTACAGATCTACCAAAAAAACCCCAAACTAAAACAAAAAAAAAAAAACCAAAAAAAACCAACCAAACAAAAAAAAACCCAATCAACCAAACAAAAAAACCCACACAAAACCCAAGAAACAAACACCAACTTCCTTGTAATTTCCAAGCAACACAATTCCATTCCTCCCTCTTGACAGCTACACTATAATTTATTTTTTATTTGTCATTCTCCAGTTTCCAAGTAATTTAAGGCTCCTCATAAATAAGATAACAAAGGAAGTTTTTGTGTGAAACTCATGAAACTCTATCAAAGTAGAGGCATCAGTAAATTACCAGAACACAATGCCATTTTTACAACCCACTTTGAGAAACAGGCACCCCCAACATAACTTATTTACAAAAACTGCTGTGATTTGCGCTCAGGAACCCTGTACATCACAAAAAAGGGAAGAGATGAATCATGCTATTCAAACTTATACCCTTTAGAATGAGGACTGGTCATTCTATTACTCCCCACCTGCCCCTTCTTTTTGTCTTTCATCTACACATTATTTCCATAAAAATAAGGATGCGGGAAAACCAATGCTGTATTATTTGAAATACAACTGGCCTTAAACATTATGAACAACTAAAGATTTGCCCTCTACTATGTATTTCAACCAACAACACTAAATTACACCCCCAAAAAAGTTGCTAACTTTTCTACTGGATTACACAATGGTGCAGCTGAAACACCCTTCTCACTCGCGCTACTGTGATTCCTCTGGCATCTGCAACAATTCAGGACATGAGGTTCTAGAGCACTTACAGAGCACATATGAAGGGAAAATTCACTATATATTTAATAAAAGTGTTGATATCGATCACTTCCCAGCACTGGCTAACAGAAGAAACACTTAGTAAATAATTTAGAATCCACAGAGAGTTTATATTTACATGGTGTCTTCAGAAAACATTTTGATAAGCAAATTGGGTTTGTTCCTCCAGACAGTTGCTCAGTAGTTGCCCTATTATCTCCTCTTTAATGTAACTACAGGTCAAAGACACTAATTTTCTAAGTAACTAGAATGAGCTAATATTGTTTCCTTCCTTTTTAGTTTAAATAAGAACTGGGACTGGGTAACGGGGAAGCAAGAGAGATTTTCCATTCTGCTCTTCCTCTGTTTAACTTCTTACCTGGAATCCACTAAAACCACTTAAAGCTTTATGGATTTCCATGCATATACAACTCCCACTTTCAAATCTTTAGTAACGCTACACTGGGAACTCAACTGGGTCTGTTGATTTGTAACTAGTATAATTCTACTGTCAATTTAGAGGGAGAAAAATTGAAAACTAGTATCTGGGATTAATGTGTCAAATCATGCTGAACTTAGTGCAACCTACTTCCAGCCCCATACCTTGCCTGCCACTCCTTCCCCCCTACCACTGCCTCCATCTTCATTCTGCTTTAAAATTATTACCCCAGCTGCAGCTTCCTCTAAAACCCCCAAGATGCTTTCCATCCCAAGGCTGAAGGTGCTTCCCACTTGGACAAAACTAAATTATTCAATTTTAAAGCCTCTCTTTTTAAAGAGATTCCTTCCGGCCCAGGGACTTCTTTTAGACATTCCTAGACCTTGTGTAAAGAAGCAACTCTGTAAAATAAAACACTCTTCAGAGAGATATTTTTGGTTTTTCAGTTTCATCTGCATTGAAAGTGAATTAAGACTAGCAACAAAAAGGTATTTAACATCCAAAAAGAACAGTTACATTTACCTAGTTTACATTTCCACCAACAGAGTAATTTTGCAGAAACTTCCCACACTGACATTCACTCATTCATACCCCTAAGAACCACTAATCTGGCAGGGCCAGAGAAAATTCCCAAATGCCTTCTCACACCTTTTTCTCCATACCATGCCCTCCAAATTCCCATGCATGCCTTAAGCTGTGTTAATGAAGTTCAGCGTGGTTCTTGATGATGTGCACACAGCAAAAACACGCTCAGCATCCCAAGAGAAGTTACACACGCCAGCTAGAACTCTGAGTTTCCACCAATCTCTTCGCTCAGCAACACATCCTTCACGTAGATACATTCATAGTTTTAGAGGGATGTGTTTACTCACAGCAAGCTACTCTTACTCCTAGCAGAATTCTTCCACTACTGAAGACTGAGGAGAAGCCTACAAGGAACGGAGGTCACCATGAGAGAGGTACATGAAGGCTTCTCTGAGTTAGCAAGGAGGGTCACAAAACATTTGAGCTTACTTTGGAAGCACAGCACAAGTTGTGTGTAAGCCACAACCATACAGCTGCTATCGTTAGTAACACACCAGTGATCCTCTCCCTCTGGTCCAGTCTCCTCGTACCTTTCCTGCAGGTCTTCTTTCTTCAGCTAGTTAAACCTTACTGCTTCTGCAATATTTTTGACAACATACCCTGCTCTTCATTACCAGATAGCAAACAATAGTATAAGGATTCCAAGAGGAATTTTCAAGACATTAGATGTCCTCCTTATTTGAAAAACTAACACCAGTGAAAATAAAAGGTGTGTTTCTGTTTGCACTACAGCACTAAGTAATCCCAAAAGTAATTCCTTGGAAAGATGCCATATTTGGCAAGAGTGCTCCCACTAATAACCACTAATATGCTCAAGGTCACTCTTCCACACTGGACCAGAAAGACTCAGAGGTACAACACAGGTCTTAAAAAGTCCTCCTAAACTCTGAGCCTGTCCTTGGTTAAGTGGAAAATGGTTTGTATGAAGTTCAGAAAGCTGCATCTCAAGCAGCTCCCAGCTCAGCAGAGCACTCCAGGATCTCCTTTCACACTTGACACAGGCTGATGAAAAATCACGTGAGTAGACTTCAGCAATGAAGAGATCAGAAGAATTACCCATTGCTGCAGTTAAAAAAAATATTCTCTCACTCAATGGTTCTCAAGTGCAGACAAAAACATACATGAATTTCTCCATCCTGACAGGATTTCCTTTGTCTTCACCTCCTGTCACAGAACATGGGAAGCAGCAAGGTATCCTATTTTCTCAATCACAGATAAGCAGGTCCCCCACCTCATTTCTGAATTGCCACAAGACCATTTCTAAGTGGTTCCTTTTCAAACTATGGCTGTCTCTTGCCTTTAGCTAGGAGTGTGTATTTCTCGCTTGGAACCCATACAGAAACACACAGCTGCCTCTATCTTCACACAGGCCAACAGCTTTTTGGCTTCCATTCAAGTGTCCACTCATGTTTTAGTTAATAATTCTTCTCTGAAAAGATGGCAGACCTTGGAACTCTCCTCCATCCCAGAGGCGCACATTCTTACATTTCTGCGTTGAACCAGTGGGGTTTCCAAAGCCATCCTAGTGTCACTGAGTGAATTCATATTTGTAAACTGTATTTCTTTTCTTTTCCTTCTTAGATACTCACACCCTATTACATACTGCCCATGGACCAATCAGTTCTATTAGGACTTATGCTCCTTAACCACATTAGGTGAGATCTTAAGCAGTATTAAGATATCTAAACAGTTCTTCACATAAAAGATTCTTCCAATGACTCTTCAAATGCCTTTGTCTCTCAAGGGTTTGTGAGTACCATAAAAAGACAAATTGCAAAATGCCTTCCCTTCATTCTTACAAGAGGGACACTCAGGCTATAGGATGTACTCTGCACATCAGCAGCAGTTAAATGATAAAAATGAACTAGTATCTGTGTCACAAGAGGTGGATTCACATTTTCAGAAGTTAACAGAACACTAGCAGAATAGTTATTTTAACTGCAATTTGCTATAGGTCTTCATTCCAATCCTTCCACTTCTTGAAGCATCTTACCAGTTCCATCATCTGCATCATTCTGACCAGCCTCCCAAATCTCTGATTTTGGCCCAAAACCATCAGTGGCAGAAGACTCCGTATAGTCTGCAGGGTTAAATGTCCTAGAGTTTTAAAAGTTTAAAAATGGAAGAGAACACATGGGTCATTCAATGAGCACAAGGGTCATTGTTTTAGCTGAAGTTGTACTAGATTTAACATCTCAAGTTCCACCATAATTCACTCTGACAGCTTTCATTTCAAAAATTTTTTTTCTTCTATGAGCGGGCAGAGATAAAAAAGGGAGAAAAGAGAAAAGGAGAAAAAAAGTGAGAAGACTGGAAAACAAAACTCCTGCAGATAAAATGAAGAAATTCCTGAAAAAGCAGTTAACAACACGCCTACCCCTCCCAGCCTTACAAAGCATTAGTTTATACAGACAATGATAAGACCCTCTCTGCTGCTAAGTTTTGCAGCAGGTGGCTGACTGACAAGTAACCAGTATCATGTCCTTTCAGAGCACCAGACCTGCCCAAGACAGGAGTAGGAACATCAGTATGATTATTTTAAAGTGCTCTTCTGACAACAATGCCAAATACTTAGATGCAGCTAAAAGCTGAGAAAAGGATTATTGAAGAAAAGCCTCTTTTCAGTTTCTTCACCTACAAGTATGAACAAGAAGGATCATTAGTGAAGCAGAAAAAGTCTTCTGTTCATCATGACATCACAGATGTTACATGAAGTGTCATTAAAGGCAAGCACTAAGTGAAAGTAGTGGAGGCTTCATTTCTATAAAGCAACTTACTCCAACAAAATTGAGAACGAACTTTTAAGCTGCTGAGCAACTTCTTCTGCCTCATCTGTTTTAAGGTCCATGTATGTCCAAACAGCTAACGCATGAAACCTCAAAAACAGGACAAGTTCAGAATCACTGCTTTCTAGTTTTATACAGAACTTATGCATTCTACTGAAACGGATCTGTTTTCAAATTGACCTAAGACTCTATGCACAACACAACTTTCAGCCTCCAAGACACTGTGTGGCTGGTACTGATAGCAGGTGTGCTTCTCCAGGTTTGAGATATTAACACTGAGTAAACATACATTAGGTCTGTATCAGTGTGCCTAACTACGAATACTAATTTAAGATAAAAATGTTCTATTCATCATGTAAGAGATTTGTCAATTCTTGAATCCATACTGGTTTATCAAATATACAGCAATATTCATACACACAGTGGCAACATTTAATACTGCCACTGAGTTTGATCCTTGCCAAAATCTGTGCTCTGCATGTTTCTTACCCCATGCCTTGGGCTGAAAACCTCCCCGCTCCTCTCCCTCTGCCACGTCCAAACCCTAGGAGAGAAAACACCATTTAACAGCAACAGCAGAGGAGCCGCCAGTCACTAGTCTGTCACATTAGAGAATGCCATGGTTGAACAAGAAAACTACCATAACTGAAGTTAAATATCATTTACCTCCCAAACTCCCATACAGAATTTGTTTCCCTAACAGACGCAAATAAGCCACGGTTCATCTAAGACCAACCATTTCAGAAGGACGTGCAATTCTTTACCATCTCTTCCATACCTTGTGAAGTGGCTCTAAATGCCAATATAAGAACTTACCTAAAGACTCATCCCAAAGACTGCTATTGCCAAAGTCATTAGACACTGTTCAAAATTGTCTCTACTGTCTCACTCTTGCCCAAGACACTCCAGAATCCCAGCCTCCCTGTGTACCCTGATTGCTCAAGGAATTCCCTATTCCTCTTTATCTATGATGACAGCGTTGAAATACTCTGTTTCCTTCTCTGACTCAGACCACCTGTCCATCCCTACCCTTCTGTGCTTTTGCCAACCTCTGACCACACATTCCTTCTGCTTCCACCTTAATCACCAACACTGACATGGAAATTACCCAACTCAAATTACTCAACTTCCCTATTATCTTTCACAGGAATATTTATTTCTATTTTAACAAAAACAAGTATTTGTTGCTCCAGTTTTCATCACCAGCCTCAGTTTATGAGCTTTTTAATAAAATGAGTGGCTTGAATTTTGCAGACTGCAGTGTCAACAAGGCATGAAAATTTGTATGTTCTTTAACAATCCATAAAGCAAATGTCTACAAAAACTGTTAGCAACTATTCCTTACATACAGCATATTTTTGAATAGATTTCTCTCCCTGCCCCTTTTCAAGGGTTTTATCTGAGGCTTTTCCAGTTTGTTGGGTTTTGACAATGATTATGAATATTATTCTGTAATACAAGAAGAGGAAGAGGTCAAGAGCTACAGTACAGAGAACAAAACAATGCTTATTTTAATGACAAAATTATGTCATAATTATAAGTTACCAGTTACTACAAGTTTACCAGAGTACAAAAATGACAATCCTAAATCACCGATACACTGAGGCCCAAACATCAGAATTAACCATGACAGGCTGTTTGAAGTTGGATCAGAATTACCTCTTATTTTCAGGGGACCACCTGAACTGACTAAGGAGCAGTAGCTCCAGCACATGGTAAAACCAGTTTAGGAAGCTCCTGTTTTAATGGCTTTCCACTTCCTGCCCTCACCACTAGTTCTTCCCCTTGTTCCAGTTCACTGTTCAAGTGTTAAAAAGATATTTCTGAATCTACTTTTTCCAGCACTTCTTGGAAGCATCAAAGCAGCAGGATGAAACAAGTAGAGGAAGGATTCCCATGCAGCAACACACAGGATTTTGTGTGGCCAGCTCTGCCACCTCTGCATTATTTTCCCCTCTTTGCTCTCTTTTCACGATCGGCTGCAGAGAAGGCAGTGAGAGGTTAGGAAAGAGGCAACAACTGCTGCAACCTGGCATTTGCCATCCTTCTTCACCAAGCCCGTGTGCTCTTTGCCATAAACAAGTGTCCCAGACCCCACTGTAACAAATTGCTTCCAACCTGGCCTCTGGACCTCCTTGCTCAGCCTACCTACTCTACAGCTCTCCTTCGCCCACCCAAAATCCCCAATCTGGGAAGCTGCTCTGTGGCATTAAGAGGTCATAGCTCCCAGGTGCAGAGAAGTCAGAGCAGTCTGGATTTTGTCCATTGAGTTTTTTGAAGAGCCGAGCCAGCTACACAAGGTTACCAGGGGACATGGTGGGGGCCATCATGTAATAAAATTACTTCCTACTGTTATTAATACAGCATTAAACACCATTTATTGAGATTGCACAGAAGCAAATCAACAGTTTTCTGACTGCCTCAGGTATAACTGGAAACTGCGAAACGAAAAACCTGTCAAGCAGAATTAAGTCTGAGTGAAACAAGCAGACATTAGGTACAGAGAGGTAGCTGGAATAGCTACGATGAGAGAAGAAATAGATTTTAGAAACGGAGCTAAGTCTCCCCAGCCTCCCAGGTGCAAAAACCTGAGAGAACAACCTTAGCACACTAAACAGAACACAGCATTTTAGGAAGCAAAGTATACATAAGATACCATCCCATCATGGACAAAATAAACTACTGGCTAAAAACACCAGTAAAAACCTCTTACAATTTCATAAATTGCTGAAAAGAATGTTGCCCCTAGAGTTCCACACATAGTCTTAGACTACTAGCCAAATAGGTATTTTTTTATACCAGATCATGTTGAAATTAATCCTGAACTTGAATTTCAAGGGGATTCCCTTAATTTCATGCAGCTGTGTATGTGCTTTCCGTCAAAACTGAAATTAAGTTTAATCAACAAATGCAACATAAAGCATTCTAATGAAGACAAAAGTGAAGCACCAAACCAGTGCGGTTAACACTAAGTTCAAAGCTAGAAAAGACACAAAGAATTCATTCAAAATATGGGACAGTAAGTACAGACCACTGAAATATCACCCTAACTCAGACATAGGATCTCATACATCATGGTGAATAATGCAAGATGCATTATTGGGAAGGGCTGATGCTCTCTTTGACACAACCACTAGACCACTAATATATTCTTGATTTCTCACAAGAAGAAAGTTACTTCTCTCAGCTGTCAAAATTAAAATATGGCCTTAAAATAACTAGAAGGCACAGTCCTCTAACACAGAGTCATGAAACAACTGTGAACGTCCATAGGGTGTCTGCAAACATTTTATGCTTTTTAGCAGTGACTAGAAGGTCAAGTGAGTAAATGAAGCATAACACCAGAATTCAGAATAGGTATCCAAATTCTGACTCAGCAATCCCACAGTAACCTGAACCCATTTAAATCAGAACCACTACAGCTGTGGTCTTCCTCAGCAGTGATCACAACCTCTGCCCTTTCCTGCACGGACAGTTTTGCACTTAACAATGAGTGAGCACCAAACAACTACCAGGAAACAGTATTTGTTCACTTTTAGATAAACTCCCCAAACCCATTCTCTGCTTGTTGAATGTCAGAAAACCAGTCACTTTTACATGAGGGTAAGCCACCAAAAAACCCTGCTGTTCCCAGCTAACATGCTGCTTGTCTCTTTTATCTTGGTTAGTTTTGCTGTCACCTATCACCTGTTGTTTTTCATGTGCCTTAGCATAGCTTCCAGGAGGATCTCATTCATTATGTTGCAAGGCACAGAAGTGAGATTGCCTGGCCTGTAGTTCCCCAGATCTTCCTAACTTCCCTTTTAAAAATGGAGGTTACGCTTCCTTTTCCAGTTGGTGGAAACTTCACTCAAATATGATGGATAGTGGCTTCCTCTGACAGTTTCCTCAGGACTTGTGGATGTGTCTCATCAGATCTCATGGACCTTCAATTTCTTAAATGGCCTCATTAATCCTGATCCTTTCCTACAGTGGGTAGTTCTTCATTCTCCCAGCCCCTGCCTTTCGGTTCTGCAGCTCAGACAGCTGGAGATCTTGCCAATAAAGACCAAGGCAAAAAAAAAAATAAATTATGAAGTACCTCAGCCTTCTCCACGTCCTGGTTACCCAGATCTCCCATTTTCTTCCAGAGAGGGCCTATATTTTTCCTAGTCTTTCTTTTATCCCCAACATTACAACTTTATCATTCCTAACCAGAACACTGACCGCCCAGACAATCTCTATTTTTCCCAAGGTCCCTGTCTTTGCTCCCACCCTCTGTGGCCTTCCTTTTCATGCTGGAGTTTGTCCAGGAGCTCACTGTCCATCCATGCAGTCAGGTGTTTCTGCCCAACTTTCTCTTTGCTGGGATGCATCAGTCCTGAGCTTGGAGGAAGCGATCTGAAATATTAACCAGCTTTTCCTTGGCCCCTCTTCCCTCCAGAGCTCTATCCCATGGCACTCTACCAAGGAGAGTGAAGAGGCCAAAGTCTGCTCTCCTGAAGGTCAAGGCAGTGAATTTGTTGTGTGCCCTCCTCACTGCCCCAAGGATCTCAACCTCCACCACTTCATGGTCGTTGCAGCTCAGGCTGCCCTTGACCTTCACATTCCTCACCAGCCCCTCCTTGTTGGTGAGAGGAAGGTCCAGCACAGCACATCTCCTCACTGGCCCATCTATCACTTGGAGAAGGAAGTTACCACCAAAGCATTCCAGGAACTGCCTGTGCCCAGCTGTGTTGTCCTTCCAACACATCTGGGGAGGTTGAAGTCCCTCATGAGTACCAGGGCTTGTGAACCATTCCACTCCTATCTGTCTATAGAGGGCCTCATTCGCTTGGTCCTCCTGGTCAAGAGGCCTGTAGCAGAACCCCACTATAACAGCACCTGTCTCTGCTATCGCTGTAATCCTGACCCATGAGCTCTCGTCTTGTTCCCTATCCATCTGCAGGCGGAGCTCCATGTATTCCAGCTGGCCACTGATAGCATAACAGTCCCTCCTCTCCCCCACCTGTCCTTCCTGAAGAAGCTGTATCCTTCCATCACAACACTCAGTTCAAAGGACCCACCCCACCACATCTGTGTGATGCCAACAAGATTGTGGTCTTGCAGGCATGCACACATCTCTAATTCCTCTTGTTGATTCCCCACGCTCTGTGCTTACACAGAGACAACTAAGTTGGGCCCCCAGTGAAGACAGCTTACTGGCTGGAATGGCTACAATTCCTTTGTGCTGCCCTTCACGTGCTGTCCTGATGTCCTGAGATCCTCCTGCAGGTTCTGAGCATCTCTTGCTGGTCTTGACATCAAACTGGTAGGATTGGAATCAATTGAGGTTCCCCTTCACCAGTAACTTTAGCTTAAAGCCCTCTTCACCAGCACGGTAAGACCACAAATCACCACAGAATGGTGTTGGAAGCGACCTTAAAGATCACCCTGTTCCAATGAACCTGCCATGAGACACTTTGCTCAAAGCCCCATTCAACCCAGCCTTGAACACTACCAGGTATGGGGCAGCCACAATTTCTCTGGGTAACCTGTGCTAGGGTCTCACCATCCTCACAGCAAAGAATTTCTTCCTAATGTCTAAGCTAAAGGTCCCCTCTTTTAGTTCAGAACTGTCTCGCCCCCTTGTCCTACCACCACCTGCCCACATAAAAAGTCTCTCCTTCTTGTTATAAGGCCCCTTTGGGTACTGGAAAGTGCTAGAAGATCTCCCTGAAACCTTCTTTTCTCCAGGCAGAACAGCCCCAATGCTCAGAGGTGCTTTATTTCAAAACTCAGATTTTTGCTCTAATAGGTTTAGAGGAAGTTATTTCAAGAAAGAGCCCTAAAGAACAGCTGAGAGGAAAAGGAAAAGCAGCGTGAACAGGCAGGCAACATCCCAGATTTGTATTTATCTCCGACTACACAGTAACTGAAGAGCTCTGTCTCTGCTCTGGAATTGCACAGTCACCCATCCTCCCAGCTGAGTGTGGCTTAAGCCATAAGAGATAAGGAGGTTAAGTATAGAAACTTTGCATTCTAGGTATTTCACCCTACCAAAACAAACACCAAAGTTGTATGTAATAATTCAACTTATTTCTGTCTTTATTAGTCATAAACCCAGAGGTAATTAATCAGTTTTATATTCCGTATAGACTATAGAAAGCATTTTTAGATGCACGTGCAGAAAACTTTTAACTCTAAAATTATATTTAAAAGAAAACAGGTAACTTGATAAATCTAACTTATGGTTAATCTCAAAAAAAAAAAAATGTACATGACAGTTTCTTAACCACAGTAAAACTAAGCAGACTTCAGATTGTGACCTCCAGAAGGTCTGTTCCACATTTATGTTTTACAAAAAATAACATCCTTGCTAGTTCTGGCAAAGAAAATCCAAAATACATCCTGTGCCAACTGGGCTAAGTTTTTAAACGAGAATGTTTACACATGCAATTCTGTTATAGAAACTCAGTTTGTTCAAGGATAGCACAGACAGGATACTTCTTATCTAAAAATGTTTAAAAAAAAAGGAGATAAAAAATACAAACCAGACTACAATCAGATATCTATGAAAAGGATAAGCTGCTCTGCTTTCTTATACAGCCAGCAGACAAAACAAGAATTGGAAGGCTCCTTGCCATGCTGTTTGAGTCCAGAATTAAAACACAGTATTTCTCCTTTTAATTTCTGTTTTTCAGGAAAGAAATTCCCTGTCAGCATCCACATTTATGGCATTCTCATGTTGCTCTGAAATTATGAAGAACAAGGAGGAACAGAAGTGCAAGCGACAAAGCTATGTTCCCTTTCCACACCAGAATTACTATACATGAATCTGTAACAATTTCTATGCCGAATCAAATCCAAACATTCACCTACCTGCTAAATCATTATAAGTTATGGTTAATTAGATGTCTAGGGAAGAGCTCACAAACTGAAATCACAGTGCAGTCTTTCTGGATGCTTTCCTGATCTTCAACTATTTGTGGCTCTAACTTCCTTAGTCAGATATCATTTACATACAACAAAACCTTTGGTGCCTTTTCCCTTTCTTGCCATGGTTCTTTTTGAGGACAAAATTGTCAATTCTCTCTTTCCATACCTTTTCTTCACTCACATCATCTTATTGAAAGGAGTTCCTCAGGTTAACTACATATAAGAAGAACCACCTCTGCAAGTTCACCTTGATCCTGTAACCTGCTGATTCCACTTAATATTCTCTCTTTTGCATACTTGCTTGGAGTGACCAGTTGACTTCCCCACAAAACTTTACAGACCTCCACCATACACCCACTCAGTCCTCTCTCTCGCAGGCAGAAAAGTCCTAGTCTGCTTGATCCTCTCACCCCATAAATGCAACCTTCCCAGTACCCTCACAAGCCTTTTCTAGCTTTACTGCATCCTTCTCAACATTGGGTGGAGGAAGTGGGAGAAGCAGGCCTACACGTAACACCGCAGATGCCAAGAACACAGAAAAAGAGCCGCATAAAAACAACCTGTGCTTGTAAAGTTCCTCAGTTTGTATGTAAGGCTGCAGCTGATTGAAACAGAAATGAAGGAATGTTTCTAGAGCTGACAATCTAAAGACATAACCATACTTTCTTCAGGAGATTCCATTCTAGACAGTTGCAAATCCTTGCAATACTGACAAATATAATCACTTTGATACAGTCACTGTTCATCACCATTACAGTATTTCTTACATCCAAAATAAGCTTATTCAAGAAATTTAGTCTTGAAAAGAAACACAGACGAGAAGGGCAACTTGAGACACTGTCTGACTCTTTTCCAATACAAAGTTTACACTCTTGGTTTAACAAGATTAAGGACAGAGCAATTACAGATGCCATGTGTCCTGTAACACATCCTGTGAGACATTTTTGCTTCCTGCTCATCAGTCAATAATCTGTATCCACTTCAAATCCCTGATGTCCTGCATACCAGCCCTCAGTGGTGTTCCTCCTCTGTGCACCTACTACCTCATAAAGTTTCAAAGAAGGTGACACAGTCATTAATGGGAGATCTGCTGCACAATGAAGACAGTGCCTCAGCATCAGGGGTTTTCCCCCTCACCAAACACCACACTATCACCTCTGTGTCAATCCAATTGCTGCTATTTTCAGTGCTTATCATTTCTTAAAATTAGGCTGCTCTGCAGTAGAGCAGTAATATGATGGCCCAGCAAATCTTTCCCTAGAGCAGCCAGTAAGATAACTCCAGACTGGGAAGCCAGCTTAAAATAGAGTGACAGTGTGTTGCTCAGATAATTAGCTGACCCCTTATTCCGTATCCAATGCCTAGATTCCTATGCACACGCACAGTCTGCAGGAAACATTTCTAAAAAAGGTTCTGTGATGATCAGCAGCAATCTATTTACTTTCAGTTGAAATATGTTATCCCACATTTGACTACTCTGTACACAGAAAAGAAAGACCACTGAGCGAAATGGCAGTAAGCTTTCTATTATTATTTCTACTAATACCCAAAGAAAGAAGGTCATGCATCCCTGAAATGATGAGAATTGAATTAAACAGCTTTATACAACTCCCTGCAGATTCCAAGGGCTTGCACTGTAAAATTAATTAGGTATTTCCTGCCACAGAATACACACACTTGTCATATAATGATCCTGTAGTCATTCAACAGGTTTATCAGACACTTCATTAAGATTCTTTGCTCATAGGAATGTACAGTCTAAAATATCTGGTAGAGAGATACAATAATACTATGTACACTAAGTCAGTGAACAGAAACTGCTTGAAGTTGTTTCTGTTTCTCCAGTCACACAGGTCAGTTTGATCCGACAATGAAGTTTGAGATGTATGATATTCATCTAAAGAGCTACAGCAAAAGCAATGTCTAGTTCATAAAATTACAAAGCAAAACCAGACTGGCATTTAAAATTAACCTCTAAGTTTCATCGAACTATTAAAAAAAAATCCTGCTTTTATAATTTGGATATAAAGGATTATTTTATAAAACAAATAACTGAAAGACTTACAGTCTATCTATTAGAAGTGCTAACATACCAAACACTGTAGCTGTGAACTATACCACACCCTCCTCTGCACACACCATTTGGTATCTGTGGATTCACAGGCACAACCAAGACATTCTCACAATCCTCTAGAAGCTACTTCTTTGCATCCTTCCACTCCTTCAAGATGCAGATCTGGAGACAAAGAAGTTGGATGTGCCCGTCTCTGAACGCCTTGTTACAGGATTTTCCCAAGAGAAAGGAGTCCTTCAAAGGCAGAATTTTTCCTGGGTCAGACATTACCTATTAAGTGTATTATCTCTGCTGTATGTTTTGTCAATGTAACTCATTTAACATCCACTTTCACACACAATCTACACCATATCGGGGTTACCCATTTTCATTTCTCCTACTCTAAGGAAAAACAAGCCTCTTTCCACCCCAACCTGTGAAAATCTAAACTACACACTGAGTGATTCCACATCCAATCCATTATCCCACTGCTTCCACAGGATAGAACTGGAGTTGTACCTAAGACTCGGCCAATATTCCCCTTCCACAGTTCTCATCAGCTCTTCCATGCCAAATTCCTTCTCTTAGCAACAAGTTTTTTAAGTGGCCTGTACTTTCTCTGATTGGCTACCAAAAACCTGACAACCAGATCTGTCAGGCAAGCCTGACAACCAGATCTGCCCCAGAGAAACGGCACAAGTGCACATCAAACCCTTCCCTCAGAGCCACACAGATGGAATCCTGTGCTCTCCTTGCTGTCAAGGTACATCCTGAGGAGCCCAGCACACTCCCACTCACCGGAGGCTGGCATGAGCCCATCTCCATAGCCAGGGCACAGCAGCCTGCCACACAGAAAACTACCACGAATGTGATCCGAGTCAATTTTGCTAAGTTGTTCTGAGACCAAGGAATGATAAGGGATAAGAAAGCAGATGTACCCAAATTCAAGGTGGCTGAAGTGCTTATGGAATCAAAGGAGAACCGAAAAATGATTAAGAAGTGTATAAAGAAACAAATGGGAGAGTTCCATTTCAGGACATGAAATCAGTGCCAGTCCCACACCAATGCCACCATCTCACCTCTCCCACGGCCACGTTTCCCACGGTCTGAAGGCCTGTCTCCTTGGTTGTTGTCCACTCCATTCTCTTCATCTCTGACTGTGGAGAGAGGAGAGCTTAAGAGAAGCTTTAGAGATTCATACATGAGATAATACAGCCATCTGTTTAACGTGAACCCCAAAAGAAAAAGCAAGATTTTCAAGTAGATTCGTCAACAGATCTCAGTCAGCCCTCTCCTCTGGGGGCCTAGCTAGAACCAGTTGTTTATTTTGTACTGGACAACTAGGAAGCAAAACATCTAATAAGGAAATATCCCTCAGCAGGCACACGTCTACATGTGCCATGTTTTGCAGCCTACATTATTTAACTAATTACAACCTCATCTCTTTAATGAAGTCAGAAACACAGCTGCCTCACCCTCTGTTTCCTTGATAATGACAACAGTGAGAGAATAAGAGATAACCAATAGGACCAACCTTCTGCTGCCTGTCCATACCACATCCCTGTACAAACAGAGAAACTCAGACGACTTCTCCTCTGTATTTAAAGCAGAGGAATGACAACTGGGTGAGAGTAAGGAATTAAAAAAGCACTCAACTATTTTGTGGAAAACTCCTGACAAGGTACTCTGAAAAATGGTTGGCTCCCTGAAGTGGGGG
>VWZF01007188.1:46135-75388 GCA_013396755.1 Sclerurus mexicanus | reverse complement strand
GGGGGAAAAAAAAAAAAAGACTGGCCTCTGAAAACACTGATGAGATTTTGTACTGTGCAACTTCTAATGGAAAAATAAAACAAACAATGCCTAGACATAAAGCTGGGAAGAAAATATCAAGATTTGGAAACCACCTCAAATATCTTTAAATCCAGTTTACAAAAAGAGGCAAGCAGCATTTGTCTCTGGTAAAAATTTTGCCTCTCACTTTCATTTTGATGGATCTGATTTCAACTTTTCCAAGTGCAGCTGCCACTTTTATTAGTATGTTTTCATCTTGACATTATTCTACCCTACAAAGAGTCACAATGTCTACACTGGCACAATATTTGAATTTATTCCAATTATGAATTAGATGAGTTAGTTAATACTGTAAATATTTCTCCTGCTCTGAAGTGGAAAATGAAACATTATACTCATTTTGATTTCTTTTCTTATCTCTTAGTGTGGTGTGCAGCCCTTACAGGGAAAGGTATAGAGCTATGATAATGATGATAAAACTTAGATAAAAAGCAATCCAATGGTATATCCAATGTGAATTTATCTAACTAGGAAACATCAGTTCGCTGTTGTACAATGTATTACTGCAACTGTAGCAAAGTTTTAAATGCTTGAACTAACAATGAATTTTCTCTGTTGTAGAAACTCACCTTTGGCTGGTTTATGTGAGAAATATATGCTAGAGATTAATAATCATCCCAGTGTTTTCATTCCCCTTATGAGAAGATGAGAACATCTTCAGGTTCTCCCACTCATAAAAGGAGATGGAGTCAAAGCTGGATAATTTTTTCATTAAAAGAAACAAAAAAGTGTATCAGCTGTGCAGCGACATACTTGCTGTCAAGCAGTCTTACAAAGAGTCAACTCTAAAACTTACACGAAGTACAACAATTTTTGTAAGATCAATTCACCAAGCAAGAACAGAGACTTAAATTAAACTGAGTGTCTCTGAACAAGTGCAGACCATCCCAACACCAAGTCACGCAAACAGATCAAGCACACCTGGGGCACAAACAAGTTATGATCCCTTCAACACGGAGCTACAGTCGGATGGACTTTGCTCCAGTAAGCACTTGCTCTCAACTCAGTGAGTTCCAGCTGCAAGGAAGGTGTCTAAATCTTCAAAAATTAACCCCTATACGTACACTCTCGGCCACGGCTGCCTCCTCTTCCCCGTCTGTTGGAACTTCCCCGTCCGCGACTCACTTCTCTGTCCCCTCGTTTCTCTCTGTTCTCTTTGTTTTCTGAACCTTCCTTTCCAAGGCTTTTCTTCTTTCCCCCTACAGTCTCCCAAGAGGTCTATTTGGGTAGAATAGAATTAGACACAAAAGTCAAAACAGAAGACACAGCTCCCAATGGACATTCCACCTCACACCCCTCCAATTCGTGGGGAAAAACAAACTGGTGTTTGCATAATATCACATATGTAATACTTTGAAATCTACAGATATAAATTGCAACACAGGATGTATTTTTGTGAAGAGATGAGAAGGGGATACGATTTAGAAGTTAGATTGTCTTGGAGAATGTGAGGATCCCAAGTATTTCTAGCTATAGCAGGCTTCCACTAGTCCGGGGAAGCCTGGATACAGCCACAGCATAGGATATCTGCAAAGCAAGCAGTAGTTTCTGCTCAACTACATCCACAAATTTAGCAAGGAGCATGAACAGAGCTACCTTTTCTCACAAGGAAATGAAAAAAGCCTTCTAAGTATCACTGAGCAGAAGACTGATGAGAATATGTATATAGCCTAAGTGGGGGAAAACAAAGAAAACAGAAAAAAACCCACTACTACTCAGACATACTAGAATTTAAGACCCAGAAGAAAGAATGTCAGAACAACAGCTTGGGAAAATGGGGACATGATAAGCCAGACCATCCCCTCTTAACATGTACAGATCATCACACAGAGCAAAATATAGGAAAAACTATGTTTTCTAAACAAGACAAAAGATAAAGGTCCAAATATCAGGCTTCTGTTCAAATATTAAACTCCATCTTTAAAATAAATGCAAGGATGGTATTGAATCCATAGAAGTATCTGTAGGAGTTGCAAATAAAATGACTAAAACACTTGCCAAGAATAGTACTGCAACTCATGTATTATGCAATTGCATGGTTAGTCTATTGAGCCATAGCTGCAAAGCAAGGAAGAAAGGTATTATTTGCAAACTATTAAACCATTAAGATGACAGATAGACTTGCACATATGTCCCTATCTCCAGGAGCTTACAGCCCAGGTGAGGCCTTTAAGCAGAGTATTTGCATATGCAAATTGTTGTGAAGCACTAAAGCCGTGACCTCTGACAGGCACCTGTACCAAACAAAAAAAGGTTGTCCCTCAGTAATTTTAGGCCCTGTCTCATCTCCTTTCAGTTGCACCAACAGCACCTCAGCAGCCCTGACAAGGCAGGCCATGACCAACTAGCCCAAGCTACCTGGAACTGAGGAAACCAACGCTATCACAAAAGCGGGTAGCAAAGCAGTTTACAAGTACAAACTCAATACTGCAGAGTCCCCTTGGAGAGGATAAGAACAAAGTGAATGGTTACTCTCTCAGGCTGAAATCCCTTTTCAATTCCTCCAGTTCAGGAGACTGCACCACCATAAACAAGTGCCAATCAGAAACACAAAACAACACGTTTGAGTAACATCACTTTATTAGTGAGGCAGAACACTGCTTCCCACAGTAACTTTACCACATGGCTTCACCTGACATAGCCTGTGTAACTGCACTGGGACACTCCTGGAGCTTTAGACAGTAAAACACCTGCACTGACAACTGAAGAGCCCAGTCTATATCATTCAGAACACTCTGCTATTTCACTGATGGGCACAGTGCCAAAACATCTTGGACCTGAGGATAAGGCTACAAATTTGAAGAAGCAGCCTCTCCTGAGTAGGGTTTGGTAGGACTTGGGAATGATGAGTAAAAGGATGACTATGAAAGCATCAGATCCATGCTTTCCCACAACACAATTTTGGGGAAAGCCCTGAGAAGTCAGGCATGTCCTCCGAGAAAGAGAGGATGGTGATACCTCTGGGCATGGGGACCCATCACAGACTATTGAGGCTGCCTCCTTCTAAGGGAGGCAAGTGATTACAATGTCAGATGATGATGCCTGAGGCAACCCAAATGACAGTCGAGGGCCTGATCTTTGAAAACATGTAACAGAAGTCTTCTTCTTGGTCTGTTCTCAGATGGAAAGAATAATAATATGAAAGATCTTCTTTGTTCTCTCTTCAAAGGTTTAGTGAGTAAAACATGGTTGGGCACGAAATGTATCTTAGGTCTGTAGGAAGTTAAATGAATACAAGTCTAGGGCAAAGGAACATGTCCTTCTCTACTCTCATCCACAAGCCTCTACCTAAAGCCATTGTCACAATTGCTGGAAATGAAAAGTCTTCGTGAAAACTAAGTCACACAGCATAAAGCCTTGAAGATCACAGCATTAAACCCAAAAGAAATAAAAAAAGACAAAGATAAAACTGGCTGAGTACCAAATAAACTATAAATAGACATTCTAGCTATCACTCCTTGCTGTTCTAGTTCCTCCAATTGCACAGACACATCTTTCAAACAGGGTTTTAAAAAAACTTCAAGTGCATCAGAAAAGAGCAAATCTAGAAAAAGAGATTTGGGAGGCTGCATTCAGAATCAGTGGTACCTTGGTTTTTAATTTTACATTACATTCATGGTTAAACTGTTCTCGAGTACAATGGCCTTAAAACAAACCCTTCCAGTCGAAGGCCCAGAAATTTCCATAAAGAATAAATTTCTTCACACCCTTCAATTCTCTTCCCCTCTTGAGCCCTTTAAGTTCTCTGCTACTAAGTTGCATTTTGTCTACAGAGAGCAGTGGGTTCAGAGGGACTTGTCAAAAGAGCAGAATGTATTGGTATCAATTCTAGCTGATAAATAAGTTCAGAAGGTTTTTTCCATGTCATGATCACCTCAAAAAATTTGCTAAATCACGAAAGCATTTGACTGCCAACCAGAAAACTACTTTCAACTAAAAAATGGAAATATGAGAAGAGAACACATAACTGGCATATGACCCAGGTAGGTTTAATCAAGGTGAAATGCTCTCTTCTACTCCCAACTTCCCACCCAGCTCACTATTATATACTTCTGTATTTTAGAAGACCTCAGCTCTGATAAATGAAAAGGGGATAGAAAAGCAAGTCCCCTTGGTCAGAATGGTGCATGTCCTAGATTTAGGGTGTGAGGGGTGAGTTTCCTCATTAACAATAAGCCAGAGTACACATCCTGACAAATTACAGGAAATACTCTGTGTTCAGCATCAGGAAAGGAAGTCCAGGTTTCTTTCCCAATTTAGATGAGATGAAATCTAATTTAATGCCTTGGACAAAGTGTAAGAAGTCCCTCCAGCAAAAACTTCAGCTGCAGTAAAACATATTTTCTTAGTATCTCCTGGGATTAAAAAAAAAATTGCTCTGTGCAACATTTCAAGTGACATTATTTGTTGTTATATACACACTCTTTGGTCTCCTCTTTCTGGTTTTCAATCCAGCCATGCAAATGAGCAACACAGTGAAAGGAGCAAGTGCTTGCTGCACCCTCTCCTGTCAACCAGCATTGATCAATGCAACTTCCAGATGTGGAAACCTCTTCCAACTTCAATACTAGCAATGCTCACCTGCAGAAGTTGCACAGCTTAAAATATCTGCCTGCCCTTTAGGCTTATAAAGATTGACCTTTATGAAAAACAGTCTCAGGCCTCAAGGCTATGGAGGGCCTACACAGTAAGTACAAACACCACAGCAAGAAGCAGGCCTGTGTCTGAGGCAGCACTGAGTTCTGCTGCACGCAAAAGAAAGTGGAGGACTCTGCAAGAGACCAGCTGAACACCCACAACACTCTCCAGATTCAGCCTACTCCAAGGCATGCATGCAGTAGAGAAGCTGTCCCAGTCTCCACTTCCTTCAAAAGAATTTAGATGGAGATAGTGAAATTGCAAGCTTCCAAAATACGACTTTCCCAATCCCTTATACAAGTCAAAAAATGCAGCAAAGAGAAGGAGCAGTTTAAGACTGAAGTAAAACCTTACCGTGTCTGAACTTCCTTCCAGCAGTATGTTGATTGCTCTGTTCACATCCCCATTACAATCATGTAGTGCCACTATGCACTCATCCTGGTTTTTCCCCGTCACTTCCATAAGCTGGCAGTAAAAGTCAGACATGTTAAAATATCTACATTATCATCATAAGAAAATAAGAGTTAGTACCACCAGAGATTACAAGAAAGTGCATAACTACCATGTCATAGTAAACTAAAATCCTGAAATAAAGGAATCTGCATTTTACAGATCTGCTTGGGACTCAGACAAGAGACAGGAGGAAGCACAAATTAACTGATAATCAAGGAAGCACTCTTTCACACCTTTTTTATTTATTTCTGTATGCTTGCAGCAAATGCTGTCAACGCAGATAGGGCAGCATACGAGGGTAAAGATGTAAAGGAGCAGCACAGTTCCAGTATCATCCTCTCTCTCTCTCCCCACCAAACATGTCCCTCTTTATCCCACTGTGAGAACAGACATAAGGTAAGACATGGCAGAGAACAGATCCATCTGGAAAAACACCCAGACTAAGAAATAGGTTATTTTTCAGCCAGATTAGCTCCCTTGATCCATTTCAGCATAAGGCCACATAAGAGTCTTAAGTGATGGCTGGTTAAGGAGACCTAGTTCTGAAATTATGCTCCATGGACTTGTGGTACACATCCCAAGGAGTGTGGGACAGAAATTATCAGTCCATTACGGGGCATCCAGCAACTTCATCCAACAAACAAAACCTACGTGAGCTAGAAATACATATGCAGAATGTAAAATACTTGAGATTTCCTATGTAGAACTTAATTCTCCCTCCCACCCACCAGCTTAGCTACAAACACTATTGAGGGTCCTTCGGCTTCAGGAAGTATAAGATTTCACTCTTGGCACAGCAACAGAACTAGTTTATAAGAAGAACAACAAAAATCATTTAATAATGTTTCAGAGGAAGCTTTACAAAGGAAAAGAAATCAAGAAATCCAGTCCTCTGCTGCATTAATGCATTCAAGTTCATTCTTCGCTCTTTCTGGGTGTACTCCCGGGTTCCTCATGAGTTGTGATATGTTCACCAGGGCAAAATCATCAATACCCACGGCAGAATAGGGACCCAGATTGTCAGGACTGCTTGAATTAATCATCTCAGCTACAACTCGGTAATAGAAGCTTGGTCAGCTAACACTCAACGCTCACCATGGTAGAGGAAATGTGAGATTTCATTTACACAGTGCAATTTTGTCATTTTAATGCATACACAGATCTGTGAGGTCAGATCATTTATATTTTAAAATAACATCCTGATTCACCTTTAAGCTATGATTAGATTTTTACTTTTCCTGAAAAACTTCCAAGATATTAGCACACTGAGTTTACACAGGTGACAATTTTTTCATGTGTATGTACAAGTGGACAAGCTGAATGCACTCTTTATTCTGACAATCATTAAGCATCAGGACAATACTAGAGAGATACACCGTGAAAGAGGCAACAGCCCAAACGAGTTTTGGCTTAAAGGTTTGTCTACAAAGGAAAAGACACCAATGTAACTATACAGTCAGAGCTATATTACCACACCATTTCTTGTAAACAGACTTTACAGCGCAATAAGAGCACCTTTTTCTAGTTAAACTTACATCCTCTTGAAAAAGGCTTCATCTAAACAAGAAGCAGATGCTCTAGCTCCAAAATGTAAGCCAGCTTTAGAGCACTTTATTGCAGGGCAAAAAAACTCTGTACCATAAGAAACATACTTGCTTCACTTTATCTTCAAAATCTGCATCGTTCTTATCGTAGATCATCTGAGCAAGGCGAATCTGTTCTGCTGTTGCCTGAAAAAAGATAACATCCAATAAATTACACTAGAGGTAACTTCATTTTTCAAAAGTATATCCTAGTGCCATTGTGGTTTTTCCTCCAGATTCTGGAAAAGAACATAGACGACAAACACAGGGACGCTGTTGGGGAAGGGATTAACATCTTCCCCATGCCCACTTGGTAGTTTTAAATGTTATTTGGGGCAGAAGCAACCTCAGTGCTTTCTAATCTGTTTGAAACACAGTTAAAGGTCACCACATTAACAAGATAATCATATAATAATAAAAAATCTACCACAGAAGACTAGGTTTTAGTATTAATGCTTTTAATTTAATTTAGGATCTACCACTCCAGAGTAAAGAGTTTTATCGTAACAAACTGGCAATGGTATTTCTAAATTAAATCTCTGATGATTCCTGTCCACATCACCTTCCACCACTCTCCCAACAACAACCCAACTCTGGTTTTATGAGCTGTCAGAGACTGAGTCATGCCTCAAGACTCTGCCCATGAACAGCTGCACTTATTTTTTTTGTAAGTGAATACCGGTCTCTGAAAATTGCTAAAGGAACTTGGTATTGATGAAGTATCTGGTGCTTTTGTAACATTTCTGGACCAAAATCCATACCGGCAACTTCTCCAAAAGCTGAAAGACTAAAATGGATGGATGCAGTCAAGTGCCACAAATTCAAACAGACTATGGCTGCCCCCAAGAGAAAGCAACTCTTAAGAGAGATTTCCCATCACACGGGCCACTCTTCATAGTGTGGCATCTGCAGCCTGACAACTGCACTCCTGAGAAAATACCAAAGCTAAGTGTGTGCTAGAAGATCCTGGGCCTAATTTGATTTCTGCTCAAGCAGAAGACACTACTGTCTCATGTAGAGAAGACTGAAAGTGAAGAGAGCCAGGACTCAGAAAGCAAGCTGATGTGCTCTGGATGTGCTTCTTCATTGAAAGGGCAACCAGCTCATCCACTGAAACTCTTCACTGAAAGGATTCACTGTGGGCAACTGGGTGAATCCCACCTTGCACCGTCCCACTGCACAGGGCACACCCATGAAATTCCATGCCTTGTGAGTTCAGACCTCAGCAGGCACAAAACTGCTTGGCTTTAGAGTTTACCACAAATCCAAGCTCTGGAGGAGGTCAAGTATAGATGCTGAGTAGAGTCTAAAAATTACTCCAGTCAGTGTACACCACCAGCTGCTTATCTGCTGAGAAGTTACTGCAGCTGTGTCAGTTCCTTGAGGGAAGGGACATTTGCTGCTCTCAGAGAGAAGGTTCCAAGAGAATTAGTGTTTGTAACATGGTTATGCTCTCTGCCTCACTTCACATTGTCAAGCTGTCCTGCTGACAGCCTCATGTGTCACTCCTCCGGGTAGCACCTGGAAGAGTCTGCTCTGGAACTCCCCAGTTCTGACTACAGCCTCGTCAGGCAAACTACAACTTTTAAGCTAGTGAAGAGATCTCCTCTAAGATATCCAGAGCAAAACCAATCAGACAAGGTAATTTCTGTAGAGACATGATGGCATAGTTGGCCAAGAAACAGGAAGACATCAAGAATCATTTCTTCTGTAAATAAACTTCTTTTCCAAGTGCACAGTAAAAGACAAAAACATACCAATTTTATAACAATGACAAATATGTGACACTATCTTCAGTTCTCTTGTGTAAGCAGAGAGCTTAGAAACAAGTAGGTGCAATAACCCTAATATTCACGGCCAGTGGATTAGACAGAAATGGAATTGAAGATTCAGAAGAGAAGGAAAGCAACAACAAAGACCCAGATATGCATTTACTACACAAACACCAAATCAGTGTTACAAAAAATTCTAGCTTTTTCCCTAGCAGGTGGTGGTTCTTTATTTTTAAGGCACCATTGTTAAAAGTAACACTGTAGTATCCTATAAGACAGTATAATTAAGTTTCAGTTGTGACTAAGAAAGTAGTAGCATCTTAAAGACAAGTAAAACTTTACTCAAATGTACAAGATATATTATCTTTTCTGTGTAACAGAGTGGAGGAAATTTTAAACTAAAGATTTCAAATTACCAGGAAACGGAAATGCACAATATAAAAAATTACATGACAGTAATAGGCCACATCTTAAAATGAAATGGCATGTTTACTGTCCAGAAGCAATGCAAAAGAACCACGATGTAATTTCTTAAATAACTTAAATGATGATCAATGTGGTATTATGGCAATGAAATCTCCATTTGGGAAAGCAACGTGATTCTATAAAAATTAACCTGTGGTGATTAAACAGTAAAATCCACAAATTCCAGTTGATCTGTAAAGACTGACTAAGCAGAAAGGTCCATCTGATATCTAAACAATAAAAAATATGGTGCAGTAAAATGTAACTGCTGTGTATGAAGTATACATATTTTCCAATTAAATGACCACACTGGTCTCTATTATGCAAGAAGTAGAATAAACAGACAAAATGCAGAAGAAGATCTTAAGACTTAATCCTTAAAATCAATGAATCCCATGGGTTGGGAGAGCATATCCCATTAGAGGAGCTGCTTAGGGCCAGGCAGAGATCCCACAATATCTCTAAGCCATGACTCTGTTCACAGCAAACAGTTTTTTTCCTTCTAACACCTGGAATGTCCAGTGTTTCAGCTTGTGCCATTGTCTCTCTGAGAGACCTTTCCTATACCCTTTCATGAGGTACCTGAATAGAAGACACAACCTTGCCTTGCCTTCCTAGGGCTGAACAAATGGTTCCCTCAGCCACCACTCATTCATTCTGTGCTTCAGCCCCACAACCACCTCTTCAGCTTTTCACTGGACTAGCTCCCAATTGCCAAGGTCTGCCTTGTGTCAGGAAACCCAAAACCGGGCAGAGTATTCCACTTGCAAAATGGCAAAAAAGGGCAAATTACTGCTTCTGCCAGCCTGCTCACTATACTCCTTGTTTTAAAACAAAAACTAATTCAACTTCATCTGTTGAAAGTCACTTTCTAAATCCACACATTAGCATGAATCACCACTACACAAAGTGCTGCAACACAAGGAGGTACAGGTTTGAGGTGACAAAACTAAAAAAAGAGTGTACAAAGCAGGACGAGAGCCCCTCCATGTTAAAGATGAGCACAGAAAACAATAAATTACAGTATTTCCCCAGGGAGCACCTCCAGATTGATGCTCACCCTGCCAGAGGAGAACTGAGACAACTTTTGAATTGAGTCAAATGTTGAGATGTATCTGAGAAAAGTATAATGAGTAGCAAGGAGCAGGGACCTTCTGCAGTCTCCCTGAGCCAGACAAGCACACAACTACTCTGCAGCTGAGAATCCAGTGGAGTGAGAGCTTAATTCCCATCTAGCAGATACTCAGCTTTAGTCTGCTAGTTGACCACCATTTCACTTTGCAGGGTCACTGCACAAGACATTTAGGATTTTGTGACTTGTAGATATGCTGAATCATGCTGTAGAGCACAGCGTGAATGTAATGAAGCTTTTCCCACCCACCCAAACTCCTCTATTGACCAGAAATCCTCTACCATCAGGAGGCTGGCAGATGGAAGAGCCGAGATCCAAGGATAGTGAGGTCACAGGACACAAATCCTGATAGAGGCACAGAATTCCTCACTGATGGGGAATGTTTCTGAAGAACCAAAGGTCCTCTAGAGACAAAGCAGGAACAACCTAATTCTGTCCTGCATTAAGTGAGTAATTAAAGCAAGTAATCAAACATACTTTTCCAAAACAGACCATGATTTTTCCTCCCATCTTTTCTCAGTTTTTACTGACTCAGGGAAGAAATGCATATTACTACATGCTCACTTTCAGGTCAAAGAAGTTGATACAGCAGCACATACCTGTACTACTTGTTTCTGTGGTTGTGTTGGCTGGGAGGTTGAGATCTGCATTTTGTCCCGAGTGCCCCGGGTACGTTCACTGCCCACCGAAGTCATCATTTACAGTATATACAAAACAATGTATGTACAAAATAGAAAATCTGAAAGAAAAAAAAAAAAGAGCATGATTCAATACCCAGATAATACATAAACACAGTAGTTTGAACTCTTCCTGCATTTACCACCAACTCTATACAGACACGCATGAGAAAGCAGCTTTAATACACTATTATTGGATTTATCACGGTCTTTACAGTAAAGGAGGAAACGTAGTGGATAAAAAGCATTTTTGTCAGCAGACTGGGATCTGTCTAGATCTGTACTTCTAGACGACATCTAAATCTCACAGCTTTTCCCAGTTATCTAACATACAGACTTCTCTATCTGCTACTCTGTTGAAATCTCAGCTCCAGCTCCATCACTCCTTAAACGTTCTTTAATACCGGCTGTCTTGTTTTGATGCCTGGAATTTAACCAGTCAGAACCCTACACAAAAATCACATTCACAAACTGGGTGGTTCCTCTTTTCCTTACCATCAAACTGCTTTTCCTGCACACACAGAGGTCATAGCCAATCCCGACTCTACCTCTCACCTCTAATTTTAAGAGAAACGATGAAGCCTACCTTTAAATCCAGCCTTGTGGACAGCATTTTTGTTTTATTCTCCCTCCTATTTACAGAAACAATTTATAAAACTATCACTCTGCTTTAAATGTACCTTGGTTGTACGGCAACAAAGAAACCCAAAAAATCCAAATCCCACACACAATATCACTGCTACCCTGTCTGTGGCTTTCAGCTTTCATTCTTATTCACCCTTTGGCATTAAAATTACTTTGAAAACAGGACACTATTATTCCCCATTTGTACAGCATTTAACAGGACTAATTGATGAGCATGGTTTATTTAGCAGCTATGATAACTGGACACAGATCCCTCTCCTGGTCACACTGGCCGTGGTTTAATTGCCTGTCTTCTGTCCCTAGAACACTGGGAATTAAAACGGCAAATTTTTGGAACTAAGGACAACTGAGTTGGTGCAAGTGGTGTACCTGGGCAGGAGATGTGCAAACAAGCAGCAAAGTGCATTCCCTGCATCCCCAACGCATGAGCAAGCCTCAGCACACAACTTGTCAGGGCAGCAGCTTTGTGCTAGCTGGCCAGCACTGAGCTCAGTGAACAAAAAGATGATCACAAGGATGTGTTCAATACCGAGCTGCTCACTGGCAGTCACAAGTAATGGATACTCAGCAATCAAAGCTGCAACGAGATGTTTCAGTTTAAACATCAATTCAAGATGCTCAGGAGCCTCATCTACAGTCAAATGGTCAATTAACCCCATTACCATCTAAAATGTTTCTCACTGCAGAAACATTCTTTTTGGTCAAAATTGAACCCTGCCATGGAATTTCTTTATGTACCAGTTAAAGCATTCAATAATGCCTTAATGTCTGAGAATAAAGTATAGTTCCACAAGAAAAGGCCTGCCTTTACCAGGAACTGACTGCAAATGTGAGCTAAACTGGAACACAGTGTTTCTACAGCTTTATTAATATATTCACCAAAGCCAATCTGTCTCATAGTCTCCTAAGTCAGTCTGCCTTTGTTGCCGTCTCAGTCCAGAACACACAGGCCTTCAAAGCACTGTCTGACACCCTAAAGGCCAGATACAGCCAAAACAGAAGTTATCTGAGCCTCTGATACCACGTTCTTCAGAAAGCAAAGTACTGTGTAGATGTGGAGATGTACTGAGTAGCAAGTTCAATACTCATCACTGACTGTGCTTGTGGTTGTTCACTGATATTTGAAACATGTATGGACATTTCCAGTTGTTTGCAGTAGAATTTCTTTAGATCTTTTTGTAAAAATCTGCTCTATAAGCCTCACTGACTGGACTGTCAACATTCAAAAACTTAAATTTACATAATAATAATGATCTTAGAGCTGGCTTTTTGTTTGGTTGGATTTCTTTGTTCAGGCGTTTTTCTCCAAAGTATCAGACTGGTCATCACAATTTGAACCTAGCAAAATGAGCAATGAAAAAAAACCCGAACAGAGCAAACAAAAGAGACCTGAAAACTTCCCTGAAAGATAAGCTAATAGTTTCAGATACAATTCTATGGAATCAGCCCACTATGACTTCAGATTTGTTGAGAAATGGTAACTCCATTGGGTCTCAATTTGTTCATGATTCCTGAATTAACATCATCTTTCCACAGATTGTGGTACCTAGGAATTCTGACATATTTCAACAGTATTTTCCCCAATTTCACCAAAGCTAGTCAAAATATTGTGACCCATATTTTAGAAGGGACAGCAGGACACATACATTAAGGAGTTTTCTGTGTGTTTATAAAGCACATGCTGAACTCCAGTCTACAGTCAGGCAATCTATAGTACCTGACATGGATTGTGTCTTTTCGCCCTTTCCTAGCACGTATTTTTCAGTGCATCTCTGTGCCACCACTGCTTAAGCCACGTTTGTTCCTCAGGATGAAAGGTGACCTCAAGAAAAAAGGCAGGCACACAAATGTTTGAAACACTCCTGGGAGATGAAAAGGCACATCAAGATCAGGCTGCTGTGGGAACAGTGCTCAAACAACCTGAACACCATAACAGGGTCTCTAAAGGAGATCCTTGTCCTCCTGACTGTACAGCCCATGAGCAGCAAAATTTGGCAACAGGTTCAAACCAAAAACCAGCAAAGGTAGAGGCAGCAGGACTTGTACTTGCTTCAGACCAGCATGAAAACCCACGCTCAGTTTGACAGTCCCCACCAAGCCAGAAGGATGTGTTATAATCCATCAGACACAATCCAGTCTTCTCAAAGCCACAACTGGCAGCCTGATACAAAGAGAGTTTTCAAAACACTGTTTTTTCATTTCAGACACCGAGTAGGGCTGAGGCTTCACATCCGACCACACCTACTGCCAAGCAAGGAAGGGACAGGCTGATGGGAGGCAGGGAAGACACTGCCTTCAGAGTGCCACAGTGACTACAGTTTTGAGCATTAAGTGGGATTTTATTGATTAATAAGATGGGGCTGAACATTTCCTTGCTTGCAAATGAGCTTCTTATTCTCTCTAACCCCTCGTATACACCAAGTCTGTTTGGCAGGCTGTTGTCATAGCAGTGAGCAGGATACCACAAACTGATCAACTTCATTTTAACTGCAGATCATACAGGGAAAGAAGATTTGAGACTGGGAGGAAGAAAACTCTTCATTAAAATCTGTTTAATAAAGATGAAAAAAAAATATACTCAGACAAGCAGATGGTTCAGTTTCCATGTCAGGGTCTGGTACAGTGTGAAAGTCCCTCATCAGCAGTTAATACCTGACCCTGCAGACACACTGCACTCTAGCAAGCAGCTAAAACTGCTTTACTTTATGAATGTGCCTTAAATGAAACTAGTAATAGTTTCATCACTTTCTGTATACTAGTAGAGAGCACTATTAAAGGAGTAAAGAAAGTGGCTGTACTTTCTTGCAAGATAATTTAAAAAGCACAAGAGTCCTGTACGCCCTTTTTTTTCTTTTACTGACGTAAGCCAGTACCTGCAGACTAAGGTCATCCTTAACACTTTAAAAACAAACAAAAAACAAAACCCAAACAAAATTAAAATTTGAAAACTCCTTTATCAGTAGTTAAGAATATTGCTCACTTCAAGTGTGTTAACTTCTCAAACTCTAAGGAACTCCAATTTCAGAACTTCTTCACAAAGCAAATAACTAGACTTAACAGGGGCATTTAAGAGGAAAACAATCCCAAATCTCAACCTTTTTGGTTTAGTTTTCTGTCTGTATGGCAAGTTTTAGTGCAAGTGCGGATACAGGACTGCATAACATGGAATGGCAACAATTGCTCCAGTTTACAAAAGCAACAAAGTACTGAAGGCTAATCACCAAACCTTCCTGCAACTACTAAATCCCACCCTCTCCCAAAGTCTTCATACCTTGTCTTATTCAGCACATTGAGTTGTTTTTCTGCTTTGGATTTTAGAACGAAAAGAGGAAGGCAAAGAATCAAAGAGCAATTGAATGCGTATCAACACAAAAATCAGGTTTTAAAGCTATCATTATGTTTTCTGTGATCTTTTGTTCAACTTCCCTTCAGCGAGGACTTGTCCTTTTAGACAAAACACAGTCAGAAAAGCTGTAAATACACAGAATATTAATTGACTTGACAGGGTTGCAAGCCCCCCAAGATGCAGAAAATCTATTCCGGAACTTCCAGGAACAGACCAGGCATGGCAATACCACCTGACTTTCAAGATTCCTCTAGAAGTTAAATTATTCATTTCCATCAGCTGGACAAAACATTTGCAGTTTCGATTCTTTTCCTGAGGCAGTCTCAAGAACGTTGCTTCCTTGACTCCTTGTACAAGGAGCTGTGATAAAGAACACTGCGCAGAAATCTACACGAACACCTGAAAAGTGTGACTGCTTTTTTTATGTTCAAAACGTAAAGCTACCAATCAAGGACTTCTTACAATGACAGGGCTGGGAAAAGGCTGCAGGACACTGCCTGGCGAGGGCACAACTACTGCACGGGCAGAGTGAGCCCAGATTTTACTGCTACAGCTGGAGCATTACATGAGCACAAGTAAAAAACTTATGCCTGCAAAGCAACGATGTCATGGATTTCCCTCAAGTGCTGTTGTCCAAAGCATCTCACCACTCTTATTGCTGTTTGAAATAGGAGTATGCAAGAGTCAGATGCTCCTCAGGAGCAGTGCTGATGACTCAGTGCCTGTGCTGCCCCAAGCAGCTACACCGAACCTGAGCTCATGGACCCTGCGAGGATTCGTGTCTCATCTCACAGTCTTCTGTGGCAAAGAGGAGAAAAATTGACCTGCATCACTGGCAGAAGACCTCAGGACAGAGAAACTGTAATATCTGCATGCTCTTCTTTTTCACCACGGAACAGGTATTGCTCGGAGTGGCCCAAGTACCAGCACAAACACATTACATATAAACTTCCAGTTGTGTTAGCTACCTGCAGCAAATAACCAAGTCGATATTGTTACCCACCTTTTTAAAGCCCTCTGAGTTGTTCGTCGAAATCATTATCCTGCCAAGCCAATCTATAACTAGCTAAGAATACAACCTGATCTGCAGAAATCAACAATTTCTCTTTAACACCACAAAAAAAAAAAAAAAAATTGCTTTTAAGGATTAGTTCTATGCATATGCTATACAAAAGAAGACAAATATACAAATGGGTCTTCTGAATAAAAGAAAAGACAGCATTTGGAAGAAGTTTTGAAAGAGAAAGAAGTGCTTGTCCTCAAAAGACTGGAGTTAGGCAAAGTCTGGCCACACATTCAGAGCACAGAAGCATGATGTGGATGAGGGACTGAAAGAGTAGTTTCAGTCCACTAGTAGAGTATGTTTTATCCATGAAGGTTAAGTAATATAATTAACATTATTCTTAAAAGAAAACCCTCTAATCTCACAGTATCCATCTTTGCTATTATCCCAGTGTCTCTGCATCACAGATGCATTTCACATTTTAGTACAGACTGGTGATTTTCTAGCTTTAATCAAAATCTGCCAACACTCAATAAACATCCTGCAGACTTGTTGTAATCATTTCTTTATAAATATTCAAACTTCAGAGGCAAGAAATGTCCTTATTCATACACAAATTTCTGAAGGAAGAAATTCAATTTTCACTGGTATTAAAAAGAAAAAAAAAAAACACAAATATTATCACATCAAAACTGGAGAAGCCTAACCAACTTCCATATAGGGCTTTACCTCTCACACAACCAAGGCAAACTTTCAGACTGCTAAAAACTTGATTAGCAAAACTCACCTAGCTCCCCTCTGTCAGAACACTCCTGAGTGACTCTGGACAACCAAAAGGCAGTGAATGTCCTAGAATAAGGTTCTCCTCCCTGTACTGATGACAAACCCCACGTTTGCAAGGACCTGTAAAATGCACTGGTTATCAGCAGTTACCATTAACTGTAATGACACACTAAGTAACACAGACACAGATAAACTGCTGTGTTGTTTTCTAAACACCATGCTCAGGACTATCAGAACCAGACAAAACAGACCAGATCACAGTTGTTGCCATGAACTAGACAAAAATAAAAAAAAGGAAAGAAAAAAATGCTGCACTAGTCCGCAGAGAAATAAAATGTAGAGAAAACAGGAATTCTCTTTGACAGGCAGGTGTCAAGACCAAGTTCAGTTCTGAAGCATGTTCTTCTTTGCTGAGAAGTATTTCAAGAAAAGCTTTGGCCTGCCTAAATATTCCAAGACTTGAAGGGAAAAATACATGTTCCTGTAATCTTTGACAGAAGACCCTCATTTCTTGTGCTCTGTCATAGAAGAGGCTTCTCTTACGTGAACCCTCTCTAAAAGCCACCGAAGTAGAAGAGCTAACACATCCTCATCCCTGACCACACAGCATGCTGAACTGAACTCAATCACTGCCTCAGGTCAAGGAGCACACAGAGACCACAAGTGGCTCAGAGGTGGTGCTTGTACACCCACACACAATCTATTGCCTCTTGCAACAGGTGGAAAGGAGCCCAAGGAGAAAAAAAGACAATACTAGCCATGTCAATACACAATATACTCGCTGTTTATTCCACTACTGCCACAGTTAGTGGGGAAGAATGATCAGTATTGCAAATCTCCTCTTCATATCTGCTTCTCTGGACTTGGAACAACCAACAAAAAAAAGTAGGAAAGGTAAGGCCCTTGGTGTTTTTCCTCCTAATGTTTCCTGAGTAGTATCCAGTGGAAGGGCACTTACAGTGCCTACAACTTCCTAAAACACAGCAGCTGGTAGAACCAAAGCCTGGTCCTCCCCTGCAACAGACACTGAATTATACACTGCACTAAGAGACTTGGAAAAAACATTAACTAGTACTTAGAAAAGGGAAGGTTTATTGCAGCTGAGGCAAACTGAACTAGCAGGCTTTTCAGGGTTGAAAATCATTATCCCCTGCAGCCAGAACTAGCACAGCCTTCCTGAAGTCTCACACACAAGTGGACAATAGCTGAGCACAATTTAGGACAAAAAAAAACCAAACAAAAAACCAAAACCATGACCAGAGTTCCAGTTTCCATTTGTGACTTGGTTGTATATTCATTTAAAGTTCAATCCATAGTTTGGGCAGAACCCAAACACTTTATTTCATTAAAATCAAGGACCAGCTCACATCTAATACCACACAACTGTGGGCCATCACTCAAAATGACACTCCTGCTCCCCTACTCTTTAACCACAAAATATTGATACTTTCCTTCAACCAGGCTAACAACCCTGCAGCTGCAGAGGGAAGTCACTTCAGTCGGTTCACCCAGGAGCAAACTAAACCCTCTAAAACAAAACAGTGAGTCAGTTGAACAAGCTTAACCAGTGGAAAACTATGTGGCTATACAACTGCTGAATCTAGCACGAGGGATAGGGATCAAATTCACAAGGAAAGAGGGAATCCTGCTTTTCAGTAGCCATGCACCATTACAGCACAGGCAAAATGAAGGCTTTTGTATTTTGTTTTCCTGGGATCCAGTATAGCATGACTTGTTCCTAATCAAGCTCAGAGCACACAACCAAAACAATCAAAAATAATTCCTTGTAGGCATTTTAAAAACCAAAAACAACTCCCAGAAAGGGGCTCTGGGAGCACAGTGACCTCAAATCTATCACATATATATATATATATCTCAATATATCACTGTCTTAGAGGACAACAGTCTTCTATCATGTTCACTGAGGAACACTCACGCTCAGCCTCTTTGATACCTGTCAGCATCAAATAACTTGCACTGAAGAAAATACTTGAAATGTGAAAGTGCTTCTGTCCAAAGAAGAGAAGGGTACAATCAACATTAGGACAGTCTCACTGACAACTTACGTTAACCCAGAACACAGTCTTTTCCCTCAGCCACAGAAGTATATGGCTATATTCAGCTTCAGGCATCAAAACAGAGACTTAAACTACCCCAAAGCAACAAAGTCACCCAAAACAATCCTTCATTATTTTGTACACACAACTAAATAGTCAATGCTTTTGCCAGTCACCTAAGAATTTCACTTTTACAGGAATAACTCAGTTAACATCCACCCTTTCCCTACCTTGACAAGGCTTGCTCACACTGCCAGCTCATTAAAACTCACAGCAGCCCCTCTGAGGGGGAAAGGAAAAAATCCAGACAAACTCAATCAGGAAGACAGGGCTGGGTGACTTGGAAGTTCTTCAAACGGCTCCCTCCACCAAAAGAATCACCAGGAAAAGCCTCTGCAGACTGCAATAACTTGCACAGCTTTCCAGCCTATTCCATGGTGAACTCGGGGGTCACCAAGAAGTCCAGGTGAGCTCAGGGCACACACACACATGTAAGTAGGTGAGAAAACAGCTGCAGAGTACAAACCAAACACGTTACAGATATTCTCTTCAGTGAATAAATGGAAGGACCTATGACCTCAGGTCACACTCTGGATAAGCTACCAATTCTTCAGGGAACAAAAAATACTTAAGTGGCCAAAGCATTTCAGATAAGACTGAAAAACACCACTAAAGCTGCAGAGGACTGATGACCTTCCTGCACTAACTGTGACTGACTTCTCTCAAAACCACTATTCCCCACTTCTCTAGTGACAATGTCACCAGGACACTTGCAGAATAGTTAAAGCTTGGGTTGTGTCAGCACCCACACCACAAGCTGCCACCATACATCAAGGACACTTCAGGCTTCCAGTCTGGCAATGGCATCAATCGTAAGATAACAGTAAAAACCAAAAAAAGTTCAGTGGATTGCTCCCCATTAATCACTAGTGTTACAATCAACAGCTAGCTGACCCACAAAATGAGTAATGCATGCCACAGTCTAAAAAGAAAAGAAAAAAAACAAAAACAAAAAGAATGCTGTTAAATAACAAATGAAACTTTAAAAAAAACTTATTAGGAAAGCTAATCCAGATTACACTGGTATCAGAACAAAAGAAAAAACAAACCAAAAAAAGAGCAGGAAAAATCAAGTAATGGGAACTGTTGGCTTTTGTAATTAAACTTTAGAAATGCATATTTCAGCTGCTTGCTCTGATACAACAGCCCCTAAAATGAATTCCTGCTTCCACAGGAACACAAATCCAGTAAGAAGATTCAGGTTGAAACCCAAATGACACCAAGGAACAGGTAACACCAGCCAGGGCCGTGCCCAGCAGAGGGAATCCTGTGTGAGTGGGTGCTCGGACAAGGTGGCACGCAGGGATCAGCACCGCATGCCCAGCACCTCCTGCCAGATCCTGCACACACTCCCGGCCCCCTCACCACGCTCTCCTGGAACAGCTTCCAAAGGAATTCTTTGAATAGAAACAGATACAAGCGAGAGGACTAAAAATAGCCCAGCAGGAGCAGAGAGTTACATTCTCACACTTGTGGAAACACACTCTGCTGCACCAAAAAACAGAATAAAAAAAAGAAAAAAGGGCACCTATTTAATTCACTCTAGAATTGACAACGAGGGACAAAGCAGAAGGTGCCATCACAGAAAAGTTCTGGAAGGGAGGACTAATTCAGACTTGTGCCACTGATCAGATCACATTACAATGCTCACAACCAACAGCAATGGTGAAATTACGAGCCACAAGTGATATAAAAGGAAACACAATGGGTAAGCAGTAAAGCTGTATCCATGAAATGTGCTAAAAACACCATGATATCAGATCTTTCATTTTAACTGCCGAGTTTTGGTAGCAACCCCAAAGAGCTCAGTATCATTCCCACATCTGTACAGAGCCCAGCTCCTTGGACTGACACATCGAGGGAAGACCGCCAGTACAGATCACTCCTTGTGATATGATCACATTCAGAAGACCAAAGAAAACCAGGGGAAAAAAAATCTTTTAAACAAGATATTCTGAAACATCTTTCTATATTTATCCCCCAGATGATGATATTTTTCAAGGTTCATCTTAAGCAGGAGGACTACCCACAAAAGCAACTTTTCTTGCAGTGACATATACAATTCTGAACATAAAGTTCCAAAAGGAGGAAGAGAAATAGTTTCTAGGGTGGTACTAACCATTTCCTTTCTTCACAATTTCTGTGAAAACTATCAGCCATTTATATGGTTCAGTATAGTTTTCCAAAGTGAAACACTGTGAGAAGTGAAATCCTTTTAGCAACACACTGCCAGGTGCTCAGAAACGCACCAGGAACTGAAAGCCATCAAAGATCCCTTTCAGTTCTCTGCCACCTCTGGGTTGCTCCTTCTGTGGTCACCACCACTATTACCATTTTGTCTACCTTCACACAAGGCAGGTCTGACTTGCTTGTCAGAAAACTTGGTTTTACCCCAAGCTTTCCCACTTGACTTTGAGCATTATTTTCCTCACAATCACAGCTTCTCAACTTGGTCACATGTACATTCATGTACACATCATTCTAGAATTTACATGAGGTCAGATCTATCTCTGCAGCAAAACGATACCAGACTACCCAAAGAGATATACAGGATTAACTATCTTTACAACCTCAAATGTACAACATGCTAGAAAGAAGCAGGTAAGTACCTCGATGCGGAATTCAAATCTAAAAGCAGGAATAAAATTATCTAAGCTGTTCTCCTTTAATGCTACATCAAAACTAAATTCATCACTCACTTCTTAGTTTCTTAACCTTTCTCAAGAAGACAGCAAAGAATCAAGCTGTTTGTATAAGATGTCAAGTTGCCCAAAGTTTTATTGCATTTAATTCAGTATTCATTTTCTTTCCAACACAAGCAGGGCAGGGAACCTCACACAGGCTCCGCCTTAGACCCACAGCTACTGTTCCAGCCCTGTCTTCACCCTTTTCTGCAAATCTGGACTGACTTGAAGGTTGTTTCACTTCCATGCATTTTCGGTCTCTTGCAGGGAGTGGTCACTCTCCCCCACCATTATTTTCCAAGACAGACTAGCTCATAATAAAACCAACAAAAAGTGCAAGAGTAATTTTTTTTTTATTTGAGAAATCTGAATGAACATATAAAGCTTTTCTTCAAAACTTCCTTCCTATTAATAGGCCATTAAGAAATCTATTTTCACAGAATATTCCTTTTTTTCATATAGTTAGCCTTTAATATGTTTTTGTACTCTGCTGAATTACTTTAGTACAGTGTGGTAATGAATCACAGCCCCTGATTTCACACAGGTATCCAGGTTTATAAGCTGTGCAAGGCAACATTAAAATGCCTAACTAAAAAACCTGGGTTTTAAAACATCCCAAGAAGACAGTAGTCAACTGCCTACTCTATCATCAGTCTAAAAGACCAAGCACTTTGCTGCAAGATGAAGCTATTCTCTTTTGAAAGAAAATGGACTTCTATTCTTCACATCTTAGTCTCTGAAACAGCTTATTTATTCTAACTGGGCACCTCCCTGTCATTACACATGTGAATTCTGAGACTGCAGCTGGAATACACATTTTGCTAACTGCAGTGTTCACCTCTAGCAACAGCATTAAAATATTACAGGTATCAGCTTTAGAGATCATACTGCGCCTATAAAAACTTCACTAAACAAATGGTTTGGCAGTGACAATCCTGAAAACCATTTCAGCATTGTAAACATCAATTTTCTCCAAAAATACCAGAAAGTTGCATGTACACAGAAACAACCAAAGGATGAGCAAGGGATAACCAAGATGAATTACTACAAGTTCTAAAAACTGCATTACAAACTTAAGTAACAGCTTTTTAAACACTGTAATAACTTTTAGTCATTTACAGGGTGTTATTTAAAAATTCTAGCAGAACAGGGACTGTTAAGCACACTTGCTGTAACAGGCAAGATGACACTGTAAATAAACTCAGAAACCAGTGGTAGGCAAGTCTAAAATGCAGAACAGTGTGATGCCTTAAATGTGTTCTAAATTTAACACGACTGTTTTTCAAGTTCAAGGAGTACACTGCCCAAAGTATGGCTTTTTGAAAACTAGTAACAACCTGACTCACTAGAATAAAGTGAAAATAAAAATGGTTGCACGAAGAATGCCTCTTCTGATCAGAGCAAAAAGGTCCAGGATGCAGCATTCACCCAAAGCTGCAACCAGCAGAAAGCACACACCTAAGAAGCTCTTCTTTGTCTCACCTTTAGCACACTGAAATCTGCAGTTCAGCAGGGATTTAGGGTGTTTTTTCGAAGCGTGCAAGCCTCATCTCAGTGGTACTGTCCTTTTGGTTTCTCCATTTTCTGATGTCTAAAATTAGCAAAACAGTACTTATCAACCTTGTCGTTATGCTCTAAAACCCTAAAGAAGAAGGAGTTAGCATGACCTTAGTTTTAACATCCAAAAGAACCCCGCCATGAAGTCTGTCTTTTTGAGATTTGTTGGAAGATATTGTGAGCTCACAGCTACATCACAGGAATTACTCTGCAGGATCAAATGCAAGAGACTGATAGAATGGGATAAAACAGCTCTCAATATACTGCATTTAAACATTGCTGAGTATACAGACAACTGCTGAGAACAGCAAATTTAAGAGGTAGAATTTTTACTTCCACTTATTCATGATAGGCCATTTTAAGAGTCACAAATACATCCAAGAAAAACATTCTGTGCTCTTTACAGATTTTATTTTGCCAAGGAAAGAAGAAAGGGAAGGAAAATGCATGTTTAAATAGATTATGTCATTCCAAAAGCCAGACACATAACTTCCCTTTAAAACCATTCTAAATTCTGAAATGTTATATACACAATGAATAAAACCCAGAAAATTCCCAAAAGACAAAGCACTAAGAAGTAAGATTTTCCATATCAGAGATTATGTTAGACTTTAATGTATATTCTAATCTACAAGCGCATTTAAGAACAAAGACCTTTCTTTGACAGAATTATCAGTTCCTACCAAATTTAAATGAGGAATAAAACAAAAAGCTGAAGGAATGCAATGACATTAAGTGAGAAGAAAAGCAAGGATGAAACCTGGTGAATCAAGGAAAAAAAAATGTGAATACACTAAAGTCTGTAATTTTACTTCAGAGGCAATTAAAATTAAACAAATGTTTATCAGCGGTTTTACCCTGACTAAAACAGTTGGAAGCACACTGATGTAAAACTAAAGTTTTCACGCTATAAACAAGTATTTCTCTGGCTGAACTTTTCTAGAGCTTTAGTCAGATATCCAATTGCTGCAAAAGACTTGAAAATCTGAGTTCCAGGAACATACGATAGTGTTTTGGTTAACCCTAAGACTCCTGCAGCTGTGATGTTCTGGATTTAGTACAACTGGAAAACATTCACAGCACCTTTGTTAAGATGAGCTTTTGGGGAGCTTTTTTCTTTAACTGATGTGAAGCTTAACAAAGATCTTAATCCTTTACAGGTTTTTATTAAATTAAATTGAGGGCATATTTACACCTTCCTTTTAATTAGAAATTTGGGCAATTTTAAAAATAGATAAAACTTCCAAAAAAGAGAGGTGGAGAACAGACACTGTAGGTCAGTATTTCAACAAGGTTTGATACATCCCTGAAGCTTAACTGCTTGGAAGGTCAATGCACAACAAGTCCTCAAGAGCTAAGCATACCACTTCCTCCAAATGGATCTTTAAGATTTCAAGAAAGCAGAGCCCCACACCTCTGTAGCCATAAATGTCACACTAGCATAAAATACAATAGAGTCATAACACCCAAACACGCATTTAGAAAAGACAGCCTGGGGTGAAGCTCTGTTTTCAGGCTTTTTCATATTGTCTTCAGAAGAAGAATGTTTTCAGTCTTTAACTAAACAAAATCACTGAAATTCAGACATACATTTTAGCAAAGTTTAGTGCAGTATTTGAGCTATGCTTGTGTGAGGTCACTTCCCCTGGCAGAGAACTTGAGAAGCCTGAAGTTGAGATTTTCCAGGAAATACAAGAGGTGGTAAGGTTCTCATTGTATTCAATGGAAGGACTAAATGAATCTACCAGGAGAGCTAACTTCCCCCAGAATCACAGAGTGCCAGAAGAGACAGCTTATCCCCTTCAACATTTCTCTTTTTAAAAAGAGAAAAAAATTATCTTAAAAGAACTTTTACAGTCCTTCCAGCATATCTGTTCATATATAAACTTCTGGGGAACATGGTGTGTTGTCAGTGGTGCTCTACACAGACCCATAAACGCTGAACAAAAACACATTTGTAGGAATACCAGAAGTAAGATGCAAAACAATCTCACAACTTTCCAGTTGGCATTAGCAAAGACCCAGCTGCTACACACCAACAGGGCAACACCATTTCAAAGGACTGAAACGCAGTCACAGCGTCAAATAATTCACCAGGCAGATTCAGTAGCCAAAAGGGATGCTGAGAACAGAGACCCCTCCCTCCTCCCCACGCACTTCACTGATCATTCCCAGCTCTATTTCAGTACTCAGTTTCAGTGCCGTTCATCAAAGCAGGAATTTTATTTGTTTGTTAAGACACACCTAAGGTTCCCCAGCACTACTGATATGATTTTACTGTAACAAACCACTCTCTGGATAACTTGAACAAACAAATCAGAGTAACAACCCATGATATCAAGCTCAAGAATATAGAATTCTTTCCCCCTTTTCCCCCCCTCCCAAACCTGTCTTGTAACTACACCCAAGCCACATCCTCCTCCTGCTCCTCCACAAGCAGCTCTCTGTCCCTCTCCCTCTACATGCTGCATTAGAACCTGACCGTGGAGTCAAGGAAAGTACCATCAAAAGTACATGTTAACAACCGATCCCAACTTTTCTCCAATATTGTGGAGCAATTGGAAAGGGAGGAAGAGTTACATGTTAGCTTTTCAATCCAGGTCTGTCAATAAAGGGGACTTACAACCATAAAACAGTTCCTGGGCACTGACCTCTCCTAAACAAAGTCCCAGGAAGGAAAACAATGTTGAACTCTCGCATTTTTTTCTCCCCTACATTCAGTTCCAGCCCCAAACGGTTACTTGGGGTTTTTGCTGGGTGGAAAAGGTTTTAGTTATCACAGTCTGAATCAAATGCTCAAAATCTGCTTGTTCTGGCCTGCAAGGTAAGATGCTTCACTTAGTATGTTTCTGAGCTCAGTTTCTACTTAGATACTAAAATGAACTGGAAAGTGATGGCTCTGCAGTTTCTTCCATTAGGTTTTACTGTGTTTTATAATGGGTGGGTCATTTCATGACTAGTGAAACACTTAGAATGTCTTCTGTTGATCATTTATTTTAATGGATTTGTCTACTGAGAACAAATATAAAAGTTATATATCCTTGCTTCACTCTCTCCCATGACCAAAGTTCTCAAAAGAACACTCCAGCAATCAACAGAATCAGCAAGGGAGTGAAGTCATCCAAATATCTGAGGTAGGTTTCCTAGCAGAAACTACATCTCAGTGATGTTTCACTTCAGGTGACTGTTCTAAAAGAATTTGTCCCATCACTCCTCACATTCAATAACCCTAACTATGAAAGTAATTTTAACCACCTAACTTTATTTCAACCTTTCACTACAGTAGTAGGAGTCTTGGCGTTTTGGGGAAAGGTGTCTGGATTTACAAGAATACGAAAAATAGGCTGATTCAGTTCTCTTCTAATTTATCAGACTCATGTTTGGGGATTAATCTCATTAAGTAGTACTTCTAAAATAATTTTGATGCACACAGGTTCATAAAATGAACTGTTCAATATGCAGAAGTACAGCAAGAACTCAGCCTAACCTCTCCTAAATGATGTATGTACATTAAGCCATCATGTACAATCCAGGCAGTTCCTAAACAGAACATACACAGGAGTGGGGCAATTTTATCACTATCAGACAATCACATGTTTGACCTGTTTCCTCCCTCAGAGAACTGCTGAATTACAGTCTTCAGACACAGCTGGGACAGCCAATTCCTTCTTATTTGCAAGTAAAGAAATTCTTTAGATTTGAAATATGCATCTTAGTGCATTTTCACAGTACTTTCTCTAAACCCACCCATATCCCAGACCCACCCATTCATTCACTGATCAAGGGTCATGAACTACTGTTACCACAACCCATACTAAATTCAGTGCTTAATCCACTTCCTCCTCAAGAGCCTGTAAGGACATACGGGTTGGGTCTGCCTGAAGAACTACAGATTTGACTATGTCAAGTGGTTTAATACAGAGAAAAACCCTTCGTGGGGGGGATGTGGTGCCTCATCAATGTATGTAAGTACCTGCAGGAAAGGTGCAGAGACAGGGCAAAGCTCTCTGCAGCCATGCCCAGTGACAGGACCAGAGGTAACAGGCACAGCCTGGAACAGAGGAGGCTCCGTGTAAACACCAGAGGACGCTTTTGTACTCCAAGGGCGAACAAGCACTGGCACAGTGCAGGTTGTCCAGTAAGGGGGTAAAGTCTCCACCGCTGGAGATATTCAAAAGATGTCCAGACGCAGTCCTGGGTAACCTGCTGAAGGTGGCCCTGCTTAAAAAAGGGGAGACAAAACCACCTCCAGAAGTCCCTGTCAGACAGCCCGTGACTAAGTGAAGTAAAAATAGAGGGAAGTTCTAAGACAGAAAAGCTGTTACCAAAAATGTCCCACACTTTTCATTAGGGACAACTCAAGCTCTAGCAATTCTGCTCTGACAGTACAAAGGGATCTTGAATTAAATCAGGTAGGGTAACAGTCATCAGGACATTAAATCCAGCAACATACACACGTACTACATCAACAGATAAAATGGCAAACAATGAAAAACAGAGTACAGGTATAACTGAAAGGAGTTACATGGTTGCAGTCAAAACAGAGAACTACTCAAGAAAGATAATAACCACCTTTTCCTAAGATGTAAAAAGGAGTTCCTGGGCATTGCTGCTAATCTGGGCATCAAGAAGCAGCAAAGAAACCCAACAGGTCGAGGACATGTATCAGAAAGCCAGTCACAAGGTTTCCTCAAACACTGACAAGAAACTACACTTCTGCATACTCATTAACTTGCCTTCACTAAGGTAACACTATTCCAATCTTTATCTAAACTGAATTTCAGGCAGTTACCCCTTGGCACTCACCCCATGTTCCAAACATTCAGAAATTCATTCAGTGGCTAATAAAAGAAAGTGAAGCACAAGACCAGGATGTGCAGTACTGCTCCCCCTCATCACACTTAGTCACCCGAAGTTAACATCAGTAACTTAGGTCCCTCTTATGTCAGTCTCCAAAACAGATCACAAGTCAGTGATCCCAAGAATGTGTGACTGAGAGCTCAAATAAAAGCACAGCAGACATCTGTCCCTTGGGGTACAACCCACCAAAAGCATGGACCAGAATTTCTTCAATACAATATACTACATACAGACCAACAGCACAGCAGGGTTTGGCACCAGGATTCCTTTCAGATTCATGTTGCTGAAACTGTGTGTAAGACACTATACAATTCTAAAAACTGAGGAAGAATGCAAAGAGAAAAAAATCAGCAATAGTTGTCAAATACAGCAAGATATGGACAATGTGATAACACGAGGTATCAGACAGGTTTTTAGCTTAAAACAGCCATTATTCAGTTAACATTGAGAACCAAATGGGAAGAGGAAGCAGAGAGTTTTCAGAAGCCATATGTTTCACTCTGTATTACTACATATCCACCATCCTCAAAACAATTAACAAAACAAATAGAGTAGAAAAAAAACCACCTTGTGATTTCATTGCTCAAAGGAACCTCAATATGGTCTCTGAAGCATCATCCTACTTCCAGGAGCAGTACTTCAGTCATAAGAAATACAAATGAAATTTTCCAGATGAAATCTATGCCAGACGCAATAAAACTGCAGGAAGACTTCCTCTCTCTACAGCTAACCATTGAAAATTTTTAGGAACACGATCATAGCTAGTGAATTCAAATTTTAGACCTTCAACCACAGGACTGCCTAACAGACTGAGACAGACACTTTTTCCCCCCCATTAAACCAGGTTAAAAAAAGTGCAACCTGATGATTCAAATCTGGAGGCTAAGAAAGTGCCTGTGTTTCCTTCACGTAACTTTGGATTAAAGCACTGAATGACTCTGTAACATGAATTCCATTGAACAATCATCTTCTGGAGGAATAAAATGTATTTCCTGTATGATAAAGCATAAAAACAAAACCGTAAGGTTCACCATAGGGTACGACTTCGAGCAAATGTTAAGAGAGATCAAAGCTCTCTCAACATGGGAAAACATTTCATTGTTTTTAACACAAAATGCTACACTCAGCCAGGTTAAGGACTCCTCCAGGCTCATCTGTTGGAGGACTGATTTAAGAAGCTGGGAAGGGAGAGGAAAAAAGCGTTATCAGTTTATCTTCAAAAAGAAGCCACAATACTGTGCAGGTTTCACAAAGACAGCTGGACAAAAAAAGTAAAAGAGAATTTCAGTAGAACTGAGAACAGAAACAACTCCATTCAAGGGAGCTGCGCAAAGTTGTTCACACAACCTATTTCACAAGTTTTCCCTGTACAATCTAAGGAGAATATACGTAAAACAAGCTCAGTAATATATTTATGATGTTCTGAAAACAAGCTGAGCAAGCCATGAGATCTCAGT
>VWZF01007188.1:30407-42515 GCA_013396755.1 Sclerurus mexicanus | reverse complement strand
CCCTGAGGGACATTGTGAGGGACATCATGAGGGACACCCTGAGGGACATTGTGAGGGACCCCCTGAGGGACACCCTGAGGGACATTGTGAGGGACATTGTGAGGGACACCCTGAGGGACATTGTGAGGGACACCCTGAGGGACATTGTGAGGAGCACCCTGATGTACCTCCTGAAGGACACCCTGAGGGACCTCCTGAGGGACACCCTGTGGGACCCCCTGAGGGGTTCCCTCTGAGGGATCCCCCCATGGAAACCCCCTGGGAGAGCTCCTGAGCCCCGTCGTGGGGGGCCCCCGTGCCGTGGGACGCTGTGAAGGAGCCTGTGAGAGCCCCCCGGCACAGGGGCCTGCTCGGAGGGCTCGGCAGGGTCCCCTGTGTGGTGGGAACGGGGCGTTCTGGGCCCGGTTCTGCCCTCAGGTGAAGGGGGGGTAATGGGATTGTGTGGGTCTCTCGGAGAAATCCAGGACGAAGGACGGTGGCACCACGGGGGCAGAAGGTCAAGGAGGGTTGGTGGGGATTAATGAAGAGCGTTCAGGGGGTAAACTGAACGGGATGACGGGACACGTGGCAAGAAGCGATGGTGAAGCTCGTCTCCACAAGATGAGGAGTTTCAAGTTCTGAGTCAGGAGGAAAAAAAAAAATGGACAAAACAAGCTTTTTTCCCCTTTTTTAGGCTTTATCCTGCTGTGTATTTTTGCCGCTGTGTACAGCACCTCTGGCTGCCCAAAACACGGCAGTCATACCCTTTGGACATCCCCTCTTTGCAAGGCAAAGCCAGGCTCGCTTATCCCATGTGGGAGGTGGTCCCTGCTTGGTGCTGAGCAGGCAGGGCTGGGGAAGGTGGTGTTCTTGTCCAGCCCCAGGTCCTCCAGTGATGATGTCCCATGGTCCTTGACCATTCCTGTTGTCTGATTTCCTTTGCTGCTGTTTGGTCATTCTGTATCCCTTGACCCCATACTCTCCATGTAGGTAGAGAAAGCATGAAAACTGATTTTACCCTAAACAATACCTTAAAATTAATGCTTTTTTTATGCTTCGGCCTTCTCTGCTTAGAGTAGGTAGATTTAACAGCCCTGCATCCTTGATACTCATTTCACAGATGGGCAGTAGCTCTGACACATCCTTCTGCTGGGAAGCTGCAAGACCTCCCTATTTCCATCCTTTCTCAGTAAGATAGAGAGTTCTTTGGGCTAAATTGAAATTCAGACCAAACTGCACAGGTATTGTTGATTTTCTTGATGCAGCTGTTGATATTTTGTTTTATTGCTATTGGGGGGAGACAATTACAGCTTTAATTACAGCTGTAAACAAAGTTTCACAAGCTTTGTGACAAACATGTCTGCAACTCCATAATCTGTGTGGATTTAATCAGTATTATTAGTTTTCTTTCATCATGACTTGGCAATCCTTTGATAATCGAGATGGATATTTGATGTGCAGCACAAAACAACAAAGGCTGAGAGCTCTTGGGATGCTGTAGTCCAATGGTGTGATGCCAGCTGGAATGTGTCTCCAAAAATCAGTATCAGAGAATCCAGCCCAAGAGAATTCGGAATAGGAGAAAATTAAACAGGGATATCAGAATCAAAGCACTGTAGACTCTCTCTTCTGTACATGGAGTAAATATAAATGAGAAAATGGCTTACTGCACTGCCAAAGCTTCCAGAGGACATCTAAAGGAAGAAACTAATGGGGGCTTGGGAACACAGACCTTCAAATATTCGTCAGGAGGAATTTCTTCACTGAAAGGGTGGTGAGGCATTGGAAGGGACTGCCCAGGGAGGTGGTGGAGTCACTGACCCTGAAGTGTTCGACGAATGACTCGACATGGCACTTAGTGCCTCTCTTCTGCTTGACAAGGTGGTGGTTCGTCACAGATTTGACTCCATCTTGGAGGTCTTTATCAAACTTAATGATTCTGTGATTCAGTACATCAAGCTTGGAGAGGAGACCCTGTCCTAACACAGCGAAGGTTTGACCAGGCCTGGCAGGCAAATTCTACCTACTGCCCATGTCAGGATTCCAATCTGCTGTTACAAGGATTTGCAATCTCTTCAGTTTTCCAGCCACTAACGAACAGCCCAGTGCAGGTGCAAATCCGTGTTTAAGCTTAGTGCAGGATTGCTTTTCTCTGTCTCCTACTGCAGTCACATTTGGGAGTGGAGGAAAACTCCCGTGTTAAGAACATCGCCCTGTTCCTGGTTCAGGAGTCTGACCTACTTCTGTGTTACAGTCAGAAATGAAAACCACCTTTTCTTCACAGGCTCAGCCTGTGGTGTGTCTTCCCTCTTGCTAATGCTCTTGTCCACTTTCCACACTACCAACCCTTCTCCCTCAGGCTCATTGGACCATTAGTCTGACTGAGCTGAAGATCAGAGCAGTTTTTTGCTACTTATTCCAAAGTTTTTAGTTACTTTCTGCTTGTTTTTCCACCGGTTACATCACTTGGTCTAATAAATACTGCTCATCTCTACAAACTGTTCTCACAGTTTAACCCTGAGGACACCTGCATCAACAGCATGGCCTTTCTCTGAAACATGTTCCAGCCCGTTGTATGCAGGCTCTGTAAGACAGGGGCTCCACGTGAAAAAACCAAGCTTTACTTTCAGATTTGGGTTGAGTTTGCAGGCAATCTGTGCAGAAGCCCAGACAATAAAGGGGCTGATGTGTCTGTCTGAAACACGGATAGCCTGTGCTGGCTGTGGAGCCAACCAACGAGTGTTGGTAATAACACATGGTGAGAACAAACAGGNCCCTTTATCCAAAACCCACTGCCTTGTGCTTATAGTAGGTCAGGGACTAACAAACCACATTCTGTGCTGAGTGTGTTAATTTACTGATAGAAATGCCTAAAATTTTCTGGGCCCTCTGGCTTTTGTCAACACTTTCAAGCACGAGTATCTACAAATCTTGAGTGCTCCCTTCCCCTGNTTCCAGCCCGTTGTATGCAGGCTCTGTAAGACAGGGGCTCCACGTGAAAAAACCAAGCTTTACTTTCAGATTTGGGTTGAGTTTGCAGGCAATCTGTGCAGAAGCCCAGACAATAAAGGGGCTGATGTGTCTGTCTGAAACACGGATAGCCTGTGCTGGCTGTGGAGCCAACCAACGAGTGTTGGTAATAACACATGGTGAGAACAAACAGGATGTCCTTGTTCTGGCTCCTGGAGATAAGCGCAACACAGCACAGAACATGTGCAGCTCAAGAAGCAGGAAGGGGCTGTATGGGGATATTGAGACCACCAAAGACCCTGAAGGCTTCCAACCCATTTCCTGAAGGGTCTGGAAGAACACACTACACATGAGAATAGATTTGCACAGACAGTGAGAAACTTACCTCCAGGGCAAGGGAAACTATGAAGAGGTCCCCCCATGAAGCCATGCATGCATACNCAACAATTTCAAGCACGAGTATCTACAAATCTTGAGTGCTCCCTTCCCCTGGGGGGTGGGACGTCACAGTCTGGAATTCTCCAGTTACAGTGGAACAATTGAAAATCTTGGATGCATCATGGGGTTCTCTCAAGAGAACTGCTGCAAGGATTTGATAACGAGATGTTATCTTGGGCATAGTAGGGATTGCTGCTGCATATAGACATGGGGTGAAACTCATGAAGACACTGCCTAGAAAAGGGATCCAGAGTGTTAGATTGTGTTGATATGCCCACACAAGCAGGGCTTCAGCAACAATTGTGCTTGGAAGCGTTGCCATTTCCGTTGTGGAAACAAGCCCTTCTGCTAAGAGATGCCCTTCATGGTGTCGAAGGCAGGAAGGACAATTACGTCATTGTGTTTGGCCTTCATAAAGCCCAGGCCATTAAAATTCCTGACATCCATGGGCTGTGTTAGTCCATCATGTCTCAGCATCTTCCTGGGAGTTTGTGTGGGGCTGCTTGATCATTCTTTAAAATCAGTATGTGCCTGAAGACAGACCCTTTTCTGCAGGTGGTGTCTGCAGCCCTTGGTCCAAGTTTTCTCACCTTGTAATTCAGCTGTATGAAAAGGGTGATGCATTTTCATGTGACCAGAATCTGAAACTGCTCTGCACAACCACCTTAACCCCACTGTTATTTTCCATTGCTTTAACCTTTTCCAGAAAACATTTTATCTGCAGTGACTTTGTACTTATTTCCAGATTGCTGAAGTGGTTCAACATGTCTGAACCTGATACTGATCCAGCAGGGCCTTGCTTAAACATCTGTTTGGAAAGGGTGCTGGCAGTGGTGGATCTGTGTAGTGTGTGCTCTGCTAATGGTGAGAGCTGAGTTTGTTCTGTCATGCTCCCTGATTTCATTCAGTGACATGCCCACTGTACCTCTACCAGCCAAGCAATTTCTAAGAATTAAATAGACTTTTGTTGAACAGACTTAGTTTCCACACAACCCTGTTTTTTGGCATTAAATATATATCTAGCCTTGAATTATCTATTTAGTCCCATATCAGTTTTTCGTTATTTTGCCAGCAACATTAAAGAAAGAAGTCCACAGGTATCTGGTCACTTAGTGCCCTCCTCTAACAATGTCATGCTTCCAGCCTCTTAAAACTTCCAAAGATTAAAATTATGTCCGTGAAGCCAGAAGTTTTCCCTGACCAGGTCTTAAAGAACTGGGGGGGACAGAGTTGGAGTAGATGATCATTGAAGGTCTTTTAAACATCCTTGCGCCATGTTGCACAGGGACTCCTGCAGTGCTTTACCAGCTGGATTTTAACAGGCCTAGTGTAATCTCAACCTCCGTTACTCCAGGTAATATAAATGTTCCTGTAATGAATGGTAATAAACTAAGAGTATTGTGAAGTCGAAGTTGGATTTGTACCATTTTCTGTTTTCCCCCAGACTTCAACTTAAGATAAACTACAAGCATTTTTATCCTGTGATATATTTTAGGAGAATGTTTTGAATAGCATGCCCAAAGGTATCTGCCAACTCTGGTTAAATGTCAGTCATCTGTTCTCAATTTTAAAAATGCTGTTTGTAGATGCAGGAACTGGCAATGTCAGGAAAGAAACCAGTAAGCTTGGGAGACCCCAGAGAAATGCAGGCTGGTCAGCCTCCCCTCAGCCCTGCAGTGGTGATAGAGCAAATAGTACTGAAAGCCTCAAACATACTGAGGACAGCAGTCACCATGGATTTGTGCTGGGGAAGTCATGTCTGTCTGACCTGATCAGCCTCTGTGATAAAATGACTGCCTTGGTAGATGAGGGGACAAGAGAGGCAGAGCTGCTGGGTTCCAGGGGTTGTGATCACCAGCTCAGGGTCCAGCTGGAGGCCAGTTGCTGGTGGTGTGACCTAGATCCTAGGGCCAATACTGTTGAATATCTTCACTGATGACTCTGATCATTTCTTATTCCAAGAATGTGTTAGTAAGTTGAGGAGGCGTGACAAGGAAATCCATGACATACAAGCCAGACTTTTCCATGTAGTCACTTCTTATTGCTCAATGCAGAACATTCAAGCTCCAGATGTTTCCCCTCCTCTTAAGCAACAAGTTGAGCAGCCCAGAGCCCAGGACTAAATGCTTTCCCCATAACCAATCACACTCAAAGTGCAACAGCAGCAGCCTACAAGAGAACAGGGACAGTGGTTTTATTTGGATCCAAAGTTTACTCATACCAAAAAGCTGAAGCTGGCTTTCTGCAATTAACAGGGAGGAGATGCTCCTAAAAACACACATGGCAAATCATCATGACTCCTAGAATTTATCTCCAGAAAGGAAAAAATCTATATGAAGGGGTTTTACCAGAGGGCAAGATCAGGGGTTATTACATCTTAGTGATGCGCAGCTGGCACCCTCGCTGGCCTGACTGCACGGGGTGTCCAGCAGCCCTCAGCAGCAGGCTGCCACCACAGCACGGGAGGAAATGCATCATGCTTTCCCTGGTGTTTTTCTTGGTGCTGACCAACCATTCCTCACCCTTTTGGATCCAAGACCTTTCTTGGGCCTCAGATACATGGAAAAATTGGCCAGCATTGCTGGCCAATTGCCTGAGTACTTGTCTAGAATACAGCAGCTATATGGGGAGGAGTTTTACAGCAACAGTGCCACTCTGTCTGTCTCCCAAAAGCCATCTTAAATTTGGTCACATTTATTCCAGTTTTTTCCATTTCTATTGTAGCTGAGTCTGTGTTCTTCACATTCAAAGTGCACCAGGCACTGCAGTGGATCTGTAGAGAGAAGAAACCCCTGGAACAGGGAAACTTTTGACAACACAAGATAAAAAACCCCACAGGCACTGATTACAGGGGCTACAAATCTTTCTGCTGACACTTCAGCATCCCTGGAGCATGACCCTCGCTCTGTTTATGTCTTTGGCACAAACAGTTCGAGCAAATGTCCAGCTGACCTCTTGACCTCAGTTCTGCACTCGGCCTATGGCTTCTCTCTCACCTCTCCTAGCTCATGTTACACCTTAGCAAAGAGGGAACAGGAAGAACCCCCATGCCGGGCAGTGCTTTGGAGCAGCTGACCCACAGCTCCCAAATGCCATGATGGCCACACGGTCCCTCGAGCCTTGTAGGGGGCTGAAGCCTTCCTGACATTTATTCTTCCACATGAGGAGGTTTAAGGGGGACTGAGGAAGTTGGAAGACAACCACAGAGATTCTTATTTTCTAATACACCGTGAACTTTGTCATTTTCAATCCCTGAAATAATGGGCTGCCCTTGTCCAAGAAACAGTTCAAGCACTGTGTCCCCAGTATCTCTTAATTTATTAATCCATTTACTGGACCATGAAAGCATTTTGCACTGGGAAAGACTAACCCAATCCTCCCTTCAGAAACAGAATGAGTACAGCTATGAGTAGGAAGAACTAACAGAGCAGTGTGAAACTATTCTCCCCTTGATTTCCTTGTTCTGCAACAGCGGTGCCACCACCTGGCAAGAGCTGAAGCTCCAAGTCATGGAGATCAAAACCAAAATACACCCAAGAAGGGAAGTGATGACAGCCAAGCAAACCTGCAGCAGTTGGGCTGGGAGGTGGAGGCAGGCAGCAGACTGAGTGTTGAAAGGGATAATGCCCACTGCCACATGTCTGTGGCGTGCAGTGAAAGCACAGTGGGTAACAGCATGGTCCTGCTGCAGGCTCCGGGCCAAGGAGTGCAACAGATCTCATCTTGGTTCCACAGGCGCACATGGCAGGCATGGCCAGTGAGAAAGCACTGAGGGAACCTGGGCTGCTCGGTACAAGGAGTGAAGACTGTGGCCATGAAATAGCTTAAAATCCCTTCCCCCCCAAAAGGGGGGTGAGCTGCCTCACAGAAAGGAACAAACTGCTTCATCTGCACTGTGACTGAGAAAGCAAGGGGACCTGCAAGACAGGTGATGGGACAAAATACATGAATGCTAAAATTAGTTGCTAGGGGAGGATTTGGACTCTTTATTGCTGAGATTGGGGCTGGAGACACATGTAAGAGGAGCTCAGTGCCTTGGTACGTCATGAGGTCATTTTTAGTCCCGTAAGTCAGCTGACAGGCCCCATACCATGTGAATGCTGTCCTTGATGGAAGATCTGAGGCAGGTGGGGAGTTAGTAATCCTGGTTGCCAGAGCCCTCTCTAACCCATCATCCTCTGCATGTCTCCAGGGGCTTTGTTTTTTCTTTGCATCTCTCAGCTCTCAAACAGTTCTGTTATAAGGCTCAGTGGAACTACACTGTAGTGTTCTTATGTCTTTTTAGACTCTCCTTGTCCAGCATCCACAAGCATCAGTAATGCCCACTACTGGGAGCAGAGATGGTGCAGCTGGAAATGTAGTCTCCCACAGCTTGCTTACAAAGCTGCAGTTTGTCCATGACCATGGAAACCAGCTTCTCAGGATGAGGCCAAGGGGGAAGATGGGGACGCAAAAACTGTCTTCAGACACATCATTTTAACCTCCAGCATAAAACTTAGATCTCTTAAGGACATTCCTCCTCTCAAAAAATAGCTTTCCCGATTATAGTCAGTGAAACAGGACAGCTGTGCAAAGGCCTCACTGTCCCGTGGAGTGAAAATATGTGGAAGTGCTACAGTTTTGGGATGCAAGGAATTCCTGAAACACTTAGTCCTATACCTGACTGTCTAGCTACAGGTATCGGTGCCGTCCAACACTTGTGAGAGGTATGTCCTTCTCAGAAAAATGAAGCGGTTGAAAGGAAACTCTTGCCTCAGAACAAATGAGGTACCAGATGAAGAGAACAGGAAGGAGATGCTTTGAAGTGTAACAGTCCCAACTCTGCTCCTAGATAGACTTCCTATGGGAGTAAGGAGGGTTACTGCAGCTGTACAGAGAACAAGGACTGATGTTCAAACCATGAAAAAAACAAGAATAAGCTGACAATCTGTACTCGGGATATCAATCCACTCTCTGGTGAAGGAAAAACAACAGTTCTCTGTGTTTCCTTTGCATCAGTCATGTCCACACAGAGGCTGGACTGTTACAGTAAGAAACCCAAGCCTATTTGCTTTCAAACTGCCCTGGATTTACTTGCCATGGGATGATTACCAAATAAAGGAAACCATCAGCCAAGCCAACACACTATACAAATACATTTTATTTAGAGATACCCATAGTAGGATGCACAAATACTTTTTGTTCACCAATTTTCAGATCACGCAACTTCAAGTAGTGGAAAAAACAAACTGCAGTTAATTACAATTATCTATATAACAGGGCAGTAGTAAAAGATCCATTTGTCAGACTACAGCATGGTTAACAATACTCAGATGAGAATGTACAGATCTAGGTATTTAAAAAGTGCATGGGGCATTGCCACATACACTAACATGCTTTTTCAAAGAGCATCATCTTTCTGGCATGTGAACACAGTAACCCGGTTATGCAAGAAGGAAAATTAGGCTCATAATTTGATCTGGAAACATATCTAGTAAACAGTTTTCCTCCAAACAGCAAATTAAAAATTATTCGTGACTGACACACAGAAGAAATTGTTGTTATATTGTCCATGTAATCAGGCAACACAGAGATGACCTAAAATTATCAGTTCTAGTCTACACCTTCACAGCTTCTCCAGAGTCTTCTTCACAGGAGTCTGGAGTACTTAATTGCATGTAACAGGCTGGCAGAAGAGCTGTAATCTGAGATCCAAGCTCCTGCATCCGTAACAAGTTCTTCCACAGGAGAAATCTCAGTCTTCAAAATTTAAAATCCCCCATATTACACCTGCAAGCACATCAACTGGATCACGTATTGCTTGGTTTACGTTTGAGTTCCCATCTAAATGGAGGGGAAGGTAGGAAGTGGTGCTGGTCTGAGAGAATAGCTGCATTGGTTTAAAGTTGTATTAAAACACATGGAACCTGAACTCTTCTCTCCAGTCTCTCAAACCAAGAAGTTCGTCAGGTTACACTGCTCAACACAATGCCTGTTTTGCTTCCAGATAGGGATAATGCTGAATGGTGCTTGGGAAAGACCAGCAAGGACTGTTGTATGGATGATTACATGTAAGAGCAAGAAACACATTACATCAGTCTTCAGTTAAACGTCTGTCATTGCAAACAGAGAGCAACAGAGACTGACTTTGCATTATAGTTGAGAGGCACGTTTTGCTTTGATGAACGAAAACCCCCAGTTTACATGGCAACACTCTGTGGATTAAAACACCACCTAACCTTCTGTTAAAGGAATTTTTACAAAAGAAACCAAAAAACTCAATTACTGTTCTTATACTTAAAATTCTTCAAATGCTCCCTCACATATTCTACCCAGAGATACATTTCTACTTATGTGTATGCAGCTGCTTTTCCTCCTTAAAACTTGTCTGAGAGATTCTTGTTTCTGTGCACCTTGGGAGTAGACAATAATTCTGATGCCTCACAGGGTGGGCCCCTCTACTATGTTCAGGAGTTGAGAAAGTCAGCATGGTTTTGTACATTTGCAGTGAACCCCAGAATAAAAACAAGAAAAATAAAAGCCACCAAATTGCAATAACCAGCAGTACAGGAATCAACTCCTTCATGGAGCAGGAATGGCTTTAAAGCAAGCCCTTTCAGAGTGAAAGGGGAACAGCAGTCCAGGCTGATATCTAGGGCTGAGTAAACTGAATAGGGAGACTGTGAGCAAGGTCCCAGTTCAGTGAGCCACTGCCTAAGTGAGTGTAGAGGTTTCAAACTGTAGCAGGGCTCTAACAGGCTTTGCAGAACTGGTACCTGAACTAGTGAACCACGAGAGGACAAGGAACTTGCTGAAGTCCCAGGCAGCAGAGTGTGGCAAGATGTGAGCAAGGCTGGGATGAGAGGCTGAGGCTGGAGACAGCATTTTGAACAGGAGTGACAGAGCCCACTAGAAGTTACTTATCCAGTCCATTTCATAATGGCCCCACTGTCACACTGTGGAAGATGCCCAGGGCCACCAGCTGAAGCTGTAAATGCCAGCTGGCCTGTTATACCCCTGCAGTGTCAACAACCAGCCAGGTGGGGGACGATGCAGACAAGGCCCTTTCACTCCCTCATCCCAGCACAAAGCACGTGGATGTGGCTGGTGGCAGCTGTGAGGCACATTAGTCACGGTCAGTCATGAAAACAGAGACAAGTGTACTGGCAAGCTCGAGTGTCGAGGGGAGGACTGACTGACCACTGGGGAAACAGGTTCTTCCCCATGCCATCTTCACATCCCACATGAAGGGCAATGACCACCAGTTTTGAAAGCTCTGGAAGCAACTCATCTGCAGTGACTTAAGGCATGATGGAGCAAACCCTCAAGGCCTACCCTTCAAACACCCCACTGCCAGCTCACCTCTGAGCCTTTGGCATTACTGCTGGCCAAAGTTCATTAGAGTAACTTTTGAGCACAGGGTTATTGTTTAGCTCATATCCCCACTCTTTTGTAATCCACCAACTATGCAAATGCCAAAAAAACCAAATTCTGTGGCAAAAGCCTTTAAATGGGATCAAGTCAGCAATTCACCCTCCTGGCTTTGCCCTCTATGAAACCTTTAGTTCTGTGAGTAGCAGCCAAAGATGTCAGTTCTCTGGCTAAACCACCACACATCAGTTTGACGGACACACTGGGTGCAGATGCAGGGCACCTCCACTTCCTGATCTGACATCCACTGTCCTATATGGATGCAAGAGAATTTCAGCTTCTGCAGGGGTGGAGTCTTCACTTGCAAGGCAGCCACGAAAGTTTATGGTAAAGGCACAGACTGATCCTTCCACACTAGGCTACAGGTTTTCTTTCTATTACAGACTTGATAATATTCAGAGTAGGCAAACATCTTTGAACTGATTATTACAGGTGGACTAGGAAGAAATGAGAGAAGGGGGAGATGCTAAAGATTCAAAACAAATCCATTTTTTCCTGCTCTGAAAAGTGACAGTCATAAAAGCAGAATTTGAAGAAACTCTGAGATTAGCAAAAGGCAAAAAGAGAACTCCAGAGTAAGACTGCACTGGGTTACAGAGAGAACAGATGCAGTTAGCACAGGGAATACACATACCTTGGAGCTCCATGACTGGTGACTAATCATGCTGATTCTAAATACAAAGGGAGCCTCCTGTATCAGCGGAGTGCAGCACTGTAATTCAGTTAATTATGGACAGGCATACCCGTGGAAGGCCACAGCAGTGAGGATGTGTTCCTGTTTCCATGCTTTTATGAGAACATCATATATCAATTGCACCATCTGCATAAGAGATGGAAACTCAGCCCAAATTCCTTTTAAACAAAGAAATCCTTAGAAAACTAAGCCAAATGTGTAACATCTTTCTACTGAAAAAAAAGTCAATTTTTAGAGAGAAGAAACAATTTGCAAGTTAACAGAACACTAGGCCCCACGTGCACACAGGCTGGTTCCACATGCTGTCTGCAATTTCCCAGGCTCCATTTGCAAGCTGCATCAATAAATTCGAACCGTTTAATCTTACAGTTAAAAATGTGCACTGTAATATTTGAAGAGAGCTGTTACTACTTCACTTGACAGCTTCTGTGACAGTTCAGGATCCGGCGCTGTTTCTGACAGAGCTCATGACAGAAACAAGCTGAGAAAGGCTCTGTTAGATGGGTGGATTTGCAGGAGTTGTTATCAAACATCAGACCCTGGATTCAGAACAAGTCAACAAGTATCAGCAAGTCCTGATTACCTTTTCCCCCCTCAAGGCTTTGGATCTTACTAAA
>VWZF01007188.1:7466-24496 GCA_013396755.1 Sclerurus mexicanus | reverse complement strand
CCCCTGGGGAATCCATCCCTGGGCTCCAGTGAGTACAGCTTATAACGACCATATCCCTCTATGTATAAACAGCATCACTAGACTTGTACTTTTAAAAAATAAGATCAAACCAGGCCAGGGCCAGGCTCTGCAGATAAAGTAGTAGCTTATCTCTTATAAATATTTTTAATATTTTTTTAATTACAAGTAGTCCTCACTCCAGGTAATGTAACTGGCACAAAGTACCTGCACACACGCAGCCCCANGGGTATTGGGTAAGACCATCTCCCTGGGATGCACACGCCTCACAGCTGGACCTGAAGGGCACTCAACCTGTTCCTCCCTCCCAGTCCCAGGTGACGTCTGAGCAAGTCTGGAAGCAGAAGGCAGCCCAGGGTTTGGGGAAAGCCTGAGTATATGCTCTCCTGCAGCATATGCTGGAGCAACGTGAGCTAACACTGAGCTATCCTCCTACATGGAAAGCTTCACACTTGCATTAGTTAAGTCCAAGATGCACTCTTTAATCTTGTAGAAAAAAAAGTATTTATTCATTCCATTGGCTTATTAGAGCAGATGGCCAACCAGTACAGCAAAAATGAGAAAAACTTCCAGAACCTGGGATAAAAAAAGGTCCTGGGTTTTAGGCAATTTATGAAGGGCTCATGAGCTACCCTGACAGCATACTCAGAAACCATGGCTCATTTGAAAAACAGACAGATATAGTTAATTTTGAATAACCCCATTTCCTCTCAGCACCTCTGCAGCCCTCCATGTAATGTCACCCTGCAACAGCAATGCTGCAGAACAGCCTTTGCAAACCCCAGCTGTGCAAGCTGATACCTGGGACGGGCGGTGAAGAAACAGAAGATCAGTTTTTCCTCCTGGCACTGCTAAAAGCTGTCATTCAAACACAAATGCACTTTTTAGAACTCCTGCACTTTGGATTTGATGGGATCAATACCCCTGGGGAATCCATCCCTGGGCTCCAGTGAGTACAGCTTATAACGACCATATCCCTCTATGTATAAACAGCATCACTAGACTTGTACTTTTAAAAAATAAGATCAAACCAGGCCAGGGCCAGGCTCTGCAGATAAAGTAGTAGCTTATCTCTTATAAATATTTTTAATATTTTTTTAATTACAAGTAGTCCTCACTCCAGGTAATGTAACTGGCACAAAGTACCTGCACACACGCAGCCCCAAGACTTTCACAGAAAGCCCAGGAGCAACCACTCTGTAAGAAGGGAATCCTACCTCACAGCAAAGTAGGGGAGGGGGCACATGGCCAAGACAGCCTAAATGGGGGGAAAGAGTCATTTGGAGTAAATACAATAAAAAAGGACTTCAAAACCCCTTCATATAAAGGATCAAGGAGGTTAAAGCAAAAAACTGTTCAAAAAGATGTACAAAACTGTTGGAGACCAACAGAAAACTCTGCCAAAAAGTAACTTGCATTTAAATCAGGAAATCAATGGCATCACACAATTTTGTTGTTAAAACAGGAAAGAAAAGTGGAAATCTGTGTAAAGATCAGCATTTATGAAGAGTTATCATTAGCTCCAAAGACCAGCGTAATTCCCATGAAGTCCTGATGGAAGGGGGCCTCCTGCCACAAAGAGTTTCGTTCCAGACGAGTCGTAGCAGTGGGTGTAAACAGCATTTGGGAAGTAATTTATGTCAGAAAAATAATTCCTCCAGGTTTCATCATGGTTCTGTTAAAGGAAAGTTTAGATCGTTATTGTTGCCAAACAAAGCCAAAGCCCTGTTTCACAAAAGCAGAAAGTATCTTCCAGAGCCTAAACAGGGATTTTTCCTCTTAATACTCCTGAAGCTTCATACAGACCAACGAGAAGATATCAGAGTTGTCCTGAAGCTTTTTCTGAGGACATTTAGGCCAAACACTGGTAGGGGGAGGTGAAGGGCAGTCACAAAAGGTAATGGAGCTAAGTTAAACAAGGCCATTAACTGCTTTATGGTAAGATACAGCAAACTGTACTCACTCAACTGCCTGCCAGAGTTTCTAAAATTGCACACAATTAAATTAAAGCTCTCTTGCTCTGAGTACCCCATTAGAGTAGCATGGTTTTAAAGGAAGAGTATTTCTGTTTGAGGTTCTGAAAATTAGATTACATTTGAAAATATAAAAACATAAAATCTAGTTCACTTATGAATCAGTGCATAAGAACAGTAGTCAGTATGCCCCACACTCGGGAAACTAATCTTCAATACCCTTTGATAAAGCTTTTGTAGAAAGCAATTCTGCAGCACTTCTTGCTTTTCACTGTTAGTTATTGGATACATGATCACTGTCTGACTGGGACACATTTCACACAACGGCTCTGGTTAACACAAAAAGAACCAGTTCAAGCCCTGTGGTACCCCTGTGGTAAGGGGTCTCCTACAGCTACAACCTACTCACCAGCCAGCCTTTCCCAGTTGTCAACTTCAGAATTTCACTTCCTCCTAATTTCTGCTTCTGCCCGTAGCAGGCACGGGGGGGTTTTTCATCCAGGAACCTCTGGGCTCTGATATCATAAAACAACAAGGAACCCTGCCCTGTTCCCACGGTGATGATATGCTCGTAGAAGCTCACGGACCGGATACCTGTCAAACACAGAAGGGACAGACAGAGCAGTGAGGAACAGTGATGCTTTGGCTCTGCAGGGCTGTTGTTTCATGTCTATTACTACCTATGAGTGTTCTCCACAACTGCTGCAGAGCAGTGCAGACAAATCCCACTGGTGCTACTGAAACAGCAGCTTCGACTGGCCGCACCAGTCCCCTGCTCCTCCGAGATCATCAGCTACACCAGTGGTGCACAGTAAGGAGCTTCATCCTCAGCAGGCCCCAGCTCTGCCAGAAAAGCCATTTCAGGCCAAGACTACCTTTGTTCTGTATGTAGGAATTTGCAAAGTGTCCTGTAATCTCATCTCTATTTACTGTGCAAAAGATTTGCTCTGTGCAAGCACTCTACTCCAAACAACTCTTCTATGCAGATTAAACTCCACCACATCTGTGCTTCTCCTTGCTGCACAGCATGATGCCACCTTATAAACTCTAGGGCTTTTTAAGCCCTCTTTGAAGTTGAATTACAGCCTAAACAAGGATTCAAACAGCGGGGGAAAAGAGTGAGTTGTGCCAGCTACATCCACATGCCAAATGCTGTCACTGTACCAGTGGGGGCTGAACTTGTAATGTCCTGGAATATACCAAGCAGTGCATGGGACAGCCGACACCCAGGAGCTGCAGATACAGCCAAGGAGTTCCCCCTTCCCCTCTGCAGAGAGTCCTAATTAGAAACACATTCTCATCCTTCTGCAACCTGATGATACATCCACAGCCAGCAGCATCCATGGCACACACATGGAACAGGCAAGGCCATGCTGTTCTGCTCCAGCTGCAGGCTTAATAGGTGGAAAAACCCTGTGCAAGTTTCACACCTGCTGAAGTAGATTTACCAGACTCATGTAAGAATCTCTACTTTAATTCAGAGAACTACAAATGCACCTGAGCAAGCTGCAGATGTCTTCCCCCCACCCCCAGCACATGGGCCTTCCTCTGGCAAACACACTTCAAGCTCTCTGCAATCAGCAAGAGCTGTCACCTAGATAAGAGGAGAAAGGCACAAGAGTGGACCTCCTCTTTTTTTTGCTCCAGAAGTGCTCGACAAGAACTCAGAAGAACACTTAATTCACAGAAACAGGTGATGGAGCATGAAGGCAGAGGGCATATACTTTCCAATAGAATTTCTTGATACAAAGCCATAAAATGCAGAATACCTGTGGATATTTCATTAACCAAAAGAATTAAGTGAAGGAATCCATGATGTACCCACTACGAAGAGGGTGTTTAGAACAGGCTTTAAAAAATGGTACTTCACCTTGACTCCTAGGGGCCTGAAGTAGCTCAGATTAACCACTCCTATCAAACTAAAAGCACAACCTGTGCCTAGAACCGATCACAGTAAGCTCTCCTACATTCCCAGGACTCTGCCACCTGTGGACCGGGACTATTTAGGTCAGCAAACTGAGCCTCACTCTAAGTGGCAGGGAAGGTCCACAGATCCCAGAAGGAAATGCAGATGCAGGGAGCAGACACAGAGTCTGTACTGCACAAGCTCTGTCAGCTGCATTAGCGCTGCTGCCTCCAGGACATCAAGTCAAGGGCACACGACACTGCTCAGCCACTTCAGCAGAGCGCAGTTGCTTTTGTGGACCAAGACATACAGTCCAGGGCCTGCACTTCCCTCTACAGCTCCTAAGAAAAGCAACACAAGATGCAGTAAAAAGCATTCACTGTCTCCTCATGTAAAGCAGACGGTTACACTGGGGAAAAGCCACCCCTGTTCCACTCCTGCTAAGCACAACCTTCCTCCAACCTGCTTTCGTGTATACTAGTGAACTTACCATGTTCAACAGGTGCACTTGGAGACTTAAAGCACATTCAGGTACCACTTCAAAGCACTTGAAGTCAGATGTTAGTCTGCAAATCAATAAAAAGCCTGCTTTCTAGAGGTGCTGCACCACTCCAAGTCCCAGGGAGATCCAAAGTTGAAATGCTCAGTATCTTGGGGAATTATTATTTATGTGCCTCTGCCACCAAGCCAAATAAAAAGATCCAGCTACCACACAGAATAGAAAACAGCTCTCAATGAAGGCTTTCTCCAGACACAAACTGGACATGCCAGAGACAGTCCCTACACACAGATTATCCCCCTAGCAGGGATGATCACATACTCGAGGCAGAATCTTTCAGCCACCAGCCACCACTGAGCACCACACTCCAGTGTCTGGGTATTTCTCTCCCGTGGCACTGGCAGGTGACAGTGACAGGACATCCACAGAGTCCTCACTGGCAATGAGTTACAACAAGGAGTGTTGCTGGTAAGATGTTGAGCTGACGTTTCCTGACATTACAGACACTTCTCCTGTATGTGAAAGAAACAGACCCTGACAATGATCTAGACAACACTGTTCAGTAAGCACACTGGTAAAATTTTCCTAATCCTTGCCTATACACATCCTCTTCTGATAACTTGCCTGAGGAAGAGATGGATACCCAACGCCAACCTTAAAAAGGACTGCAATTTATTAGGCTGGGATTAATATGGCACAGCCCCTTCTCATGCCTGACAATAAAGGGTATGGGAAGAAGTTTATGTAACCATGAACCCTGCAAGCCTGGAGGCCTGGCCCTGGTGAAAGGTTCAACTGAACACACTGCATCCATATGAGAAAAGGAAACAGCACTCAAATCACATTGAAAATCAGAAGTCTCACTTGTGGCTTTAAAATTACAAAGCAAGCATTCCCTCACAGCACAGAGTCCCAATATGGCAGCAGAGAGCAGACAACATGCCTTTTTTTAATAATTCCCAGAGAAAAATGCAGGAATGGTATAAAGAGTGGGCAGAGACTAGATCTGCTTTCAGATGAGGTAAAATAGAGTAAGACACAGTAAAAAATATGCTGAAGTAAAATGCACACTTTTAGAAGCTCAGTAGTATTCAGATGGGTGACAATTTAGCTGATCATAAAGGCACTGATGTTGCCTTTCATTAGATTTCAGAGCTGCTACCACATTTGGTGTTGGTTGCTCAAGGAATACTGTCAAAAAAGCAAAATCTATATATACACACTATTAATGATTTAGTCTATCACAGGAAAGACCCTTTCTGTTTATTAAAAGCTTGAATTACTGCTGTCTTAACAGCTACTTCTGCAAAAAAACCGTTTGAAGCACCTTTTGACAGGTTTCTTACCACTGCCTCGTTCTTTGGAACAGACGGATTTAACACTGTGGGAAGGCTGCCTCGGGTCCAGAAAGGAGACATGTGCCTGTGATCCTACTGCATACACCGACCACTCCTGACCATAAGCCAAACACACATTCTCCCTGCAGTATGGCAGCTTTGTGGAAAGTAGCTGGAAACAACAAAAATAAAAATCAACCCGTTACAAGAGAAGATTAGGATGTTAATAGAACAATTCTGTAAGCTATGTTCAAGGAAGCTGCAGTGAAAAAACCAAAATGCAGCTGAAAAGTAAGGTCACCACAAAAATATGACCTGACACAGAGGAAGAAAGCCTGAAAGTGATGGGGTGCCTTATCTGAACCAAACTGAGATGGTAAAGGCTGAAGCCAAAGCAATGGGCATTCTGGTAAATTGTTTTAGGTCCTTCTAAACTGATGCTATTTCTTTAGCAGCGTACAGAGACATCAGCTCTCAGCTGAAAAAGCTTACCAGGTTCACTAGCACAGACATGTCTGGGTGTGATCTGCCATGACACTTACATTAAGTGCAACTTCCCTCATGAACTCTACCAATTAGGCATCCACCGTGCTCTGTGCAACAAGTCGCTTCAGCCAACCATAAAGTTAAGACTGCTTCCAGCCCTCCAAATTAAGAGGAGTGGAGAATCCTCAACTGATCAAGTCAATTTTAGGATATTTTGTTTTACATACAACCTTTAAGTGTTTTACAAACACTGCTGCTCTTTTTTCAAACATTTGAAGGAGATGAAGAATAGTGAACAACCTGAGTTTGAAGTTTAACGTCAACAAACAGAAAAGCACCTTTGACAGCGTCAGCTCTGCTTTCCAAAGATGGAAATACCCATCCAGGGACACGGCTCCCAGCTCCTATTACAAGGGAAAGAAAAAGAATAGAGTTAGTTTCTGTGTTTTTGATGCCCTTACAAACTCACACTCTCAACTAGGCAAGCTGGATTGAACTCATCCATAATCCCATACAGGCACTATCAAGATAAATTTGCATTTTATAAGTTCCTTAGAGAATGCAATGCAGTACAAAGATGCCAGGTAGTGTAACAATCAATAGAAGAGTAAACAACATATAATAATTTTCAAAACCATAAATTTTGTTAGACAATTAAACAATATTAGACAGTACAAGCTAGAGTTGAGACCTGTCTTCAGCAGGTCCCACAATGATTCTGACCCTGAAGCAAACTTCAGGCACTACTCTACTGAAAAAGCTACACCAAATCTCCATCACAGAGTAGTAACAAACAGCTCTTGTGAAAAACACAGCCTACAGGAGCACTGTGCTTCTGAGAGCACACCCACCTTTCCTTCAGACCCTCTCTGTTCTTTGAGGGCAGGAAAAACAAAAGTGGTGGAGGATGAATTCCTACTCCCACTAGTAATAACAGCAGATCATCATAGGGGAGGTTAACATTTACTCTTTGCTAAATATCTGCAAAATAACACCAAAGCCAGCAATGGTGCCTGCCCTGTGAACCAGTCACTTCACTGGCTGAGTAATCCAGAGAGGGTTCAACCATCAAAACAGGAACTGCAAAACGTTAGCTAGTCTTCACAAAGGGGGAAGGAAAGCAGCAAGAGCACTCAAGAATGGGATTCAAGCTGTAAGAGATCTCTTGGTGCTTTATTTGCTTCTTGCAAATATTGTTTGTCTCCTCTGCTTAAGATGCAAGTCTAAGATCAAACCCACAAGAAAACTTTGCCTTCTCAAAACACAGGGGTTTTTTTTTTTCCCCTGGAGTGCTCCATTCACTTGGGGCAGAAGCAAACATAGCAGGGGAAGACTACTGCCCCACATGACGAGGATGCAAAAGAACTAGAGAAAAAAATATTAGCTTACTTCTTCAGTATATTCAATTTACATTACTTTTTTCTTTTTCTAATACATAGGGATGGGTCTACCCAATGGTCTTACTTATTTTACTGACCTTGTTCTTGTTGTTGAAAGCCAGTGCTCGGACTTTGCAGTTGTCAGGATTGGTGTTCTCCTTGGGAATATCCTTGAGAGCACTGTGTGTTATGTGGGCATAGACAGGAACTTGAGAGAGATTATGTCTGGCATCACTTTTGGACAACACATCCTCTGTGACTTCCCAGAGACCCATCGAACCATCCCGGGAACCTGATCACATAGTCCATAAATAAATAGTCCATTTCACATGCACATAACTCCCCTTTTTAAAAAGGAAGAAACAGTAGGGTCTGAAAGAAAGGATACTATTAATTTAATCTAACTGAAAACACTGTTGGGGCCTCTATATTAATCACTATTAACCAAAAGGTGATTTTACTGATTTCTAACGTTCATAATGTTTGAACTCATTGTCAGCTATTTGTCGACAGGGTTTCCAAGCAGCTGGATCACCTCATCTGTTTTCAAGCTGACTAGGATGCATCAAAACCCACAACCCTGAACAACAATCACCATTAGAGATTCACACACAGAATGACTTGACTCAGAAGTGACTGGATAGCCCGTGGGTTCAGCCTGAATCTGGCTTACTAAGGCCGAGATTGACAGCCTGTTGAACTAAAGCAAAACACCTTTAGAGAAACTCAGTTGGGTTTATGTTCATTTGGGTACATTTGATTTCTATCAGCATGCTTATGCATAAGCACACACTCATTTGTGAATGGAACAGAAACAGCTATTTCAAACCACAACTCGTACCACTTTGAATGAAATCTATTTTAAAAATTACTTTGCTAAAATGGGCCACTTCTTGTTTAAAAAATATAACGTAGGAGTGGAGGTTAAACAAACAAGAACTCGTTTTGTTTTTCTACTGAATTTGAAGAACATTAACCCAAAATATGAATCACTAACAGTGGCAATATTGGAGGAAGCAAGCTGAATGTCAACAATCTTAATCCAAGGTTTTACACCCATCCCTTCTGGTATTCAGGCAACTCATTTCCATCCAAGTCAGCTCTGACAGATTTGACAGGTACCTCCATTTCTCCTCTACATACTGTGAAAAGTGTATTCCTCCTTCTGTCAGAGGCAATTCATAACGAAGATGCCAGAAGAGACTAAGTATCTATATCACACTATTAAATTTATCATCTTTGCCACATCATAAGGAAAAAGCTGCAAAGACATTTCAGCAAAACACCTTGTTGCAATATGGGTTGTCCAGCACAGGGGAGGTGGCTTTGCCCCTGCATGGATGGATTCAGGCATTTGACACTATCACCTACTGCAGACAAACAAAAAAAGAGCCTAGTGTGACACAACATCCTGCCACTCCATTACCTCCCGCTGGCTTTAATGGCACCTAACCTTGCTTGTTATGGAGGCTGAATACTCAGCAGTTGAATTTCTAAAGGTCTTGATGTACTATAGGAGGAAGCTGTTCCTGTTAATAGCCCTGGCAGGGGAAAAAGTCCAGGCATCTTGTTCAACTGGTTAGCCCTGAAGCCAAGCAGAGTATCACTTGCTACCCTAAGCTCATGCCATCCTGGGAATTACTCATCTCATCCAGAGCTTTTGCCAAGAAAATCCTTTTGTCCAGCCAGTAGAGCTGAGTGGACTGATGGATCCTTCCTCAGCCGTGGCTGCTCAGTCAAGAGTTTGACTTACAGACTATTGAAACAGACTGCCGAAGGTTTTACAGAGTCCTGCCTTGTTCTTGCTGAAGTTAAAATAACAAGATCGCAGTCCTATTTCAACAGCTTTGATGCAGTGAGAAAAGTGTTGCCCAAGCTCTTAACCAGATTGGTGGGATCTGCCATGGGACCAAACGATCTTTTTTCTTCCCATGGCATTTACCTTGCCTTAAGAAAGTAATAAAAAATTTGCACTTAGTTTTTTAAATCAGCTAAAAGTGTTTGCTATAACCTCAACATCTGGAGTTCAAATATTTCTGCTCCAGACTTTCAGATACAGATATAATTGAAAGCTATAAGATTAAAACCATATCAGGTGTTAGTTGTCTTTCTCTCTCTTAATTAGGGTTGTCCGTGAGCTCTGGAGAGCTCAGTTTAGCAACCAGTCCTCCTAATTGCTTTCAACAAGTTTTCCCTGGTGTCTCAGCTGTGGAGACTGGAACCTACATCCTACCTGCTAAAAGAGAATACAGCAGCCTTCTACTCACACATTCACCCCTGACATTTCAAAAACACTGGGAGCAACATGGTTCAGTCTCACATGCTGCACATTCCACTGGGTCCTTATCTTTCGCTTGGATATCTGTAATCATCTCTGTTGTTCTCTTCAAGCTTATTAGCTGACAGCGTGGGGGTTTTTGTGTACAGACTTGCAAGGATCAACTTCCATGTTAAATTCAAAAATCAAATTCCAGGATTAACTTTTTGATTTTTGGGAAAAAAAAAAAATCCTACCAAACTACACTAATAATTCAAGTACTTATATAAGACTTTTGTTTTCCTGTCATCTTGCAGTTTGCCACTCTTTGTGCAGAACCCTACACCCTGTCAGCACAGAAAGGCAGTAAAGCGTTAAAGTAATGCAACAGACTATTAGTATTGCTGCCTTTACCTAATTAATACTTCATGAAGTTACACTGATTATCTAATTAGTTACTAAAAAGTCACTGAGTTTTTCAAATACAGGCTTCTGTATTAATTGCCATACTGTAAGTACATACGTACACATACACGTCGATACACACACACAACTACTGACAGCCTGACAAAACAAACTGAGCTTAATTAGTCTTTCATGGGACTTCAGGAAACTGATACTGCTCTGCAGTATTCCAAAGTTATTACCTGATAACCAAAACCCCTCTTGAAATTATTCTCTTATTTATAATACTTTCCTGTAACTTGTGTTTAAAGATCCCCTCATGGCAACACCTACAAGAAACACAGTAATACTCCCTCTGATACCAGAAAAATCAAACCTAGATGAAGTGTTTAAATAAACTAGGTAGTTCTAAGGGTTTCAAATGCCCTCATGGAGGTGCTTTCCGAAGATTTATAAAATGTTGTACATAAGTATAAAATTCTGGAGAGGGGAAAAGTTAAAAAAAAAAAAACAACAACAAACCAAGCAAAAAACCCACAAAGCAAACAAAAAAAAAACTGGAGAGAAAATTTGATTTTACCAGAAACAGCCATTGTGTCACTGATCCATGCAATTGAAAATATCCAGTCCTTATGTCCATCCTAAAAGAAGAAAGAAAGGTTTTTCTGTGCCATTATACTCCAGAGTAGTCTCAAAGCAGACAAGTGTTCTTCACTTGGATTTTTAGTGCAAACTCAGGAGGACAGACCTACATTAAAAACATACAGATGAGATTCCAGTATCAAGCTGGAGCAGTTTCAGTACCTATCAGTAACTTCAACCTTTCTGGTTTTGAAGTGTATAATTGATAGAGAGCAACTGGATGTTGAAAAACAGGACTCTGACCAAGGACAAATTGATTCCAGTCCCAAGGACTCAGATTTTCCATTTTGAAACCAGCATGCTTTACTTCTGTGAAGTATCTACCTACTTTTTCTTTCCTCAAAAGCACATCCTAATATAAAAAATTACCCAAATCCTTTGTTTATGACACACGACCTACAGACAATTTCAAGACTATTATTTCAGGAAGCTTTTCCTTAGCAGGTGAAAAACCAGTGGGGTGGGGAAAAAGACCGTAAGGCTCTGGTTGTGCTTGAAAAGATAAAAAAGTCACGCAAATGAAGAGCAAGTCATGCCAATCTTCAGAGTCAGGCCCTGCTGCAGCTGGTTATCTGCTGCTGCAGGAACTCTGACCCAGCCTCTGCTGTTGTAGGTAATGCCTGTATGAAGTCCTGACTAAAAAGAAGAAATGAGAGAGAAACACTCCCAGGACACCACTAGACTCATTTCAGCTTTTTTTAAAAGACTGGCTGCTTTTAAAAAGCCCTAAGAATGTTTCAGAAATAAAACTCATAAGAGAGTCTATCAAACTGCCACAATCCACTAGGTTAGAACTAACCTTCAAAGCCAAGTTCTGCCTCTGGAATAATGCACCCATAAGCTGCACTGGGTAAATTTCAACAACTTGCATCACCTTTTAAATTTCCCTAAAGAGCTTTTTCACTATAACCAGCTTCAGAGGTCATCACCACAATTAGACTAATATTTAGGATTTTGTTACATTTTCAGTGCTTAGGAGTAACCTGAAGTAGACCAGAATGAGGCTGAGGAAGAAATCTGACTCAGAACCCTGAGAATCCACTCACATGTTTAGGTACTCACTCATACTTCAAATACCGTGTCAAAAATGACAACTCAATTGGGAACCTGTTCAGGCTTTTAGCAATTCACTCTCCATCACAAGACTCCCAAATCTTAACCATGCTCTGCCCTTACCCACTTCAAAGTAGTAATTTTTGTAAGTGACAGAGTAAACTTGCCCCAGGTACTCCCACTTACATCTCCCACACAGACCGGATCGAGTGTAGGCAGACGATAAATTGCAAGGCTGTTGGGGTTGTCTCCACCTGTGGCCAGGAGGGTCCTCGAGGGGTTGAGCTCGATGGCATGAATGCCACATCCCTGCTGGTTCACCATGCCAGGTTCACGATCCTTCAGAATAGGAATCTTGGTAATCTGACCAGTCTGGACATCTACTACAAATAACTGGGGGGGAAAAAAAAAACAAAACACAAAACCAGACAGGTAAGTCATCATTGAACAGGTAAGAAAAACAAGATGGTCAAATATCCTCCCTATCTTGAACTTACATTCTTTTCAAGTTGAAATAGACTAATGCTTCAATTATGGCTGAGAAATGTATAAATTCCTCCTTAAAACCAGTAAATTAACAATGACAGTGGATTTTGTTTCAATCATCCCATTTGGTTTTCACAGCAAGGAAAGGGAGAGGAGAGAAATCTGTAATGGGAAGCTTCTCATTTAACAAAACCCTTGAACTTATAACTTTTTTCTCTGTTCAGGATATCAAAACAATATTGTTTTTCAGGTTCTCTGTACCACAGCGAGAAAGAGACCCACCTCAACAGAGCCAGTAAGCCCCACAAGACTCAGCACAAGCCTCCTGCCTCACAGAGAAGACACTTACCACAAAGTCTTGGTTTTCGCAAACCAACTCTTCGAAAATCTATGCAATTGGAATTTATTTTCTGACGATAAACAGGGAATGGTAACTAAACATAGTACTGACATCTAAAAAAAAGTATCTAGCTACATACCTCACCCTGCAAAAAAAGTAGACATTGGAGCGGTATGTCACTGGCCTCTTGTCAGAAAACTATGTTATAAAGCCTTACAACTCTTCAAACAGACATTATACCCAGATTTATGTCCATGCAAACATATACAACCACGGGGTTACAGTTTAAGCCAGGGGGAAGGTTCACATGGCCTGCCAAAGTGCACTTTCATTTGGGAGGCTCTTGGGCTGGTCACTTCACAGATGGTGTTCAGAGGGCAGCTGCACCAACAGCCAAGGAGGTCTAACAGAGGACACAAAGCCCTGTGAGGGAACACGAGTGACGCAACGAAATGGAGGATCTGAAGCTGACCTGGCACTAAGGAAAGTGATGCAGAATCACAGCCCAGGATTATAATTAAATTCCACGTCACCTTAAATCTGTTCCTTCTGTAACCAAAGAACATTGTCTCTCTGGAAGTGAACCGAAGATAACATAAAAACCTCAATACAGTTTAAAAGATACACATCTCCAGGAAATTGTTCTGAAATCCACTGTCAGACACTTCTAGAAGGACAGAACAGAAATCCTGGGGTTCTCAGAGAGAAGTTATACAAACAAGCCGCTCTCGGTGAACTCTTATGGACTGTAAATCTGTTTTTAACAGAAGGATAAAAACCCACCAAGATAATTTAGCAGCATATCTATTACTTGATGTACTGAACTAGCAGAATATTAGCATCAAATCAAAATCTAATAAAGTATGGTATGCTAAACACATTCGACAGTGAAGGCTGAATCTGCCCACTGCCATTTGTGTGTCGTGTCTAGAACGGTGCATCACCCTCAACCCTCAGTGAGCTCCAGCTGTCAGCAGGAGTCTCGCACAGACGGCTGCTCCTACTGCATTCTCCTGTTTATTTCTTTACTTCGCATGTAGGTGTGGGGTATTGCAGCAGCTGAGGTGGAGGGAGGTACTCCTCACTTCTCCCAAGCCTTGCAATGCAGTCCACAGCCTCAGACAGTTGGTAAAAGGACTGAGCAGTGACTTCTCCCCTTGCTTGGTACAGAACTTGGCACACTGGGACTGGTTTAAGAACAACCAACACCTCCCTAGAGGAAAACAAGCAAGCACTGAGACTCTTGCATCACCTGGGGAAGGACAGGAAGCCAGAAGCTCACACCTGAAAGCCGCACCACTGCTTGCCTAGACTGTAAATCCAAGCACAGAAACCAAGAGAAGCCAAACAGTTGTTAGACACTTCTAGAGACACAAAGCGAGAAAAGCTAAGAAACAAGCGAGGCACCCAGCTAAGAGTGCAGAAAATTTGAACACCATTGCAAGTAGAGTAAATAAAATACAAAATATTTGCTACTCTTCAAAGAAGTACGTTTGCAAACAATTCAAAAGCAGCCTGGACACTAAATCTTGACAAAATCCTGATAACTGAATGCAGTAATTTTCTGCATTATCTCAAGAACTTTTTTCCCAGCTACTCATTACACGGAAACAAAAAAACAGCCCCCAAAGTTTTTCCTGGATGTAATAAACCCCCATCAACCTCCACACCCTGAAATGTGTTTGTCTCTTGATTTTAAGCTTTGTAAAAAATTCAGTTCTTCCTGCTAATAAAACAGATGCATGTCAGCCATTAACATGCCAAGTAACTTAATATCCACAATTTCCCAAATCTGGATTGCTTTGGCAATCTGCCAGAAGTCCAAGGGCAACAATTCACCTGTGAGAAACACAGCAGACTCAGTTATTGTGTTCCCTGTTGGACAACCTTGTTCTAACAAGGAAACAGGCTGGATGACATGGCAGAGAGAAATCCCTCTTCCTTCTTTACAGTTTAAAGCAGTTTAGATTTACAGCTTGCAACAGTGCTACCTATCACTCGAAGATCAAGGCAGACAGGCATGGCCAGGTACTACAGTTTTCAGAGCCATGATTCTTCAAGATCTGGCCCCACTTTGCACAACCCTTGAGATTAATAGCTCTGTGCTTATTTTTCTTTTGGCTTGCAGAAGTGGAGACAAGTCATTTTGGCAAATGGCTCCCCTACAATTACTACATGGCTGTCCTCTTCTCAACCTGCTTATTAACAAGTAAATCAAGAAACTGCCCCACTTCGTTGACTAAGGAACTTCATTAATCAGCTTACTGAAAGTAAAGACTGTGGCAGGGAACCGAGGATCTGAGGACCAGAGTCTGAACTGCAAAATCCATCCTTCTATTACATGCAATACTGAGAGCAGAATGGTTTTACAAGTTTTTCCATACTTCCATTTTCTGATCTGCTTTTTGGGGATAAAATTTTAGGGGCAAAAAACACCCAGAATGCTAACAATTCATTAAAAATAAATTATGTTCCCTTGCATCTTCAACAATTTTAAACAGCAAGATTAGAAAAGAGGCCTCTGAAATGCCATTTCAAGGCAGCACGTAGATTCTCATGTCTTCTTGCTGCTGCTCCTGCACAAAGAGCAGCAGATGAACAGGCAGCCCCCTATCCTATCCTAGCTGATACTACGAACAAAAATAAAGGGTGCCACTCTGNCTGATGCCCCCCAGGACAGGGTTGGCCCTCCTGGCTGCCAGGGCACTGCTGACTCATGTTCAACTTGCCATTGACCAGGAACCCCAGGTCCCTTTCCACGGCTCTGCTTTCCAAGCTCTCCTTCCCCAAGGAGCAAACGTCCAGGGTTGCCCCATCCCAGGTGCAGAATCCAGCACTTTCCCTTGAACACAAGCAGGATGAATGGAGATTTACAAGGCACAAAGAACATTCATAAAAAGAGACTTGCTCATTCTTCACCCAAGTGTTCTCCACACACTGCTCTCAGAAGTCACAGGCACATTCTTGTCAATCGTCATTCACGCATTTCAAAGATACCCAGGATAAACACACTGCCCTGCTAAAAACAGTCACCAAGGGAGAATGGTCAAGTTTCACAATTAGCTTAACCCAATCTTTGAGAATCTATGTGCCTCCTCCTCACCCACTCAGTCTGATTGTTCTTGTGACAACAACTAGTGCTCAGGTAGCTGCAGGGTCAGCTGGATCATATCTCTAACCTGGTGAAATTGACCCTACAAGAAAACCCATCTGCTCACAAAGCAGCAAGCTGACCCAGCTGACTCCCTTGCCACATGCACATCAGTGCCAGCCAGAACAAGCAGGTGGGAACTTCCAGTGCTGCAACAGCACAACTCCAGACCAGCTGAAGCTGGTCGCAAAAAGATCTCACCCTCAGCCAAGTTGGAAAATTAGTACTTGTTCTCTTTCAAATACATGTCTTGCTTGGAAAACAACAAAAGCAAGACAATGCTTATTGTGTCATTGCATTGATACTAAGGCTGGTCACACCTGAGAAGCATTGATTGATTTTTTCATTTCTCAACCGTGACTTTTGTTCAGATTGTAAATATCTCTCTTTTCTGTTCATAAAATGTTTGGCATCGGGTTCCTGTGTTTTCTGGCAATGCTGATTTTCTAATATATGCCAAACCCCAAAAAAACACAGACTCTTTAAAGCCTACATTGTCACTGGTATGATATGTCTGCTTTCTGGTGAGGATCAAAACATAGAACCATAGAATGGTTTGAGTTGGAGGCACCTTTAAAGGTCATCTCGACCAGCATGAAGCAGTGAGCAAGGACATCTTCACAAAGAGCAGGTTGCTCAGAGCCCCATCCAACCAGGCCTTGAATGTTTCCATGGATTGGGCATCCCCCAGCACTGTGGACAAGCCATGCCAGCGTGCCACCACCCTCATGGTTGTGGTGGTTTAGTTTTCTTGGTTTTGGTCTAGGCCTTCCCTGGTAACAGGGTCATAACTAAGGAAGTATTCCACACCATTCCTTCAAATAATCAGGTGTGTATAAGACAGGAGGAAGGTTTCCTCCCTCTCTCTTCCTTGTGGCTGTTTGGAGGACATCAGGTCTCAGTGTATCGGCTCAGCTCTTATCTCTGTGAGCTGAGGCCTGTCTGAGGAACTGGTGTCTCAGCGGCACAGAGGTGGAGAAACTGCTTCTCTTGAGGGCAGTTTGGTGAGAATTTATTGTGTTAGTTACTTATTGAGCTTTTCCCTGAGTTTACGAGTGTGTGTGTCTGTTTTGTTTTCTTTTTACCCATTTTTGTCCC
>VWZF01007186.1:383237-406919 GCA_013396755.1 Sclerurus mexicanus | reverse complement strand
CGCCCCCGCCAGGACCCTCCCCCGGCCCCGCCCGGCCCACCGCCCCACCACCGGCGGGTCCCAGCGCCGCTGTCGCCTTGCCTTCGCACCGCCCGGACGGGGCTGGGGGCGCCACGGCCCGTCTGGAGAAGGGAGGAGAGCACCGCGTACAGCTGGAGCGCTAGAGAGGGAACCCGCAGGGAAAAGGATAGGATTGTGTGTTAGCAGTAACTTCCAAAAAGCAAGCAAAAAAAAAAAAAAAAAAAAAAGACTAAATTTTGACGGTTTNNAAAGGACTTAATTTGTAGCGCTTTGGGGAACTACTTGCAACAGGATTAACGCTGTCAGTAAAGTACATCACGCACTTTGGCTTCAAATGCCAAACTTTTGCTTTTCTGACAAAAGTCTCCAAGAATTCAGCGCTCTTCAAAGTATCTTAAAAAGTTTCAGTTTCCTCAGGCAAAAGTGACAAAGGACCCTCTCATGTCTACAATAGTCCGATAGTATCTGCTAGAGCAGCCAAGAAAGCTAGGACTCATCACATTATCTTTAAAACAGCTCCCTTGATGCCAGCATCAAGAATCCCCTCAACACACAAATCTAAATGTCACACCTTACACATTATAGCAGGACATTTTTCTTAGTGTGTTTTGAAGATGTTGGTGGTCATTCAGCACTGTAAAGCATTAGACTTACAATTTAAAATAACTCTTTGATCTGTGTCAGCAGTTTCAACATGGACTGCAAAACCAGTTCTAACTGTGATTTATTCTACATATTCATTTGAATACAATTAACAAATTGACACAAGTAATTGAAATGTGCACTAGAGATCAACTATTTCACTGCTGAGCAAAGCAATAAAAGAATGACATTGACATTATTCAGTCTACTAAGTGACAGTTCATAAGAAGGGGAGAGGACTTGTATTTCCCTTTTCTGAATCCTCTACTCCTGGACTTGGCAACTTCCTTCTGTCAGCAAGCTCCAACATATATGAAATGTCCTTTAACAGAATTTGTTCTACTGTTATTATACTTTGATGTATGAGGAGTGAACACCAATGACTGGTTACAATCTTGATAAAGCAAACTACAGCAAAAGACATTTTAGTCCCCCATGAGGAAAAAGGGTGGAAAAGAAAACAGCAAGTCTTACTGCAAATAAAAAGAGCTGGTTTCGATTTTTAAAAAAATTAAAAAGTTCAATACCTTTTGTGGAAGCTGGTAGTAGGCAGCAAACTCCTTATCAGTCAGTAAAATACTTTTCCTTAAACAAAAGACTTTTTTTAAAATACTGACAAATATCACTGACAAAAACAACCTGAATTTGGGAGCCAGAGAACTTAAGACCTTATTCAGCAACTCAAAGATGGTAGAGCAAATTCTGGAAATGATGAAATGCCATCCTTAACACCTAATACAAGATTGCAGCATTCACAATAAACACATGAAAATAAGATATTAGGAGAGAGGGAAAAATTCCTGCAGGTTAAGAAATTTTAAGACAAGTATTCCTAGTTAATAAAAAATAAAATAAAAAAAAATCCGCAAGTTTCTCCTTTACCTCACAACCACACAGAAGTTTGCCTATAGCAGCAGATGATGTTGGGAAATTTCTAGAATTCCATGGCTTCAACTTGAATCAGTACTACTTTGCATCTTCCACTAATAACAATTCAGAAAACCTCTACCCTCCAACTCTATGGGCTAAGGGAAAGGGAGTTTTTTTGGTAAGAAATTGAATATACATATTTTAAATAACTCTTTCAAGCTGAGGAAGATTTATTTTAGTCAAAAAGGGGAAGTGGGCTTTTGTTTGTCAGGGATTTGGGGGTTGTGTTTTCTTTTCTTTTTTAGAATAAATTTAGCAGAGGAAGTGTGAAGGAAACAATTAATTCTGGTTTAATTATGAGATTAAATTTAATTTTCAAGCAGGTTTTATGCTTCAAAGTTTCCCTGATTTTAGTGTTAAAATGTGTATTTTAACTAACAAGTTTAATGAGTCAAATATTCTGGAAAATGTTTCTGCATGTCTTCAATCATATGTATAAGAAAGGGACTTAATTTTAACATGATTGTGTATATCTATATAAAGTTTATTAGAGAGCATTAACATTGGTCAAAAAGATACAAGTCTGGAGTCAAAGCTTTAACACATGCTCTTTATAGCTCCTCATGTATATCTAGCTGTCAGCTCAAGATGACTAAAGAGTGTCCCTTCCACAACTTCTCTCATTGCCTCTATTCCTTAATCATGAATAATACCACTGTATTACCTGAAACGCTGGCACAACACCAGAGGAGGTTATACCTTCAATTTATCCCTCTAAATCACATCAAGATAAAACAAACCTTTCTATTATTTTTGTTACATGGCACTAAGTTTCCTGCTCATCTCCTTTGGACTGTCATCTTGTAGCTACTGAGAACACTTTATATGGCTGTGCCATCTTCCCTGATTGCATCTCTTCAGAGCTACTTCAAAAATAACCCTTTCCAACCTGTCACTTCAACCATATGCACTTTTGTCACACCCTTCTTTGTGCCAAACACAAGTCAATTGGCTTTGATTGCATACCCCTTTACTGCTTCCATCTCAGGATGGAAAGAGGAGTTTCGGCTTCCAGAGGACTTGTCTCCACCTCTAACTTCTGAAACGATCAAATGCTTTCATGTTATATCCTGTTGTGTCTCATGTATCTGAAAGTAGTTAAAACATCCATTAAGCTGCCTCATTTTTCCAAGACACTCTTCAAATCTTTCTTGACTGTAAATATTTTGACTATTATTTTTATATAAGTCACACTAGTTAAGGAAGCTTTTTATTAAGAACATGGACAGTTGTGTTGATTAATATGTTCACATCATGTCCTGCTGGCAAATTCTACACATCTATTTCTGGTCTAATATATGCTTTCTGTAAGTTCTTGATTAGAATACTATCCTTGTGCTTTCTACACACCTTTGAACAGAGTAGGGATTCTAGCACTCAAATGGAGCTTCTTGAAATTATAGTAACATCATGGAGGGGGAAAGAGAGGGGGAACAATAACAAAACAAAAGAAAAAAACCCAAAACAGTTTTCTTATTTTGACTGAGATAATTAAGCTAGCAAACTAGGACTAAAAGCTACACAGCATTTATATTCATAACACTCTTACTAATGCCACACTCTTACCAATGACCCAATAAACTTTGTGAGGTGAGTAAAACTTTAGAGACAACTCTAATTCATCTTATGGTCCATTAAATGTAGACCTGAAAAACAGTTGATAGTAGTAAAAGTTTAACCTGATTTGGAGATAAATTCTCAAAGAATGTTGGTTGGGGTTTTTAATTTTTTTCAAAGAAGGGAAAAACATCATGAATTTTAGCTGAAAATCTTTTTGAAATCTTAATGAGAAAGCTATATTTTGTTTCATGCCTCAATGACAGGAATTGTCAGCTGAGACCTCAGGGAGGGACAGATGAGAGGGAGAACACTGAAGAAGTAGATGCAAACCACAGAGGAGTATTTTACAACCATAGAATATTTTGGGTTGTAAGGGACCTTTAAAGGTCATCTAGTTCAACTCCCCTGCAATGAGCAGGGATATCTTCAACAATCACAGACCGTCAGCATTGCTTCCTCCCACCCCCAAGCGTGTAACAAATACTATTCTACTATTAACTTATATAGCAATCTAAACTTCAGTTGCCGCTTCCCCTGTGCATTACGGCCCTAGCATCCCTTCCGTCCCAGCTCCCGGCCTCCCCACATGTTCTCCAGCTTCCCCGTGAAGTCAGCCAGCCGCTGCCTCCCAGGAAGGGGCCGCAGGCAGGCATGCCCGAGGACGCGCTGCTGCCCGTGCCGCTTCCCGCTGCTCCCATGGGGGATCGGCAGCGCCACCCGCTGCCGCCCGGGGAAACGCGGGGACACCAACAGCCACCGGCTCCGCTAGCGCATCCTTGGCGATGCAGAGCGGGAAGACCCCTACATGGAGAGGAGAAGGGTCCTCTCTCTCCCCGCCGTGTCCCCCCCCACCGCTGTCCCCCGCTCTGCGTTACTGCCTTTCCCCTTAAAGCGAAAGGGAAAAGGGTGTAAAAGCGCAGACGTGGGATTCTGCCAGCGCAGACATAGCTTCAGTTATTTACAGTAATTTTAAGCTCAAGCATTCACTTCGGAGTAGTGTATCCAGAAGTAATGGCACATCTATTTTCATAAAGGTTTTATTTAATTAATAATTTATACTTCAAACATAGCTCAGCAGTCAGCCACGTACTTTGAAAAGTATTTCTTACTGCTAGGTACAGTGTTTCCATGGAGACTTCCCTAGATAGTGTTGGGTGAACACTCCTCTTGTTTTCCTGTCATGTTAAAAATCAGGGCAGACCTGTGCACTCCTACAAGTCGGTAAAGGTTGAAGTTTCCATTAGTAACAATTCCCAGGCATCCATTTTTAGATCACTAGTAGCTACATGCTGGCAGTGTTGAGCAGGTGACATACCCTACCTTTAGGTCCCACCTGAATCGACAAAGTAAGTGAAAGAATTCCTACCAAATCTTAGGTTCAGATCAAAATACAGGAACTCGGTCACATCTTATGTAAGTGGATATCAAAGAAAATTAATGCAGACACCTTCCTTTTCTTTAATACCATTCACACTTTCAATATACAAGTGACTGGCTGTCTCTGACTGCTTGATACAGACCCAAACTTTTTCCATCTCTCCCAGATGAACATATGAGATATTAATATATTTTTAAAGTGACAAGGCTACAAAGTGAAGTCACTGATGTTACCTTAACCTGCACTGCAGTGGTTGTAGCAGCTGGTCTGGGAAAGACTAGAACATCAGTCTAACAATCTGTTCCTATACATGACCAAGTATTTAATATAAATAATATAAAAGTGCTAGCACCAATCTATTTTTGCATTATACATACAGAAAATACAGCCACAACTTTCTATTCAAAAGCTGTTGAACTTCTTCCTAAACTACATCACATGCTCTTTTTATATAGATCACTCTAAAGCAGGATGCAATTTCCATCAGCGCACACACACGCACAAAAAAACCCCAAAATACCAAAACTATGAACTTGATAATGACATTGATAATACATAGTCAATTTCCAATATTACATCTAATTTTTAAAAAATAAAAATCACATTGTATAACGATGTTACTGCCTATATGCCCATAATAACTTGTTAATGGTTATTTCTCTGATATTATAAATAATTGATATCCAAAATGCCTCAGTGACAGAAAAAAAGCTTCAAATGGAAATCAGGATTACTGTGGATACCAAAGCCAATCATCACACAAGACGGTTTCATGAATACTGCTATCCCTGAACTACTTGTGAAGCAGTACTTCAAGTTCATTTCTCATTTTGTACTAAACAAAAAAGGAAACTAGTATCTGGAAACAGGCCCAAGTCCTCACAGAAGGAGAAAAAAAAAGTGTGCTTAAGGAGATACTTAGATACCACCAATTTTCATACTACATCTTATTGCCACTGAAAAGACCTACATTTTTTTTATATAGACACAAAATTTTTCACACACTGGAACCAAACTGCTCCCCATTAATGAGGTGATTAATCTTAGCTCAAGGCATATCCTGGATGAGGATTTCAGAGTTGTCTGTTTTTCCTGTTTTACCAACAGCATTAACATATGTTTCATGAAAACTACCTGTTACACGCGAGCAACTTAGAAGGCCACTGTAGGAACAAGAATTAGACATTGCAGCATGTAAATACTTTGAGATGTTAGTCTGCCGTTGTCCACTGACTGTTCCAGAGTGCTGTATAAATAACATAAGCATGTAAGTTTAATCTTAGTACTTCCTACTACCTGGTTTCAATAAAATTTATCAACAATATGTTAAAATATAAAGATTTTATTAAAAACTAGGAAAAAGTGATGGCAGAACATATTTGAAAAGCATTTCCTAGGCTTAGAAGAAGAGCTAAGGGGGTTCTCCAGTGACTACTGAACCTCTAACTACATTCCAGCTTTGTCTTCAAGTGCAACTCAGACTACTTTAATATAAAAATAGTTCAACAATCTTAATTTAAAAAGAAAAAAAAAGGATAGGTATTGAACTGATAAATTTTGGGGGCTTCACTTTGCTAGAATATGTTGTTTGATGAAACATTGCTAAGATAGTATGATGCTATACAGCAATCAAAACTGACAAATTCTGATCAGCAAGGCTATTTTTGTTCGTCTCTTCCAGGAGACACACAAACAAAAATGAAAGGTCTTGATAAGGAACTATGTTTGCACATTATAAAGGCTCCACATGTCTTTTTTCACCCCCAAACAAAATTTCATCAGCACATAACATTCAACTCCATAGAAACGAAATGCTACATGCAGACTGCACTTGCATAGAACTTTGGGTCACTCTATTATTTCATTAGCTGTGTCTCCTCAGGCTGCTTTCTACCTCACTCTTATTTCAAGGGCTAAGCTGTATCTGCAAGGTTGCATTCCCTATGATTTTATCCTGCAATGCTGTTCCTACCATAAACTACAGAAGTTTCAAGAAGCATGCTAACGACAATCCAGATGAAAAACAAGGTACAAAGGAAAACAGTAACATAGAATACCTTTACTACTTCAGGATTGGATAATACAAGTATTTCATTAAAAACAGAAAAACTGTAGTTTTCCAGCAGTGGGGGGAAAAGTAAATTCTACATTTTCCTTTTCTCTAGAATGTGCAAAACTTGGGGAGTAATGTTCCATCTCTCTAGTCATATTTTTGGGGGTCAAAAAGTTGGAAAAAGTCATCACCAGAAGTGTCTAGTCTCATTTTTCACATTTATCCAAGACTTTCTTCAAATTTCTAGGACTAACTTTTTACAATCTTGTTCATCCTATTGAAGTCTTATATTTATTAAGTGCTCCCTCAATGAATGAAAAGACAGCTAAGCAGCACCTGCTCTTCTGTTATCATCTTGCTCTATCAAACTCCACTGCCCACTAAATCCTTTATTTCCACACCTAAAGAAAAGCATTTCCCTTTTTAACTTGTGCAAGTCTCAGTTTAAAGTCTGTCTACATGGTCTTTGTTCACCTCTGCCTCTCTTCCAGAAATGGATTGACTATTCTCTCCCTCATTTTATTTAGTCAAGATGGCTGTCATCTGTCTTACCTGTAGTATGGACCAGGGATGCTGTCAGCTATGCTAGTTTTAAGAATATTGCTACTGATTCTGAACCGGTACTTTGCAAAGGAGCCCCTTATAATTTATCTTAAGCTAGGTAGCAATAGTGAAGTTTATGATTATATATGAAGTAAGAGGGGTTTAAAATACAAGTTGGAAGCTTTTGGCTATTTACGAAGTTCCTGATTCCAATTTTCCTTTTACATTTCTAACTCATTCAGCACAGCTAGAACTGTATTAACTTGTTTCGGCATTATGTATTGTGATAGCTGCAAAGCGTTGGAGCCACCAACTGTTCAAAGATGGCAACAGCTACCTAACTTCTGTTCCAGAGTAGTGGATACAGAACACATCATGCAAAGTAAATTCTGTGACTATTNAATTCTCTTTTGTTTTTTTTTTTCCTTTTCTCCTGGGGGGGAAGCCGTGTGGCTGCCGTTGGCTTTTGGCAGGGAGCCAACTCAAACCTCCACAGTTTCCTTCATTAGTTGAGATACAAGATCATATTTATCCTATTAAAATTCTGAAAATTTTGTATCTGATGAAAAGTATACCTGTCTCAAATGGTTATATTGCTACCTCTAAAGATATGACATTCACTTGATACCCTAGAAGCCCTTCCAGTTCTCCTTTCAATTAGACACTAGAAAGACAGTTACAGATAACTATGGAGCAGATGCAGTTCCTTGTGCACCAGTTCATACAAGCCTTTCATCAAGAATTTTATACATTAGTCACTGCAAACAATTATACCCAGAGTTTTAAAATTAGTGGATGTTAATAAATTAATCAGCAAAATTAAAACAGAGACACTTCAGAGCATACTGTTAAAAAACCTACATGTTCTGCTCAAAGTATATCTCGATACAATAGCCAATAGTTTTTCTTGATTTTTAAAGTTTATCTTGAACTTTTGTCTTCAAATCCAGAAGACAAATGTATTAATTAATCCAAATGTATTAATGCAATGAATTTCATTTCCTCACAGCGTCTACTTTAACCATAAATTTCTGTCATTGAGCTCTACCAACTTGGTTAAGGCAACCAAATGTCTCTGATGTCCCAAGCTCTGATATTCTGTGAACACATCATTAACAAGTTATTGATGATACCAAACTAGGAGGTGCTGTTGACTCTCTAAAGAAACAAGAGGCATTACAGAGGGATCTAGATTGATTGGAACATTGGATAATCATTGATGGGGTAAAATTTAACAAGTCTGAATACCAAGTTCTGCATCCAGTACAAACTGGGAGAGGAGTGACTGGAGAGCAGCCCTGCAAGAAGGGATCTGAGGGTGCTGGTCAGCAAGAAAGATCAGTGAGAGTGAGCTATGTATCCTGACAGTCAGGACAGCAAACTCCATCTGGAGTGCATCAAACAGCATCACCAGCCAGTCATGAGAGGTGCTTACCCCACTGTATTCAACATCAGTGCAGCCTTGCCTCAAGTACTGTGTGTGATCCTGGACCCTGAAATTTAAGAAGGTTGAGGTCCTTGAACGTGTCCAGAGAAGGGCAGCTAAGCGGGTGGAAGGGATGGAAGGCATGTCCTTATGAGGAGTGGCTGAGGACTTTGGGGTTGTCTAGTTTGGAAAGGAGGCAGCTGAGGAGCAACCTCACTGTTCTCTGCAGCTTCCTGAAGAGGGGAAATGGAGAGAAAGGTGCTGATCTCTTCTGAAATCAGTAATACGGTGTGTGGGAATGCTTCAGACCTGCACAAGGGGAGGTTCAGACTGGGCATTAGGAAGCATTTCTTTACTGAGAAGGTGGTAAAACTCTGGAACATGATTCCTAGAGAGGTGGTTGGTTCTCCAAGCCTGTCAGTTTTTAAGAGGCATTTGGACAATACATGCTTGAATTTTTTGAAGTGGTTGGGTAGTTGTACTAGATGATTGTTGTAGGTCCTTTCCAAGTGAATTATTCTATTTCCACCTGAATTCAATCAGCATATGTGGAGGAACACCTGGACAATGAGCACTTCCAAGTTTATTGAGAATTTTCACCAGCAGGCAATGGTATATAACGCTAATTTCAGTTTGCAAAGCATCTTGGATCAAGCTGAATTTATATCACAGCACTATAGTATTGAGGTAGCAGACATAACTGAAAAAAGCAAGATACTCGGTAAGTCAACTATACATTTCAACTATGAGAAACCCAGAACCTAGATCAGTTTAACAATGTTGCACCCAGTACTATAAAATAATAGCTCAAGCATCTAAGAAATTATATATACTGAGGCAGATTTCATAGTAAGAAAAAAGATCAACTATTAGAACTTTCATGACACAAGCCATTCTTCAGTTATTTAAGCCATCCTGTCTCTTAATATTACATGACCACCTAATTCCTTGATGGAGAAATAAGACTCCCAAATAAGCACGTCAAAAGGGCTGTGGCAAGATACAAGTCTGCTCACTCAGTATCCCAACTGTCATAGCAGATCCCTAGAGGAAAATACAACATATTCCCTTCATGTCTTTCCAGCCATCTCTAACTTCAGAACTTCTTGAGTAACTGCTCACAATTTCTTTAAACATCCCTTAAGGGATTCCACCCTACTCCTCTCCCAGTTTTGTCCAACTGCACTCCCCACCACTCCCAACACATTTGGGCATTTTCCCATGTTTGCAATCTAGCTAAGGCAGAAAAGCTCACCCTGCCAATATTTTAGGATTTCAAAAAGAAGAGAAGAAAACCTTATGTGCTTCTAGGTCCAGCACCTGCACTGTCCAGTTTCTTGAGTGCATTGAAAACAAACAAAAAACAATTAAAACAAACAAAAAAACAAACCAAAAACCCCAAAACACTCCCCCCACCCCCCAAAAAAAACCCAACAACCAAAAACCACAAAAAACAAAACAAAAAAAACCAAAACAACAACAACAAAACCCACACCACCAAACCTTCTTCTTCCAAACAGATTTTCCTGGAAGAACTTAGTTTCATGGGCTCCACCAGTGAGAATGACGGAATACACATGAAATGCCTAAATCTTCTCAAACTACAGCAACTCATTCTCCATTTCTGGATCATGTATAGTAGATATTAGGCAGAAGTCATTTTACTAAGCAGCCTGTTCTTTGCCTTATATTTTGTGGACATAAATATGTACTTGCTTCTGTATATTAGTAGCATTCCAGCATGCATATATTTATGCACAGAAATATATGTACCTATTCAGAGATACAGGTATATATTATAAGAGAGAAAAAGTACAGAGTAGGGTAACAAGAAGCAGCTGTGAAGAATGAACACTTTCTGAAGTTTGAAGGAAGTAAAAAAGCTCCTGGTTTGTTTATAACACATTTCTAGGCCCCCTCAAGGACAGAGATCATCATTTGGAAGTGTAGTTACTTTTCTGACCTTGTATGCTTAGGAAAAGGCTAGCTCTGAAAAAAGATATGGAGAAATCAGAGAAATTGCAAATATCTGTAGTTTTACTAAAGACTTCCCCAAAATGATCTTTGGAATCCACAGTAGTTATTCAAATTCTGACTAACATACAGCAAGTTTAAACTAACATTGTAATATTCCTAAACAATGCTATAAAAGGTTTTCTAATTATCTATATATTAATCGTGGACTAGAAAAAATTTAAACATGAAGAAGACTGATAGAAATGCTTCACTTTCAGACTTGTTGGCAGATCTAAAAAAAAGGAGCCTGAGAATTCTTAGCAAAAGACAAATGCAACCCTGATACTCAAAAAGACCAATCAGGTCAATCAGGATTATAAATGTCTATACCCTTACCATTCATGAAACTCTTGGAATAAGGTACACGCAAACTTCCTACCTATAAATCAGGTGCACACCAGAGACCCAGACACCAGGGAAGTTCTGTTAGGGCTATAAAAAGCCAATAGATGAGGATGTTTCCAGTGAGAAAAACAGAGATAAATCTCTAGTTAGCAAACAGAACAGTGAAGCAGCTAGCTTTGGCTCTGACAGGGTGTGCAAATCATACATCAGACTGAACTACTAGTTAATGCACCAGTTCTACAAGTTACAGTTACCACATGAAAGAACACCACTTGCCCTGCCTTGCCAGGCAAACACAAGGTGGTGTTGCTGCCCTATGGAAATACACTCTAGTATCTTGAGCACACTGAACAAGAGCCTCAATTCCTGGCATCGCGTATTTATCAAGTGCTGTTAAGGAAACTTCACAGTCTGACCATTCATGAGACTGTCAGTTACACTCCCAAGGCCAGACACTTTCACTGCTGGGACCAAAGCGCATTCCCAAGCAGATGGCTCCAGTGAGCCCACGGTGCCCCGCTTGGCTCCCCGCACACCCCACTCACAGAGTCAGATCAGGTTTCCCATAGCAGTCTCAGATGTCTCATTCCATAAAGCAATTTGTTCACAATGCAGTAACACAGAGACAGCTTGGGCTGGTGCCTCTGAAGAGAGAGTCACAACCAAGCACCCCCTGGGCTTTATATCCTCACAGCCCACCCAGTCTTGCTCTTCCTCCCGAGTTCTCGCCTCCTGCACCCAGCTCTGTGTTTGTCCACTGGTGCCACTGACTTTCATCTCCTTTTTTATCCAAAAGGTCGGCAATTCCTGGCTCCTGCTGTGTCTCTCAGTGTCCATTCACATGCCTGGTACCATGGGATAACATGCATCTTTGTGCCTGTTATCCCAAAAGCTGGCAGTCCACAGCTGCTTGACTCAGGCTCCCACCTGTATTTCAACCTGCAGCTTGCTAGCCCAGCTACCTGGACCAGATGTATTCAACAGTGCTGCCTTTCTCTGAAGAGGTGTGAACTTGGATGTCACACCAGAACCAGACACCCATAAACAAGAAATTCAAGGCACAGGAGACTGAAAAGTCATGCTTTCAAGCAAAGGGCTGGTTTCATCACACCACCAAGGACCACTTAATAGTAAAGAATGCTTCTGCACAGCAACACCTTGTGCCAATCTAGAATCATGGTCTGGGAATACCAGGTGAGGCACACCGTAACAGGACCAAGAGTGGTTGTTAGGGTGATTGATCATAAGTTTTGTTTTGGCCATTAAGGCAAATTTAACAGGTTTCCCACTGCTGCTCACTGCCTGAGGCAAAAATCAATCAATCAACCAATTAATCAATCCTGCAAACCACAAAGCTGAGACACAACTATGGGGACAGGTATTTTAATTCCTAGCTTAATTTCACCTATTTTTTTAATCTTTTCACCATATAACCAAACAAAACCTTATCTTTACCAAGCGGCATTATCCTCTTGCTACCATTTCTTCCCTCCATGCTCCACCTCCCCCTCCCAACCCACGCCCCCAAGTGGCTCTGCATATAGTCTCTAGCTCTAGAGACTACTCAAGTACCCTTAACACTACTTTGGTAGTCCCCCCTTGGTGATCTTGCTCTGTTGTTTCCATCTCTCCCTATTTCTCAGCAGACAAGAAAGAAATAGATGCAAATTTTTATGCAACTTCCATCTAGGTTTTGTTCCACTGTGCTATGTTAGAACTCTCTAGAAAACAACTAGTTAAAATTTTTGGTCATTTGTTGTTTAGATTCTTTGGCCAAGGCTCCCTTGCAGTTAACTTTTATAAAGTAGAGGGAAGGGGGCAGACTTTCCAAGTGCCTTCAGGCTATAGAGCAAAGACTCAGTTTAGCACTAGCAGAATTCTGAAATACATAGTTCATGTTTTATGAATATAGCACATCCCTTTTCTTGAATAAGACAGTTCATTTCTGCAACGTGTGTAAAAACATGCTTACATTCTTCTTGTCTCCCCACACTTCTTATGAAAGAAATGCAAGATGGAATGTAACCTAATTGAAATATTTTAGTAATCTGTGAATTTCTAGAAGCAGGTGATCCCTAACATACTATCGTTTTCCTATCCCCTAAGGGGAACAGGCCTACAAATCAGTATCTTTTAGACCAAACTCCCAATTTAGTACTAGAAAAGAACTTAGCAAATGGACCTACACATATGCACAAATGGAGAAAATAATTTTCAAGCTTAACTCCACATGGCTGCAGAAACCTGGATGTGGCTCCCAACTGTCAATACTGAATACCTCAGTATAGTATACACAATGCTGTTGATGGCTCCCACAAACTATTTCCCTAGGAAACCATTCACATATCAGAGCATGAAGTATGTCTCTCAAGGCCAGTGATGCTGCTTAAGTTTGGGTGGGAATCAGTAGATGAAGGCTAAAGCTCAGACTCCAGGTTGTGTCCAGGCATGCTATTTTGACAACTGCTTCATGAAATTAACCCAGAGAAACATCCAATCAGCGCAAGGTTACTTTTTGATATACTAAGATATGTTGCCAGAAAACAACTTTGTGATTTGGGGATAAAGAGGAAGTAGTGTTGATACAAGAGTATTGTCATCTTCAGTTGGAATCCAGGACAGTCTTTGAACACACCATCACAAAACACAGCAGAAAAGATTCTCCAAGGTTTTGATTCCTTTTTCAACCAATCTCCATTCTCACAGCAGAAAGTTATCATGACAAATCTTGATTTTTATGAAAAAAAAAAACCAAAAATATTGAAACCAAACAATTTCAACTAGCGACCTATAAAGATTTTATTCTCTGTGTCCATGAAACTTGCGTCACAAGGGGAACTCTCCACTTATCCTCAATGGAGTAGTTCAAAACGCTAACACTCCCAATATTTTCCCTTATAAATGCAAAAAAAAAAAAAACAACCCTCCCTCCAAAAGCACTAAGCTTCCCTATATAAAATACATCACCAGCGAGAACAGGATACCTGAGAAAGTCAAAATACTCTTGGGCACACAAGAAAGAACTGAGAATAGTGTACTGATTCAGCAGAGAAATGTCTGCAGGTGTTTTTTCACCTTACTTATCTGGAAAAAAACAAAACGCAAAAACAAAAAAAGCCCACCACACACACAAAAAAAACCCAAACCAAAAACCCAAACTCTCCCCTCCAAAAACCCCACAAAAACCACAAATATTTACTTCACTCTTAAAATGAAGCTAAATTTGCAATAAATACAAGTGTTGCAGTATTATGAACCCATGAGTGGCAAAACACTGTAACTCCAAGCAGAGTTTACCTTACTTTCTAGGCTTTCTCGGACAAAGCACACTTCTAGTCTCCCCAACAGAGGGTTCTCTTCCAGAAATTATTTTTCTACCCTTTCCTCCCCTACTCCACCTTCAAGTTTTTACCTCCAGCCACCTCAACCTCCTGTTTGAAAACATGCTAGTCTCACTAAAATACAGTATGTGTGTTTTTCACCTCCAAGTGCAGTACATATTTGAATTCATATATAACTACATCTTTCTACTGTGTTTAATTATTGGCTGAATTTAAGAAATAAACCTTAAAAAGGGACAAAAATAACTTTGAATAGTAGATACCAACAAGTGAACATCTGTTGTCAAAGTGATCATTACAATCTTAGACTTAAGTTGCTAGGAAATGAAGAATCTTCCTTAATTCAGAATACTGCTTCAAACAGGAGCTGACTCAGACCTGGCCAGACAAAGAACATGCTCACTTTTGTTTGCATTGTTCTCTGTGGATAACCCATATTACTACATATTGCTCATGCAGTCTCCCTGAGCAAAACCTGCTTTCGCTATTTGCTAAATCAACCTCTTATATATTGCCTGCTAGTATCTATTCATAACTCAACCATTTGGATTTAACCTGGGATCACAGAGCTTCTACAAATGGAGACACACGAATGGGGGGGACAAGAAAGAACTACTTCCCTGAATACTTCACTAGCACCCAGATATTAAAGCACAGAGACTGAGGCAGAATGAACAGGAAGACCTTTTTTTTTTTTTACCATCTCTAGTCACAGTTCTCACCAAGGTCTGAGGTGTTCCAACCTTACAGGCTGACCATTGAAAATATTCCAAGAACTGCTGGTATGGTTCTTAACCATACTATAAAATACTATACATAACCATACTATAAAATACTCTACATTCATTCTTGCAATTATGTCAACAAGTATATTGAGGCTTTCCAACACGTAACCAGTTCTTACAGCGTACCCACCTGCAGAGAAATCCAGTCCAACACTTTTAGAAACACCATCTCTCTGTTACTGCAAAAACCAGGGCTCTACCAGAAGATGCTGACAAATACAAGCATAGTTTGGTGATACAGAGAAGAAAGTTCAAAACCAGCTGCAGGCCCTACAGACAGGAACTAAATTATGAACTGAGCAGTTCAGAGAGCACAACTTGCTCATGAGAGTTAACCACCCCATGCAGTATTATACTGCAACACGGGTCTGCAGAATTTCCATGTGATGGCTCAAAGGGAGCACTTCCTAACACAGAATACTAGCCAAGACTATTTCCTCCACAATCCTTGAGAATGTAAGCATAATGCAATTTCAAAGGGATTCATGACTTGCAGTTCTTTTGATAAACACAGATATATACTCATGATTTGCTTTTATGCTTCATCTGATATTGATGCACAAAACTACAGCCCAGAACTGTATCTCACAACTATTTAACAAAACACAACCACAAAGCTTTACCCCACATACAGTAACTTCCAGTCAAAGTCTAGGCATCGCTTTTCATCAGCAGGTTTTTCAAAAGCTTTTGCTAGATGAGAATTAAGGACATTTTACCTGAATTAAAGCCCCATTAGGAAAGATTATCACAAACTGACACTTTTGTGCAGTCAAGAAAGTTGTCCCTAAGCCATTCTTGTTTCATTATGAAACCTTTCAACATTTTTACCAAATCAGAAAGAGTGATCAGCCAGCTAGTAGTGCCAATTTCTAAAGTTTGACTGTAGAATATGATACATAAAAGAAGCTTCAAGACACAGTGTATTTTTGGTGTTTGGAAAACTACTGGGAAAGTTAAAAAAAATGAAGCAACTTGAACCGAGGGTTTTTGCAAGGCTTAACACAAATATCTTCTATTTCCAAGTATTACAGTAATATTCATAAGCTATGGAGTTATTTCACACATAGAACAGGGGTCTTTGGCAAAGTAGTGTGGGGTGAGAAAATAAAAGTGATACACACATTAAAACTAGTCACTCAGTACCTCCTAAGTGCTCGTATTTTACATCTCTGCAGAGAGGACAGTTGAAGAATTAAGAGAAGTAACTAGAAAAGCGCCAGTCCTCCACAACAGCAGAAGCAGCTTTCTCTCTGCATCAAGTACACTAAGCAGGAAATAGTTAATTTGTTCTGTAACAGAAAAAAGGACTGCCATAAATGCACTTAAAAGATGTGGGTATCTGGAATCTTTTAAAGATTCTATAACGTGTCACCCAAAGGATTTCTTATTGTTGTACGTCTTATCCATTGTTAAATTCCAGACCATTTCTATCCCAACTGCTGACATGCTCCACAGCAGGACACTTGCTCCAATATTCTTGTCAGTCACAGCGGCATACAAAATACTTTAAGTAATCCAAGTTATACTTGTCTCCTATTTTACTGAGCTTTCTGTTCTTTTCCCATCCATTCTTTTTCATCTTCCCTACCTTTAATCGCAACCTTCATCACCTTCCACCTCCCAGGGAGCATCACGCTATTTCCAAGAGGAAACAGGTCCACATGTTTGTACTACAACTGGGACGTGACCAGCCACCACTTACCTGCAGTCAGATTCCTGAAACACACTTCTATTCAACCAAGATCACTAGATCAAACATTTTGCAGTGACTACAATACAGATTTATAAGGCACTCGTCACACATTTTTTTACTTTCCAAACACTGCTCCATCAATTCAGACTATGCATTGATAGTTTGCACTACTCAGCTATCCCAGCGGATAATAACCAAAACCATTCTGAGTCCCAGACACAACCAAAACACCGACCCATCAACAAAGTAAGGATTTCTTCAGTTCAAAGGCTCAACTAATTGTATTCATCCAATTTGTGTAAAAAATCCCGTTCCACACAAAGCATGTCAACCACATAAGGAACCATTAAGAATTTTTTTTTCCCTTCAACTAGGAGATTCCTTTCGTCAGCCAAAGTGGATGCCTAAACCTGGTACAATTCATGATGCTTGAAGGCATCAGTCCTTCAAGTGCTAATCTCGAGTCACAAAATGACAGAAGGGTACCCAAATCACTATTTCCATATACAGCTTTGTCGGTAGTCTGCTACCCATGTGAAGAACATGATCTGTTCCCAAAGCCTGAGAAGTTAACCAAGCATTCTGTATTTGGACATTCAACGCTAGAATTACTTATGTGTCATGTCATCCTCACAAGTTAAATGCAATGAACCCTAATACCTCTCCCATCCCCCCAATGAACAAAAATACCCAAAACCCCAACACACAAGCCCCAAATGAGACTAAAATCACAGAACTGCTCATCCATTAAATGGAGAACTAGGTAAAACTTTTTAATACTAAGAATGAAACGCTGTAATGCCTTTGGTGGTTTTGTCTTCCTCACAAAGGTGGGAAAATCCAACATTACTAAAGAAAGATCCATTTTACAACTCCAAGTCTCTACTCATGGGCCCACTAGTCAGTTCTCCAGAGATGAATCCCACTGGCTGTAGCAATTAACAGCCTTGTATTACTGTTAAGAGTAATGTATGGAACACTCTTTCTTTGCCCTAAACTGCCTTCCAAGTTCCAGAACCTGTATAATCGAACAATGGCAGAGTGAGAACACATGCCTAACTTCACTGATTCAACTGACAATTCTTCCACCAAGTTAACAGGTACCAGTTTTTTCCCCTGCTGACTGTATCAATGGAAACAGATGTTATATTGACACAAAAGACAAAACTGCAGCAGATAACCCATCAGAAAGAGTATGATATAAGAAATGGAGAATTCTAACAGCACTTTTATTTCCCCAGTATCTTCTCCTTTAGATATCATCCAAAAAGGAGATAAGAAAGCAAATTACCAGAAATTTACTCTTCACAGCAAATTTCATAGCAAAGCTATGATAGGGAATCAAAACATGATGCAGTCCACTGCTTTATGTTTACTTGCTTCATTTGTATCTATGAAATTTCTGTATTCCCATCACTGAATGCTATTTCCCTATTCATCTGAAGCTACTAGAACCAGAGAAAAGGCTCCAGGGAAACAATTCTAGTCTAATGATTAGGGGGGGGAAACAGGGAGGAAAAACAAAGCCCAGTGATTCCGATTTGAAGAAAGCTGTGGGTCTTTACCAGTAAGACTTTGTAGACAAGGCCACTTACGAATGACACACATACAAGTGACATATCACAGAACATGAAATGTTGCATTTGTTTTCTCATGGTAGCATCTCAGCTATGTGGGAGCGATCCAACTCGTGTCACCACAGCAGGAGATGTTCCCTTCTAGTCCTGTTCATTTAATGACTATGAACAAGCTATTACTCAAAGTGCCTGTTCCTGACAGTCATCTCACTAGTTGATTTGATATTCTAAAGTCAGCACAAGAAAGTAAATTCTGAAGAACTGAACTGGTTTTGCAACATCATCCAGCAACAACTTGGTGAAGAAATGCTTATCTCCCAGCATGTTTCAGATTTAGAGTATAGTATATAGAGTTTTATAGGGTTAACAGACAAGGTTTTCCTTTCCTTATAAGGCTAACAGTGCTATACTAGAACTACAGGGAAGTATTAATACTGCTTGGAATTTTAGTTTTTGTTTAGCAAGACAAACTAAGCTATGTCCTTCCTGCATAATACACTTTAAAAAAAATAATTTTATTTTAGCCAATTCCTAAAAATCCACATAGGCTTATCTTTATTAGTGCTAATCTCCCAGAAGTTCCAATTTCTCAGACTAGTTCATAGCAGTTCACTTAAAAAATTATTACCTGTATCAAAGCCAGAAGAGGATTTTCATACATGTGACAGTTTTAATAGACAAGCTAAAGAGATCTACAGAAAACGCCTCTTGGTACTTCTGCAGGATTTTAAAACTGGCACTTGTTTTACCTATCTAACCATTTCTCTCTAGTCCAATCTTCTGCACAAACGTCAGTGGCAAGGCTCAACTTATTTATGCAAAACCAGCTGAACTTAGCAACTTTACCTTCTCCCTAGTCTTTTGTCAACTAGTTCAATGTTTCAGTTATGCTGAAACCCATACACACAGAGTTAACGATTACTTCTGAGGAAACACTCAAAAGATGGAAAAAACCCTTCCAATCTACACAGAATTTGATTTAAGACAGGACTATACCCACTGATTACATATCCATGAGAACACTGACGCATTAGAATAAGCTGAAACAGAGTATAAAAGTATTACAGGTATTTTCCAAAAAGAGCATCTGACAAACTTGAACTGATAACCTAAGTTATATAATCAATAAGCCAATGCTGTATTGAAAGCATGCAGTAAGACTGATAGTACGAAAGCAATGCTGTAATTGCTCCTTGACTAAAGTAGAGCTTACCCCACATCTTTAAACTTTTGTATGACAACTAGAAAATAATTTCTGAGATTAGGACTATGCAAAAATATTTTTGGAGTCCATAAATTATGGAAACACTAATGATGTCACATGATTTGTCTTCTCATAGATATTAAAACTACATAACACTACAACATACCTGATACAAAATTCAAGTTTCCATGGGCATAAATAACTCCCTGTACAAGCCCTTGGTTTTAACAAGCTTCATTGTCCAACTGTAAAATACATCTTCAGGCATTTCAGAACTTGATACTTACATGGCAGTATAAACATGATCACGTATTAAAATGCTTCCTGAATTTCAACTTTCAAGAATGCTGCTTTTACACTCAAAAGACCTAAACCTGCCATCACCAGCCTACTGCCGAAACTTACCATACAGAAATCAGGACAAGACACATTTCATCTGCTGACTTCACAGACACAAGCTTCCTCTAAGAAAACTGCAAGCTTGGGAAAAGAGTATTTTGCACAAGAAACCTATCTGAACAATACATTCCAAAGAAATCGGGATAGAAAGAAAAAGCGGGCAGAAACTGAGCGTGTAGTAAGAGCGTAAATTGGCTTGGCTACTGCAGAAACCTGAAGATGCCAAAGCCATCTAACAATTTTCAACATCTTGCTAGAGGACAGAATAATGTCCTAAGACAGCATGGCAATATAGTGTTCAACACTCTTCATGAGTAACCACGCATTTAGCTTTGTATTCCATTTTAATTTGAAGCAAGAATATCAAGGGCAGCATTGACCCAAATATTGTAAATTTTCCTACCACAAAGAAACTCTCCTCTACAGTTTTAGAGTACTGTATAGAGTCTGGCGGCTTAAAGAAGCAAAATGAGTACTTTGCACTTATGGCGTTAGTCCTCTGGAAGCCTGATTTCGCACTAAACCCATTGATGTTTGGGCTATGAGTATAGATTGCTAATATGCAGGTCATTCAAAAAAAGCAAGATGTGTTGAATGCTCCACTTGCAGACTTTAGTGACTGTTCCTTACAGAGCCAGTTACCACATCTTCCCCAACCAATCTCAACTTCTCTGAAGCAGTTATTTGGTTCAGTTTTCCTCCAGAGAAGTTTTCCAGGAGGCTCCAGAGATGTTTTATTTAATTCCTATGCATCACATGCTAAGTATTTCACTCAAAAGGCTACAAGTTGACCACTCATTACATCTACATGAATGCAGATACTCCACGAAGTGAACACCTGACCATTAAAAACTCCATAGCTAATGAATGATTAAGGCTCTGCCTGCAATTGCATTTATTACTTCTGAATCTGACAAATTCTGGATGGAAGAACTAAGCTAAAAATGTACTCTCCTACCATTTAGAACATAAGAGTTTCAATATGACAAAAAGCATTACAAAAGAAGGCTGCTGAGTCCTTCGTGCCATTCCAATTTACAAAGCAAGCTTGCGCTGAACAAGTTGGAACTTTCATCCAGATTTTCTGATACCCAAGATCCATTTCTTCCCAACAAATTCATGAAGAAACTGTAAGCAAGCATCCACCTCAGTTTAATAGAAAAGTAATCATAATCTTTAAAAAAAAAAAGAAATCTACATTTAAGAATTTCGGCAAATACATATTATCAGCAACGAATCCAGTACATACAGACAAGAAGCCAGATACAAAAAAAAATAATCGCAGTCTAGTTACACAGGGAATTACATTAAATTTTTTCAAGAAGGAACTTAGAAATTTTAAGTTTTGTGGATCAGTGAAGAGAAATTTCTTAAAGCTACAAAGGTGTTTCAGCCTCTATCCCCACCAACCTCAACAGGCCGGGACAAGTGCAATACCACAGACACACACAGCATTGCAACTGATCCCAACCTGTGTAGAAAGGGGTATAATTTTTTCCACACTCACTGACTGACTTGTCACTGCCACAGTCAGTTTTGCATGGATTTGCACAGCAGAGTATCATACAGCTGGATGCAAACCTGCAAAACTAACCAGAGAACAGTGTTCAATTAAACAACAAATAAACTGTAAGGCACACTTAATATGTAGTTCTACAGCTAGCAGTACTTTAAGTGCTTATAATGCAGTAGATTAGTGAACACTACCTGCACTATAAGCACTTTAGTGCTACAAGAGCTGTCATTCACTAGACTGCTGTTAAAATAAGGAAGGCCACAAAATATCCCATAACCAGCAGAAAGTGTTCCAACTCCTTGATGTAGATTATAACAGGCCACCATCAGCTTTGCATAGATTTGCACAACCACTCTCTTCTTGTAGTGCAACTATGCAAAACTAACAGAAGACTGCAAAGCAGAAAACTACCGGAACATCTACAGTCTTAACCTGAGTGACTGGATGAAGACATAACTTCTTATGCCAGAAGGAGCACTTAGGGCAGTAGATGCTAATCTACTTCACTATCTGCACTAGATGCACCTTAGTACAAAAAGCACTTGACACCACCACACTGTACCTTTCCATTCTCTGAAGTCCTGCAAGATCTCCTGAGGCAGTTGTCAACATAATGCTACAAGTGCCTTCACTGCAGTAGGTTCTATATATCACTACCTGCACTGTAAGCACTTTGACATTACTCTGACGCAAACAGCGTTTTTTTAGCAATTCAAGATATGTTGTCTACCTTGTACCTGCTGAAAGAAAAGAACAAAGTGAGTCTTTGATCAGGTTTAGAATTGCAAGCTTTGGAACAAATATTCACATTTCTGGGCTAAACACCTGCTTCAAAGTAAGCTGAAGCAGCCCAATCGAGGACACTGATATGCAGTATTAAGAGTATCAAAATCAGTGCTCATTGACAGCAAAAAGAGACCAGTTGTGAAAGTTAGCTAATTGCTTCTCCCATACCATTCTCAAAATGCCACTGCCACTTGTGGAGGTAAAAGTGACTGAGTTTCCGCAGACACATCTTAAATTAGGTTAAGAGCCAATTCTCCATTAAAAAAAAAATTGTAAGGCCAGTAAGTAATTAAACAAAGTTTGCACCTGATTTCAGGAATCCAGGAATTTTAAAGTTAGATTGACTGTATCATACTATCACCTTTCTCAAGCCCAGAAAGCATCTTATCACATGCCAGGTGCCTTCCTAAGTTTTTCAATTACTCATTTTGCTGTCTGCTTAAAAGACTTGCTGCCACTGCCACAGATACCCTGTGTCCAACTACAACTCCTACTATGATATTTAGATTGGCCTATCTTAGCAACCAAAAGGCGGTTCTAATGATTGCTGTAAAATAAACTACCGCAACCAAATTAAGCAAAGGCCTGAGCTTCAGTAAAGCAGGCCAGTGCTATACTCAAAATCTGAAAGAACATTTTATTCCTTCTTTAATAGGAATATGGACTTGAAAGAACATGTAAATGTAAAGCCCCCCTTACTTGATACTTATGGCTAGCTTAATATAGTACTTTGAAGCTACAATAAAACTGCAACTTCTGTGAGACCAACTGCAAAATGAGCTTTGCTTAAAGAAAAAAAAAATCTCAAATATCAAATTTAAACGTCTTTAAAACTTTCTCACTATCTAGCTGTTTAGCTGAAAAAATGAATGCTTGGGAAACTTCTGTTATTCTCCTCTAAATGAGTGAAATTGTGGACTGCTAGAGATACCTCCAATCCCAAGGAACTATTTGGAGTTTAGTGGTCCTAACTGAAGTCTAAGCCTGAGCTAAAAGCAGTTCTACCTCTACATAGAAAAAAAATTATAAAATAATAAAAACTTACCCGCTAAAAGTAACTTCCTCCGCAAACACACTGCAGCAACATCCCCGGAAAGCTTCATTATGTCCTGCTGCACGTGTCGATACTGCGAAAAAAACCACCGGGTTATCTGCTTTTTGTCGCTGAGGAGCGAACGAAGTCACCGAGCAAGGAAGTTCCCTAATCCAGGGCTCTCCATCCCCACCCCGCTCCCTGGGAGGGCGCGAAACGCTCCGTATCCCCTCGGGCGGCCATGAACCGCCCCGTGCGGCAGCCCCACGCGCGGGCTCGCCCCTTCCTTCCCGGGGGTCGATCCCCGCTGCGCCCCTGCGGGAGCGCTCCCACGCCGCCCACCGCGCGTTCCGAGCGGTGCCGAGCCGGGGGTCGGCGGTGCCGCCGCGCCCGGGCCGGGCCCGCTCCCGCACGGCGCAGCACGTGCTCTG
>VWZF01007186.1:351873-381694 GCA_013396755.1 Sclerurus mexicanus | reverse complement strand
CGCCGCCGCCGCCGCCCTGCGAAGTTGAGCGCGGTTGGGAGACCGGGGGCGCCGTGCTCTTCCCGCCCCAGCGCGAGTCCGCGGCCGGACGCGGAGCTGTGGAGGGGGTGGTCCCGCATGTGACTGCACTTGTTCGGGGGAAACTCCTGCGCTTAGGTCTGGCGGAAAAGGAGAATAGGCAACCCGAGTCGCGAGGGTGCGAGTGCGCAGGTGTGGGAGAGCGAGCAGTGGCGGCGGCAGCAGCATCCCGGACCGCCGCGCTCGGCTCGGGGTACCACCCGCGGCCCCGGGGGGCTGGCTGGACTCCGGCCGGGAGTTGGACTCCCTGTGTACGGGCCCCGGGAGCTGAGCCCTGCCCGGAGACACCGTCGGCTGCGGCCGCCCCGACGGCAAGCGGAGACCCGCTGCCGGTGGCGGTAGCAAGTGCCGGGACCTGCGGGACGGATGGATGCTCCTTGTAATAATGCTGTGTAGATGCGGAGACTAAGTGCTGAAGTGAAACGTGTGACTAGGTTTTGCTAGAGACCTGTGTCATCCTTGCCATTGACTCAATTTCCTGGATTCTGATAGAAATTGGTAATTTGGAGATTAACATACATAGATGCTTATTTTACCTTTAATCTGTATTTTAAAAGGTGGAAGTACCTTTAGTTATGTTGTTTATATTATATTACATTATTTTACACAACAGTTATAGATGAACATTCCTACAGCTCTGTGTGTCATCGTGAAATGATCACTTTCTGAATAAAAAAACAGAAAAACTGAATTTGCCATTTCCAATGCACTGAGGTTTTGTTTGCTGTCCAGTGCTTTCTGCAGGTAATAGAATACTTGGGTTTTTTCGATTACTTTAGTTACCTTCAGTATATAGCAGAAAAAATTTGCCTACTCTGTTTGTCTTGTTTTGTAGATTTTTGGAATAGGGCACTAGTAGTTCCTAAGTTTGTAAATACATTTCATTAAAGCTACAACATTCTCCTTTAGGTGGCTTTGCTGTGTTTGAACCTTCAGAATGTACTAAACTCGTGAGTTGGGACTGGGGGTTCGGTTTATATGTGATGTCAAAAGTTACAGAAGTTCACAGTTTTTTCTCATCCATACCATGTCTTTAGGTTTGGGGTTTTTTTCTCTTAAAGATATATTTACTGATGTACACAAACTGTTTTCTGTATATGATAAAGGATCTTTTCAAAACCATAGCTGCTTTTTAAAACCACAGTAATGGAAAATGCAGTTGGTCTTAGTAATGCTGAAGTTGTTCTTCTTTGCAGCTGAGGCTCCTTTCTTGCTCCTTAACCTTGTTCACCACCACCCCCACACCATTTCTATAATTTTTTAAATTTTTTTTCTGTACTCCTGTAACTTTTGTCAAAAAGGCCAATTAAAGGTCATCAATAAGATGCAAATAGACTGATATTTTTGTTCTTACTGCTTTGGATTAACTCAATACCTTGCCAAAGTTGGTGACAATAGTCCTGCTGACTGAACAAGTAAAGTTTTAATCCTTGTCTTATATCCAAAGATTCCAAATTGCTTTTGCAATTCTCATCAGAATCTAGAGAAAATAAAGGGAATTGAAAAGTAACATCACAGCATACCAAACTGTCAACTGGCTGAAAAGAGCCAACAAAACCATAAGCAAGAAAGAATACAAGAATAATTTGTTTCAGTGAACTTTATTCATTTGCAGCAGAGTCGATACTGTGTTCAGGACCTAGGTGTGTTTTGTGTTCCTCTCACCACACCTAGAAGAAACATACTTTTGATGAAAAAAAAATGTATTATTTCACTGATCCAAATGGCTGGGCCCATAGGATCCAACTTAGCTCCTACTGGAACCAGTGGAATGGTCTTCATAAAGCCCCTGAGCACACAGGTTATCCAAGAGCACAGATGTCACTGTATTTTCTCTTTCAGAGCTCTAGTGGATTCTCCTACAGATAACTTAATTTAACTTTGGAGTAGAATCCACTAAACGAGAACTGCTTTCCTAAAGAGAAAAAAGTGGCACAACTGTAAATTCTCTTAAAGGGAAAATTTTAAAACAGTAAATATTGTTCCAAAACTTGAAAATAACTCAGAAATTAAGGCCCTAAGGTCACTCCTTTGATATGTATGAACTCATCTGTTTGTCTTTTATAGGTTGGTGCCCATCTTATTTTTCTTTACTACAGTAGCTGAGCACATCACTTATAATATTTACCTTCACACCAGTGTGTCACAGCAATTACTATTCCCATATAACAGATTAAGAATCTGAAGTAATAAGGAACAGAAATTAGCATTTTCAAAGCCAAGGATGACATCTTAGTAACTAAGGCCAGTTTGCTCTGTTTTAATTGATATAAAGAATATGGAATAAATCAGTATCTTATACATCACTCAAGATCACAGATAATGTGTGTGTTATGCAGTATGTTACTGAGAAATCTTAGGAATTAGCTACTTTAGTAAGCTGCCCCTAAAACAAAAAGAAAAAAAAAATTAAGGAAAAATAAAACTTTTGTAAGTTTGTTAAATATCATTGTCTACTGAGACATACAGCAATGATGCCAGCTCCTTGTCCATATGCAGTTACTAAATTAGAGTGAGGGTTATTAAAGAGTTTATGACATTGTTTTTTGGTGATTTTAGGGTCTTTTATTTCTGGAAAAATAGTGACAGACCAACAGAAAGTGCTCTAGTTTGGTATTTTACTCCTAGCTTTAAAAATTCCCCCTTTTTAAAAAATTTGTATATTATTTCAAACTGTTACAAATTGTTTATCTGTAACAGAGGTGTCAGATTTGGTAGATTTCAGTCAGAAAGGAGCAAGCAGAATGAAAAATCCCCCAAATACCTTTTTATGTTTAATTGGCACTGCTAATGCATGAGCCAGTTACAATTTAAAAAAAAATAAGTCGTCTGAAGTAAAACATTCTGGAATTACTGATTTTTTTTCAGAGCTAGTTCTTACTGTTCCACTTACCATTTCTAAAACATTAAATAAGATTGTCAAAACAGCAAACAAAATGGTGTAAAGAGGCTTCTCTGTTTTTAGCATTAGACTATACTTTTCAGTCATATCATTGTTTTTAGCATCTAAGTCTTTAATTCCTGCACATTTTATCATACTCAAATACATGATTCATAATTTCAAATATTTGTATTTAGAAGGAAGCATGTACTCTATAGGGAGGTGAGTTATAACAAGATACAGGAGTCCTCAGTCACAGGCAGTTAAACATCTATATTCGATTATTATTCTTGGGAGCATAGTACTGCTATCATTCAACCATTAAATTTATTTCCTAGTGTTTATGATGTTATCCTATCTGGAGATCAGTGTTTGCACAGACTCTACCTATTCATTTCACTTGTAAAAATGTTCCCCTTTATATGTTAGTTTCATTTGAGGCATGGAAGTCTTTAATCTGTGGGTATTTTTCAGCATCTGTAGAGAGTTGAAAATTTAACAGCTGAAGCAGCATGAAAAGAGGGTATGTTTATAACTGAAGAATGTTACATTTGCAGCTGTTTCCCTTACCTCTCTCCTCTGCAGCTCAAGTTTTGTGCACTCTGAGGCTGGAGTGGCTGGGTACAGGCAGGAGAACTCTTACCCTCCTCTCTCTCAAGCTGGCCAGAAGTGTCTGCTGGTGGTGACAAGTGACAAGTGGTTTTTATGGAGCCAAGTTTTGCTGCAAGGTGTGCCTTAGGTTTCTTGAGAATGCTAATAAGAAACTAGAAATACTGCTCAGTAGAATGTTGGACTATTCTTAAATAGTTTGGAGAGGTGTTTCTGTTACTGTGACCATGATCCAGCTATATGATACAAATATGTTGCTGGGAAGAGAAGGAATGAAGATAAGCTGCTTCATCTTCAACTATTCTGTCCTCTGTCTCAAGATTTTACTTTCTTGGCTGTTGAAACTCTCCTTGCTTACCATTTCAAGCTGTTTACTGCGTTTCCTTTTCTTCATTTCTAAGTGTCTTACCCGTGGTCTCAAATACACAGTCTAGAGGGAGGCAAAAAAAGCAGGATTTACTTCAGACCAAACTGGCTCTAAAAAAATGGAGGCGGAAGGAAGGAGCACAGGTGTGAGAGTGGTAAGAAGGGATTTGGAAAGTAAGAAAAAGATGCTTAAGAACAGGCAAAAAAAAGGGGGGAAGAAGAAGTTGAGAGCAATCAAAACAGGATCTCTCCATGATGTTTTGCTCTGATGTGGTTCTTAAAAATGGTCAGTAAGTCTGTCCATACTTTAGCCTTTCTAGGTACTGATGAATGTAATTCTCGCCTTCTGTTCATTTTGCATCCACGCAAAAAGCAGATACTTTTTTGTCTGCTTTGTGAACATTTGAAATTACTAAGAGCATGGTTTCACGCCTCCCAGTGCTTTATTATTGAGGCTAAATAAATGAACATGCCACAACTGACAAAGCAAAGTGACTGACTGTTGTACCTATTCCCAAAATCGCCTCTTCGCACTCAATAGGAAAGTTTTTCCACTGTTGTGTTGGAAGGAATCCTAGCATATTAACACAAATAATTATGGGATATACTTTCACAGATATGTAAGAGCAATTCCTGAAATGCATGTGGTTATGAGACATGGTTATCTTTTAGGGATTCTTGTACCTGCGTTGGCTTAATGCAGCCACCTGTGTCCTGAATCAATTAGAGAATAAAGATTAACAATGAAGGAGTGGAAAAGGATGAAAATGGTAGATGGAAGGAATGGAAAAACATATGTCCTCTAGGGATTTGGGAACATGACAATTAGTAGCCTAAGGGAGAGAGAGAATTAGTATGGAAGATGGAATTATTGTGTAATAAAGAGAAAATTAGGAGTGTTGAAAAAGCTGGGGGTTTGAGACTTCATATGTTCATGTGAGAGCAATAGTTGAATACCAAGGCACAGTAGGACCTTTTCAGTGTTACAATAATACCTGTAGATATTATAAATGTTCTTCAGAATAATATCCATAAATTCTTGATATTTGTATTTTAATATTATATGTTTGGCTGTCCTCTGAATCTTCAGGACTGATGTTAAATTGTTCTTCAGATATTCTGATGAGATCCCTACTTTGTTGCTGGCCTTTGACTGTGAAATTAATCATTGAGCAAAGGACCACCCCAACACCAGGAACAAAGTAATACCTCAGGGTGCCAATGCTAATTTTTTTAAGAATTTGGTGGCTTTGTTGACCAAACATAATCATGCTGTCCAACCAGAGTCCCAGATATTTGGGATGCAAGATGGACTGAGATACTTGAGAAATACATATTTATGGACAATGTGCAGTAATAATGTTATACGTCCACTTATCGCCTGCATCTCTACAGACAGTGACCATTATACATCGAAGACTTCCTTTGACAACCCTTCCTTAGGAGTGTATCTGGAGGTGAATAGACCCAGTGTGTCCTCACCCCAAGGGGGAATGAAGCTGTCCAGCCTCTGTGAGCTGCATGCTCTCCATCCTGTCACCTCTGCCTTTATTTTGCACTTCTACAGACATTCAGTTCTTTTCCTCTCCAGTGCCATCCTCTGCTTCTACAAGCTCTGTCATGCAAACGTACCTTCTTTTGAGGTGAGGAATTGTGAGCAGGATATAGATGAAAAAGATATACACATAACTGTATTTTCTTCTTATTTTAAATAATTTTAAGACATTAGTCAAGGTAGGAACAAACTTCAGGTATTTATTTTATATAGCTTTAACTCAAACTTCTTACTTTATCTACTACAGCAAAATATAATAATGTCATTTTTTTCCAACATTATCTGGGCATGTAGGCTAGCTTTGTGCAGACTTCTGAAAAGCACTCTTTCTTGTTAGTGAGAAAAGTCACTCTGAATCCAAGGGGATGGCTGTTCATATGTATATATTGAAGACCATGGAGACTCTACCATTTACTGTGGTATTGTGCTGAAAATACTGTACTAAAATAAATATATGTACAGATGCATGTATACACCAATAAAAGTGGTAATGATGTCATAAGCATTCAGCTTGCTCTAGTCTACTGTAGAATATTTGGCCAAGATTTTAGCTTTCTCAGTAGCTTTGTGTCAGTAAGACTAATGGTTCTTAGTGACATCAGAGTGTATGTAGATGAAAATCCTTTGTCAGGTCAGCAACTTGTGAGAATTGACAACTGTTGCAAACACTGGTTCTAGAAGAGAAGGAAAATAGGACCTTCCATAAGAGGAAATTCTGAAATGCCTACCTCCCATTTTAAATGGCTTCAGACATTGAACAAAAATGTTTTCATTATTCTGATGATGATTTTCATTAGATGTTACTAACAAGAATTTGTCTGTATTGTTTAGTTCACCTGACTTAAGGAGTGCTGTGTTGTTTGGAAGGTATTCCTGACTAGCCCACAGTCCTCAGTAAGTGTAGAGTAGACAACATTTTGCTGAATTTTGATTATTCATTGCCTTCACTTCTTTTCTCCTACTCAGAGTAGTAGGGAAGCCACTGAGAGGTTTAGAAGTGAGATAATGTAATAGGTGCTGTTACTGCGCTGACAACAAAACTCATCATTCCTTGTTTCTCCTTTTCTACAATTCATACTGCATCAGTAGGAAAAATAATTTAATATCTGCCAGAAGTGGAGGCTTGGACAAGACCTGTCTGGTCACTAGCATTGCAGTAGCAGTGGGGAAAAGAAGAAAAAATGGTTCTGTGCCAGCAGCTTTGATTAATTAGTTTGACCACTGTCTGTGGCACATACGTTAGACATGCAGTCTACTTGTGCAGATAGGTACATACATATCAGAAGCAAATAAATATGCTATTTCAACTACTTTTAGGCAAATTCCATCACCTTTTTGTCAGCTTCTTCAACCTTTTCCAGTTGTGCATGTCTCAGTTACATTTTTTGCAGTACTGTTTGCATTCAGCTACTTTGAAGCTAGTCCAGATTCTTTCAAGAACAGAGAAGGAATCTTAACTGAATATAGTGTGCTCGAGAGCTGTGCCAAAATGTAGAGTAGAACTTAAAATATTGAACTACAGCAGAACAAAGATCATGTTCTATGGGCTTTCAGATACAAGTCACTTTCCTGGCCTTTACATACAGTGTTTATTAGCAGAGTAAATTTGAAATAATAAAAAATAATCTGGATCTGACTGTTTTTTGAGAACAAAATAAATCCACTCTTTTTTTTTTAATCTCATGTATTTATCTGAAAATAGCAAAAGATAGGAATAATTATAAATATGAATGTAATGAGTGAATGAAAATATAGATATAAAAATGTTATGAACAAACAGTTTTCTGGAGGATCCAACAAATATTATTTGAAAATTACAAATTCAGGAATCACAAATTTCATATTCAGAGGACAGATAACTTTTTATTAAGTTACAATAGGAATTAATGTAAAAATAATTTTGTTTATTCAAATGTACTGTTAACTATATTGCTTCAAGAGACTCCTTCAAATTCTGTGGCAAATCTTTTTAATGTCAATTTAACATTTTGCTTTTTAATGTCATGTATATCTGTAAAGAAAATGAAGGAGCCTATAGTTTGTTTTAGTGAGATAAAGCAAAACTCCACTGACACTTACTTCTTGTTACAATAGGATTGAATCCAACCCAGGGTTTTTATGATGTGAAGTATGCCTATAGAAATAGACCCTGCTTATTCAATGGATCTGCTCCATGCATATAATCCGTGCCGTATCTAGTCTACTGATGAAAAAAATCTGCTTGATGTAACCTAATTCATTAAACCTGAGAAGAAAAAAGAGTGTCTATGAGAGATTGTGGTATAGTTTTCTCAAGTTTATTTTCATCATCAACAGAGCTGTTAAATGTGTTTAGTTTGTAAAAGCTCCTTATTTCTTCAGGGATATAATCAAACAGCATAGTTTCATATTATTTCAACATTCAGAAGCTGGTACGATAGGATTTTAAAAAAATCCCTAAACTTTTATGCAGTCAATTACATTTGCTATCTTCATCTTTCTATTTAGGAAAAATTAACTATATGTATTTCAAATGATTAATTTCCTTAAATGAAATAAAGCACATTAATGGAGTTACATACTGTACAAATTCATTATTTCATTTTGCTTATGCTTCACAGGAGTTTGAGCATGAAGTTAGAAACTTGTATAACATTTTATAACTCTTAACAAACAAGTTAAAAATTGAAGCCAATGATATTGAATTGTCAGCATGGTATATGTGTGTGTGTGTGTGTGTGTGTGTAAAAATAAAGATCTATTAGTTTTGAAAATTAATGAGCTGTTGGAGTTTCAGTTAGTTGATTGGTCATTTTTACAATGAAAAAAGTCTGACAGTAATGTTAGGTTCAATCAATGAAGTATGACCTCAGATTTATTAAAATTAAAAAAAAAATTAGACATTTGGCACTGAAGAAATCTGATGCTTTTGTTATAGAATGTTACACTAAAAATTAAAAGTGTGCTAAATAATTTGGCTTTGACCTAACATTATGATTGGAATGGAATAAATACGAGACAAATGAAGAGGTAAAATAGAATTTTGATTAAAAGAAACAAATAAAAATACCTCATCCTTCTCTAAGAATTTATTGTAATCATTAAGACACATAACAGTTATGACTGTTAGATATATCTTTCAAAATGTTTTGTAGAATTGCACATTAATTAAGCTTAGTCATGGTTCCTTTTGGAGCAATGGTAAATCTATTTTTGACCTCAGCTGCACCATTTTCCTATATGAGCAAACAGTATTATAGTCTCTATTTTTAGCTCTGATGAAATGCTGATTGTCCAAAAAATATCCTAGCCTCCTTTCTTCTAAAGAAAAAAAAGAAAGAAAATTACTCAAAATGAGCAAATCATGTTCCACTTTGTAAGATAAAGTGTTTTAATAAAATAATTTTCAAGAAAAGCCTCAAAAGTATACTTTCTCTGCTTTTCCTCAAAATATTTTCTCTTTTAGTTTTATTCCATCATCTCTTTCCACCAGCATCACTCTAGGTTTTTCCCTCAAGAAGACTTCTCAGCCTATAATTAGCCTGAGCATAATAAGCATGTTTCTAATACACAAACTAAGCTCACTAAGAGCTACTTTAGGTATCGCAGCATCACATCATGCTGCATTGTAGTATCCTGTGGATGCACTTGCAAAATGCTTTTTTTCTTCTCCCCCAAAACTGCTGAGCACTAGTAACTTGCAAGATGCTAAGTGCCCCACTCCTGATTTCTTGTGCTGGGGTTTTAATACACTCATTGCATCCTTAGGTGCCCAAATAAATCAGAAATCTTAGTGCAACATTTTGACCATGGCATCTTACTTTGTTATTATGAAGTTCAGAAATGTAGTTAGAATATTTATCACATAGATGTGTTTGCAAACTGATAAGATCAGCTTGTCTTATTGTGTCTTTCAGTCTGGAAGACTGAAAATGATGTTTTGATGTAATGTCAAAATAAAAAAAAATTGAAATTTATTTTCATAACGCATATGTTATTGATAAAGTACTATTGATGACAAGAAATCTGCAGTATAATTGTGATTAGAAAGCTGAATATTTCCTTAGAAGTTGTCTCATTTTTCTGTGATGAATGCAGGAAAGAAAATTATTCATGCCTTTTATTTTACAAACGATTTCATCTTAGGTCAATTATACCAGTCAACTTCCTCCAGTAAGTTCTTCCAGTAAGCAAACAAGCAATATTAACAGCTTAAAAGTAATCTGAACTTAGACTCTTGAATTTTGTATAGGATGAACTGGATATTTTGGGGGATTGTTGCAATGTACCTATGCCATTGTGGCAGCTACAAAAAGGTTTACTTTTTACCACAGTGAGGAAGAAGTTTTTAGGGATCTCTAAACTGAAATCTTCAGACTCAAATGCCTCTGAATAAGAAACATAACCAATATGAAATAATGAGTTTGTACAACATATATGAATGATCAAGTTTTTCTTTTTCAATTTGTAAGCTAACCACTTTAAGATACTGCTTTAACAAAAGAAAAAAAAAAAAGTTGCACTACTCTTCTCTTTTTTCCACAGCGCAGTAGCTAAGCAAAATATTTAACTTAACACTGACTCTTCTCAGTCGCTCTTTCTGGCCAGTAAACATGGGACAGATTTATCAGTAACACAATTTTAGTAGACTTTGACACCTTATGGTAGCTAGCAACTTGATCCAACAAATGTAAGACTGAAGACAAAAACAAATTTCTTGCAGAATAGAAGAGGGTGTAATTAAACTGATACTGACAGTATAAAGTGAATTACAACCCAAGACCTTATGCTCTATCAAACTGAGGAATCAACTTTCACAGACAATGGAAGATGTTTTAGATGTAATCATAATAATAAGGAGAAATAGAGACAACAATGGGAGAAATATGATGATATGTAACTATATTTTCAAAAGATACAAAGGTGTTCGGTTAGTTCATCTTCAATATCCTTGTCTTTACTCTGATTTTGAAGATTGTGGATAATGTGAGATGTGAATTCTCCTGTTTCTTTCCATATGTTCCTAGAGCAAAAATAGTTTCCCCTCTTCATATGGATTTCTCCAAATAAGGAATGAAGAAGTGGTAAATTAACTTCTCATTACTACAGAACAAATGCATGCCTCCAATATGCTGATTTGAGGGGAGAAGATAAATGAGGAGACAGCTCTTTGGAAAACTCTGTTTAAATCTGTCTTCTATAAATTTGCCACTTAATTACAGGTTTATTTTTTTAAACAGCATTTCATTATTTGTCCTTATACATATTAAAACAAAACAAAAAAAAACTCCACCAACAACAAAAAAAGGAAAACAGCAAAAAATCACAAACACCAAAAACCCAGCCTGAAACTTCTGACCTCAGTAGAAGGTCAACAAGTTAATTAAACTGGATTTTTCCAGTAAGTTTCATTATGTTTGTAAATTCTTGATTCTGGTAAAAATGTAGTACAATGAGGTAGGATGATCCTGTCAAAAATCTGACACTATGGGAAACATGATTCAAACAGCAGAGATGACCAGATATGAAACCAAATGAGAATGTCAGGTCAGAATTGAGCTACAGAGCTGTAGAGATCCACAACAGAGAGATGAATATTTTTATTGGTATGTGCTGTTATTCAGACCTGTGGATCTCAAGAAATTATCTTTAGTAAGGCCAGGGTCTACTTTCTCTTTCAATGTTTTGATAATTTCTCAAGCACCACTTGTACTTTACTGCACAGTGAATACAACATCTGTTACAAGATGTAATAACATCTGTTGTCAACGATTGTAAGCAAATAGACTGGGCTAGATGCACCAAATGATCCAGAATGACAGCAATTATGGTTCTCCAACACAAATATATATAATTAAAAATAACAACAAACATAGAGTTATGCATCCACTAGGACATTAATCTCTACCATTCTTTGAAAGAAATAAAGATGATGGAATCTTTTCAAGTGACTGTGCTATAGCTTTGTGGAAAACAAATCCCAAGGTACAGTATATTCAGGAAATTATGTATGTGAGTATGCACACTTATGTTTAGAATTAAAGACATCAGGCATTATATTATGATAGTGTTCTATTTAATGTCATTATAGTCTAGAAAATGCTATTTTTTTTTCCTTTCACATACATATATTTTTGTAAATGAAGTTAATATTCAAATAGTTAAATGTATTTTTGTCTTGTTAATTCAAATGTTTTAATCTTTAGAAACAGCCTGTTTTTCTCACATTCTGACTTGATATTCTGCTTGAGTTCAAAACAAGGATCTGCTTCCCCATTGTTTTATAAGAAGTCTTCTGCAGAACAAAACACGTAAGTGATACAATCATTGCAAGCATTGAGGTTAAAGACAAGTTCCTGACCTTAAAAATCAGTAAACAGAATTATCTATTATAGTCCTTTTATTTTTTTCTTCTTTCTCACATCAATAAAATGCATTTATTATCTCAACACCTTTAGCCCTTCTTCTTGATGCTGCTACCTTTCCTGGTATCTTCATCTTGTTTATTTTGAAATCCTTGAAAATTTTATTGTGAACAAATCTGTACTTTTCAAGGTTTTCAATGCTAAATTTTCAAAGATATTTATTTTAGTTACCCATATGTAAGATTTGCTTGGTCTTACCTCTTCTCTCACATAATAATCTCTGATTTACCTACTTCCTTGAAATGTATGGAAGTTGCTGTATGAGCTTACTTACGGCTTTTCTCCAAATTTATTGTGTTCTCAGTTCATGGGTTTGAGTATTAACTGTTCACCAGTTATGAATTGCTGCTAAGTACAGTTGAATTTCAAACTTGCATAGTGGGCTATCTCATTACTTGATTCCAAGTCTTATCAAATACAGACAATTTTTGTGGGAGCTTTTTTAGGTGTCTCTTCAATCACATGATAGTTCAACTTGCTCTTTTAAAACAGTTTCATGTTCCTGGATGCAGAACAAAACTTGAAGCCCTATATGCTGTAAAAGTGAATGTAAATAAGAAAATTATATCACTCCATATTACTTTGCATTAGTGTCTTGGTTTGGTTTGGTAGGGCTGTATTTTGAATCTGTATTTCAATTTTTTTTAACCATTTGCATTTTCAGGATGATTTCAGGTTTTTACTGATGTTTCTTTTTTGTGCATTCATAGCTTTTATTTGGTACTGATGTCGCATTACTTATAAATGATTACTTAATTTATAGATAGATATGCATATCTAATTTGGTAATAGTTCAAAACTTATAAACCTGGAAAACAGAAAAATAGGCGAAGGTTGCTGCTTATACTGCAGACTGCCATTAAGGACTGAGTTTCCCAGACATGCAGGATGTCCTTCTTGAATACTCTGTCCTTACACATACCTGGAAATGGATAGAGAATAAAAAAATAACTCAAGCATTGTATGCCATTAGATACTGGATGCTACACACAAATCCTTGTGATGCTAACCTCTGCTGCAAAATTAGTTCTATCAATATAGGCATCCTGACTGGCAACTGGATATGGTTTCTGTGCAAAGGTATCCAGTGAAAAATGAATGGCAAATAGCAAGATTCACATATCCAGCTAGGAAAAATTGAGAAACTGAAGGCATACTTTAGGTGCCCAAATACTGATATGGTATGAAAATGTCTGCAGTTCTCTAAGTGCCTGTTCTCAAACTCCAAGGATGTTTAGAAGCATCTCATTTTTGTATGGATGAAGTAGAACACACAGCTTATACATCAATATTAACAATACCAGAACATCAGCAAGCTCAAATAGAGAGGAAATTTAGTTTTTATTTTATGCTTGTAACTACTTCTATTTTTTATTTTTGGAGGGGCATGTGCTATTATCTGACATTAATCAGAAAACAATTACAACCTTTGGCAAAAGAAAATCTAGCAAATGCTTTGCTATACCCTGAGAATATGAAGTTTATTTATTTATAGTTGGAAATACAGAATGTAAAGACCATATAAAAGTAAAATGAGGTGAAAGAATCCATGTGGATGACATAAGAAAAATGCTCTCAAAGCATATATATTTCTACATTTTTAAAAATATAATAGAAATCAGACTCCATTTTTCTAGACTTTTTCTCATTTTCAAGCAGTAGTTCAACTAGAAACTAAATATGTGATTGCACGTCAGGTCTGTTTTCACAGATGCTTGACACTTATTGTGAGTTAATGAATTTTCTTTATTTGATTTGAAATATAAGTTTAGATATGCAAGTATGAATCTATGTTTATCTTGGTACAATCAGCTTGTTATTAAAGTACTTGGTAAAAATTATGGCAAACCAGATTCTAGTCCATATTTAACATTTATGTTGTGGAATAGCACTTAGAAAGCATGTTTTGTCTTCTCTTGGTATTTGTTCAACAGAAACTGAAAGAAAGTGCCTGAGTAATCTCTACTTGTGGATGAATAAGTGGACAAATGAAATAAATTAACCTTTAAAGCTTCAGAATATGTAGGACTGCACAGTCTTAATACACCAGGGTTTAACCTCTCCAGGCAACAGCAAGGCTGGAATTTTGGAGGGCTTTTAATGACGACCACTTTCCCACAGTGTTAGCATAGTCAGTGTCCAGTTGGTTATGAGTATCTCTGTCCGGTATTATGTTATTGTTAACTTTTTGCATGTTACATTTTGGTTTGGTACAAAAGACAATGTGGGGCCTCTCAGGGCCAAGCTTCACAGAAAGGAATGTGGACATCTAACATGGATATCCTGTCTTTACTGGCAGGGAACAATACATAATAAAATAGAGTTCTTGCAAGCACTATCAGATATAAAGGTGAAATTTAAAAATGCATCTTTGTTTTACTGCCACATGTGCTCTTGTAGCTGAAGTTCTGAAATCTGAAAATTCTGAAATTCAGAGCACATCTTCAGTTGTCTATCTGTTCTACAGCCATTTAAGATTCAAAGTGTCTCCCCAGCTATGTGGAGAACATAGAAGAACACTTACATGGATGGATGGCATTACATTTAACAGCAGTAATTGCAAGCATGACTTCTATCATTCAGTATGGTTGCTGGGTCCTGCCTTTTGCTAACGCTAAGTGACTGTACCACTAGTGAGTGGTGAGAGACTAAACAAAGTGAGAGATTTGTGTTCATAAGTCTAATAAGTGTCTAATCCTCAGCTCTCTGGGGAGGAAAAAAAAATAAAAAAGGAAGGAAAAAGAAAATAACTGTTACAAAAGTGAACTGCAAAACAGTGTTTAATGTTTAGTTATTGTAAGGTGTCTGACCAATATAAGTCAAGACCTTTTCTGGCCATTGGTGAAGTAAGGTCTAACACTGTGGCTAGAATTCACCTTGGTAAATACATGTATGTAAACTGTAGGTACCTACACTTCACATAGCCATCTAGGCTTCCTTTTTACACTGTAATGAACAATTTCTTCTAGAGTGAACATTTTACATACTGAAGTCCATAGTAAATTTCTAAAAGTGCCTTTTCTTTTCCTTTAAGTGTAAAAGAAGTCTACACTGACTAGCTCACATTTAGGTAAAATAGATATCTAAAACTACCTGAGTTGTGTTTACTAGTACTGGCAAGATGTTTCATTCAGTTTTCTACTCAAAACACCATGCATTCATGTATCTGTGGATCAGCCACTAGTCTCATCCAAAAAAAGAAGCTTTTGGCCCTGCAAACCACAAGTACCTTTGATCTCACTTTGTTCCCCCAAAGATTAACTCTGTATGTAGGTATTCACAATAATTGATGTATCATGGGTCTTCAAACTCCTCCCACACACCTGTGTTGTTGAACAACACCCTTTTATGCTTTGGCATATACATAGTATACTTGATCTGACCTCTGTCTAAACGTGATACAACTTCCAAGTTTCTAAGTGTCCACACTCCTGTTTCATTCAATCTTTCTTCAGACTTTCTGTCTCTAGAGTTTGGAACAACAGGATTCTTAGTTTGACACAATGGGATTTTTACTGCTATGTCAGTGTATTTATTGTCTGCATATAGAAGAATTTTGAAGAGCTTCAAACTGAAGTGAGAAAATGGTATAGCTTTAAAAGTTCAAAGAAGAACATTGAATTGTGTCAAAGTATACCTCCAGTTTCAGCCTGGGACTACACAGGCAGGATGTTTCTGTAGAAAGAAGATAAAGAGACTCAAGGTATGTTACTAGAAAGGAGCAGAGGCAGAAATAATGACCTTCTGGTGCCTTAACATTGTTCATTTTATGATCAGTTGTGGAGAACTTTGATGTGAGCAGAGAGCTCCACTTAAAGAAATGTGTAGCTTTGTAACTTCAATGATTGTGAAATGACATAACTTGAGAGAAATCATTCTGAAAAAAATGGCAGGGGCTCAGAACTTCATTCTCATAAAAATATTTTCTTTATAATTATCAGGACAGTATTGTGAAAAATTCAGAATGTTACTAATCAGCAATCTTAACATCAGTTGATGGTAGCTGTAGTACCAACAAGCTTGTCCTTTCACCCCTACTTCTACTTCCTTTCATTTCTTTCTTTCAGCTATACTGTTCAAGTTAGATAATGCAAAATGTATTTTAAGATTATTTTGAAATTCAAGAGAACAATAGCACCTCAATGGAAAGAAGAGCAATATGTATATAGAACAGTATTTATATTAATAGCTAAGAGTATATGGCTATGTCCTTAGCAAATAACAAATTATGAGAAAATTGTGATTAAATACACTCAAGCTTTTTGAATAATGCAACAGTCTCGTGTCAGCATAGCAGTTCCTCCAGCATTACTCCCATTCAACCAGTGTCTGAACAGTGACAAAATACACCTTCCTAACTCAGTAAGAGATACATGAGTTCTGAAATTATTTGACAAAGCAAGCTTCCTTTGTAACTTCATTGTAACTTGAAATACCTTCCCATTACTTTTGTTCCCAAGATTCATAGAAGCTGTCTTGAACAGTTAGCCTTTCCTTCACTGGATCTCGAAGCAGAACATCATTTTAACATTGCAGACGCTACTAGGATTATAAGCTAGTTCCCTTTTTGTCGGCAGTGATACATGGCCTTTCAAGTGGATAACTCCTATCTGCTAAGGATAACCGGCATGTATAACCCTTAGATGTTCCTGGTTTTCTACACTAAGAAACCTGGACGACTAGTATAGACCACCTACAGATTTAGACTGCTACAGCTGGATTGCCTAATTCCATTTGCCTGTCAGTTATCCTTCCCAACACCATGCCCATACAGAAATATTTTGATTAGATGGAAGGCAAACAAAATTTCATATGTTTTTGGAGAATAACAACAATTTTTTTTTTACCGAAGTATCTACCATTGGTATGACTGTGCCACTGGGGACTGATTTGGCCTTTTGAAGAACATCAAGGTTTGGCCACTGGATAATTGCTCCAGTGATTGTATAATGAATATGAACGACAGCAACAGAAGCGGATGGATGTCTTGACAATGTTGCCAGAAGTCAGACCTGCCAATGAGATAGGAGACAGGCAGGAAAGAAAAAAATGAAGAATGGAAGGCAAAGAGACAGAGAAGAATCACAAAAAACAACATAAAATGCTGCTTCTAGAAGAGCTCCAACATGATTATGAAATGAATGGGCAAGACATGGATTTTTCACAGGATGTGCTTAAGAGAGTATGCAGTTAGAAGAGGGAAACCTCAGTAATATAAAAATCTGTAGTTCTGTTTCTGCATAATCATGGACTAAAAATATGCAAGTAATATTTTGGAAAGAACTAGTAAATGAGCCACAAACCAACAAACCATTAGCAACACAGACTTCATTCTGTCTTTAATCAAGGCTCTGAAACCAGAGGAGATGCAGTATAATAATGCTTAAAAGAGCCCTTAGTTATTATATAGGTTAAAACCCCAAAGTTTTATCCTATATCTGATGTTTAGACATAACTGACTAGTTTAGGGTAACAGTATACCCACTTTTATGGATGAACTGAATTTAAATGGAAGTGAAGAGAAAGGACATTTTATTTCCTCAGTAAGTAAAAAATATTAGAGTTGAATACAAAGACAGTGGACTCAATGTACCATATGACAGGCCAAATTTGCCATGCCACCTGATTAGTCAACCTGATTATAGTCTCCAGGCAGCTTGCACATGTGACTTAAAATAGCATGTCTAATGTCTCTGTAGTAACAAACCTTGTCAGAAAGAAATTCAATTGGTTGTTTATATGCAAACTACACTTTTGTAGCCTGTAATTCATAACATCCTAAATTTAGGTAGGTGATCCACCCTCCCTATGGCTTGGAAGCATCATGATGTACTCACCGTGTCCCAGTCAAATGAAAGGGAGCAATAATTCTACAGTTCAGATTAGTCAATTAGATATGCCATCTTGCTAGAGGGCACCTTTCACCACAATCTGCATTGCTCAGAAAGCAGTTCAATTAGACAGATAACACAATCCAAACAGAAAATTTCCCAGCTGTCCAGTTTAAAGACCAAGTTTAAAATTGGTGTGCATCTTATTTTAAACTTGATTATAACATGGATTTCTGCCAAAAGGCTATTCTAAAGAAATATTTCAGTGATACAGATTATTTTCTTCAAGACATAAAAGATAGCATGGAAAAAACCCATGAAATTGAAGGCAAGGGAATTTAAAATGAATTGGTTTAGATAGAAGTTTTATGAGAAGGAATGAAGACAAAAAAAATTCTTTTTCCTTCTGTTTATGTTAGGTTATTGCTACTTCCAGCTGGTTACAATGTTTTTAGCCTTTGGTCTTATGAAATGACAGTAGCTGAAGTTGAAAGATCTCAAAGAGAGTCAGTAACCTCACAGTATGATAATCTGTGAGAAAAGCACATTTCAGAGCTTTTGTGTGTTTTGTGATACATGGAACAACTACACTTACAAAGCTTTCATTTTGCTGTAACTCTTGGGAAAAATATGCTCTTTGAATCTATTATCACCCTGTTGGGCTCTCACTTGTAATCCTTTGCAAACAGCCTAAGTGGATGTATGTAGAAAACCTTTAGAATAACCAGTTCTGTGACTCTAAGGGTGGAGCTGGATGATGCTAATTTTTGGAAAATTTTATTGTGTAATGTCTGATGCCTTTCTGTATGTTTAGCATGCTTTATTCAATAATTCAATTCAATTCAATTCAATTATTTACTAGTAAGCCTGTTTTATAAAAATACCAATGTAAGTAAGCAAGCATGATATGCAATAATAAATTATTATCAGGCCAACTGTGCATGCATTCTCATAAAAGCTGGAGGCATCCTGAAAGAACACTTATTTCTTCACAAATATCTGAAACTTGTCCCAAAACCAGGGACAATATATTACCTTGTCATTGCCTTTACTGATCATTAGTAAAACATTTTCAGATGATCCCCTAAGGAAAGAAGGCTCCTGTGGCAACACTTGCTGTGTAGGTATGGTACGTACATGCTACTAACTTAGTGTCAATCACTTCCGGCTTGATTAGTCACTTCGGACAGGGAGCTGGAAATATGAAAAATATGTAAGCTCTTATAGTTGTCATAAAAATAGGTACCTGGGAAGAGAAAACCATATTAATATACATCAAAGAAAACCTTCAGCATAAGCTCAGCCCATCAGAAAGACCAGGAACTACAGAGAGGAAAGAATTGTAAAAACAAATAAACAGCTTTCCTAAGGGCAATTCATTGCAAGCTACAAACTTGTCGGTGTAAGAATTCAGTTTGCCAGACTTGGACATCTTGTTTCCATCTACAGCTTAGATAAGAGCTACGTCACCAGCACTGAGAGTTATTTACCCCAAACTAGTCATACTGGCTATGTCTGTAGTGCTGAGCGATACAGGGCTAAGACCTGACCTCAGACCCTCAGACCTGAAAGTGAGTAGTGCTGAATAGCCATGACTAATAGCACTGTTTGCTCTCCAGGAAACTTAGGTACTTTTTGAGAAGGTCTGCTTCTACAAATATGAAATTTAGGTGTCGGGTATCTGACACCTAAATAATCTACCTAAATAAAGACAGAGTTCAGCTTCAGGTTTTAATTGATTCTGGTGCTCACTGAACAACCTTAATGTCAATAATTTCATTCACACCTTACACTGTGAGTTTGGCTAAGAGAAAATAAGTTGGAACAGTCTGAGGAACTTCTAGACAGTAAAGAATTAAGTATTTTGAGTAAGTATGTATCCAGTGTTTGAATTTATTCCCTGATGCTTTTTTTTTCACAATAGGAGTATCTATGGTCAGTGGGGCTAACAGACATCTCCCAAGGATGAGATGAATTATCCTAGAAAAGACTTACCTCTGCTGTTGATCATAGTTGAAATGTACACAGTGAGCTTAGACTAGACAATCAGCTTTTAAACAGTTTAAATTCGGTATTTTTAATCCCATCCTGGAAGGTACTGAACTGCTCTCAGGGTACCTGAGTTCCTTATACAGTCAATGAGGAAGGCTAGGTTTTTTTGAAGATACCGTAAGAAAATCCAATTAGCTTAACTTTGCCTCTTGAACTGAACCAGGCAGAATCACTCTCTTGTGAAACAAATTCTTAGTATTGACTATTCAGGAAACTTAAGCACTTGCTTTAGAAAGATTGCATCAACAAATTCAAGGCATTTAGGTGTCCAATGAAGATGAACAGATTCCTTTTTTTCAGATTTCATTAGTTGTAGTGCTCAGTGAAGAACCTTAGCATCATTAGATCTATTAAATTTTAATATTTAGTATTAAAATTAATGTTCCTATTTACCTTTTTATCATCTGTTACAATGGCAGAGGATTACGAAAAAATTACAAAAGGCATACAGGAGGAGGCAAAACATTCTAAAATGTTGTATTGTCCACCTCTACTGTTGGTATCATTTGAACTATTAAGAATTTGCCTAAATTGAGTAATCTAGGATCATTTCCCAGCTAGTGGACCCAGGTGTATGATCCAGCTGATTTCTAATTGGATGACAGCAATTACAGCCATTTGGATGAGTAAAGAAGAAACTGGCATAGTCAGTATGACCCCTTACTTGGCACACCATCTTCACAATTTATGCTGTGAAGATTTAAACAAAAGTTTAGGAATGGCAGTTTAGGTCATGTCTGTATGTACACATACATATATAAAAATACTTCACAAAACTTTATAGGAGTTTTGAAAACAGTTTATTAACTAGAAGATCATTTAAGCTAGAAGCAACATGCAAATAAATAATAGAGTAGGAATCAAACAACCTCCCTGAAAGTACAATGAAGTTTCCTGGATGGATTTCCTCTGAAGATACATCAAGCTGAGAATAACAGCAGATGACAAAAAAAAAAAAAAAAAGAAAGGAGAGAGAGAGAGAGAGAGAGAGAGAGAAGAGAATACATTTTTACCAGAGGGAAATAAAATTGCTCAAGGCTGCAGCACTGTGGAGGCTTGGGAGAAATGGTAGTATTTTCCTATCCCTAGGGAATCTTGGAACTTATCTCAAAAGGCAATACTCTGTGATGGGCTGTAGCTGAATTGTTTCCTCCGTCTCTGTGGCTAACATATACCTTAGGAAATCCTTATGATCAACCATGCGCAGACTTTAAGGAGTTATTTAAAGTCATATTCTAAAATTGCCTTTTACTTTTACTTTTTGTTTTGTTTTGTTTTGTTTGTTTTTAATGGCTTTTGTAACTTTCCAATTCTTTCACTGAGCAGTTTATCCTGCTTTGCTAGGACAATCTTGTTTCCTCCTTTAGGCTTTTCTGCAAACTTAAGCAGAATTGCAGATAACATACAGGTCCCATTAAAGCAATGGCACTCCCATTAAAGCCATGTTCTTTATTTGGTTATCCTCTGCCTACCAATCACCTACAGAAAACCCTAAAGCTACATCTATATGAATAAATAAAAAGGATAAGGGCTGATCCACTGGCCCTGATGACAGCAGCAAACACACCCGTAAAGCTAAAATCATTTCTCATTCCCACACACAATGGCCTCTTGCTTACTGCCCTCTCCTTACTCTGTCCAGTGGTATTTCCTAGATAGCACCTAAACATTTTCTGACAGGACCTTAGTTAGAAAGGACCAAAATTATAGAAGCTTATGTGCTAGCAAATCACATTTACAGGGGATTGCTTGCTAGGAGTTCTTGAGCACATATGCCCTCACCTTGTTTATTAATACTACAGATAGCAGCAGGGTCCAGGCATGATTGAGGAAACAGCATTTTTAACAATCCTGGTTCCTTAATGTTCTTAAGTTATTACAGCATTTGTATCTGCTGTGTAAGAGAAGTTTTCTATATTAGGAGTTGACAAGTAGAGCTAAAAGAAAAATATCAATACTGTTCACTTCCCCCCAGTACATTTTAGGGTTCCTTCCAAGCCTGTTTTTTCCTCCATTTCCTTCCTCCAAAGGCATGTTAGGAAAAAACAGAAACCATTAATATGGAGTCACTATTTCCAATATAAAACCAAGACCAATCTTCAAAAAAAAGAACAGAATTGCAGTTATGTATGGCATAGAGCATATCACTCGCCTTAGCTATTATATGTCACAAAATACCTAGAATATTTTAAAGTATTCACAAGTGGCTGCATTCATCAAATTCTATACTTTAAGAAAAAAGTAATGAAATACACAGAAGAGCAGACATGGTTGGAAGTGGATCTCTGTTTTCAACAGAATTTTTTCAGTAGTGCAATTTTTGTCCAGAAACCAAGAATCAAGAGGTTTAGCTCATCATGGATTTCTAAAGAATCTGATTCAAAGGAGCTGCCACTGTCAGTGCTGTTTGAAGGCTGAAATTCCAACTCACAAAACGATTTCATCTTTCTCAACATTTAAACACAAATTCAGTAGCTTTTTCAATCTGTAATATCTAGGATCTTTCTTTTACACATAGGAAAATAATAGCTAACAAATAATTCAACCAAAACTCAGTTTTAGTTGGCAAAGTTCTATCTGTAATATCCTACACACAGTACTTTCTCTAATGAGTTCAAGCATCCTTAACAGATGCAAATGATATTAGGCTGTCAGTTCCTCAGCCAAAATTATTTACTAGTGCCACTGTGTAAATTTCAAGCATTCTGCAGTGGAGTAAAACTGAGACATCTAGTTTTTGATTTCTGGAGAACCATTTGTTTAAGACAGACAGAAATTTTAGGGTAAGTGAAGTAAGTGGATGCAAAGCCAGCCAAAATGAAATGACTTTTCCAAACAGACATAGCAACAGTCACTGCACATACTTCGTCAGTTCTATAATTTTACTTTCTAAAAATAGGAAACCCAGTAGTTAAATAATAGTTTTCTGAAAGTTTCTCTTGGTAATATTTGGATAAAGATGTCACTTGAAAATGACAGTGCTACTCAAAATTTAGAGTTGCAAGAGTGGGAAATTAGAGGTTCATCCTGAAGAAGATAGATTATTTATGAAAATATTAGTTATGTATTAATCATTTTTTCCAATTGACATCTGATAGATCACATCTGCTATGAGTATCTCTATAGTAGTTTTCTGTCTATAATCATCCAATATTGCAGGTTTTTCCACCAGGGAAAATATTAACAGAATGGATATATTGTAAAACAAAGACTGAAACAGCTTCTCATGCTGATTAGGGGCTAGCTGAACATGATTAGCAAGTCTCCTAAAAATCTGAAGGCCCAGAAAAAGTAATTCAAAAGATGAATGCTTATCTCAAGCTATTGTGCTTAGAAGCCTGGGCTTGAGATTTTGTTGAAATAATTCTGATATAAAATGGACAAAACAGAAGAGCAGAGCAAAACAATGCAGTCAGAACCTCAGACATGGGAACAGCCATGAGGAGACAGTAGAAAAGGGAAGAGACAATAGTTCAGTTGGAAGGGACCTACAATGATCATCTAATACAGTTTCCCCTGAGAGTTTCTCTCATCCATCAGAGATGGATGTTTAATTTGTAAAGTTATATTTACTTTGTTGAAGATTTCTCTCTTCCCTCCATACAACTGTAAAAACACGGAAATAGGTTGAGACAATCTGTTTAAAATTAGTGTTAAAAAGTCAAATGACATGAACCACTGCTTTTATCTTTTATTAAGTCAATGATTGCTTTAGGAGGGTTTTTGAGTCTTTTTAGGTTTTGGTGAAGTAGATACCATAATATAACTTCACAATTACACAAAAATAAAATCTTCCATTACATTTTTAATATTCAAGCTTCTTTTTCCACAAGGAATTGTATTTTTCCGAAGTACAAGTTGATGCTGACTATTCACATCAGCTCTTATAAATATATATAACTCTTCTTTACCTTACCAGTCTGTGATAGTTTTGCTCATATATTCTAGCTTTGCCTACTAGGCTATGAGGTAAAAATTTGTAAACTAATATATCTGTCAGTGATACTGATAAGATAGACCTTAAAATTACAGACTGTCAATGCTGGTTTTATATGTATGTTCTTGAGGAGTGATGGCATCTTCCAAACACAGAGGAGTCCTGGGTAAACACGGCTTTGGAACATGCTCTTGTTACACTATGACCTTCCCAAACTCAGTATTTAGTATAGCACACTCTCAAACGCTAGTTCATATAGCACAGTTCTGGTTACATGCACAGATCTTCCTGTTCAGCTGTTTTTGTATAAATTTTGGTTTTCATGTATCCATTCTTTCTCTTGAAGCGATGAAGATTTCAGTTTGAGACATCCATAGACATGACTTTACAGTACCTGTAAATATTTCAAAACAACTGTTGAAAATTCAGAGAAAAAAAACAAAAAAGCCAAGTAGAAAATAAAGGTTAATATTCAGTAATCCAATGCACTGTAAATAAAATTGATGCTGCTGTATTTTCAGGTTTTTAGGCTCTGAGAAGTCAAATGATGGTGAAACTGTTACACGTCAAAATGCATAATCCAATAAATCTAGCTTTTTAGGAATGCATGCAAAATCTACTCTGCTGATTATATGTAGATACAAGGCAAAGTTCTAAAGGACGGCTGGGTGGCTAAGGGTAGGATGTGTGCCAGTCATTTCTTTCACTATCAGTGGACAGAAACAGGTGATTCTTTCATGTAATTTATCACATATTACTAAAGAAAGTTAAAGCTGGTCAGATGAATTGTATCCCAAAGTCCTTCTCTACCTTGGTTACAAGGAGAGCCTAGGATGACTAGCTCAGATGCAATTGTTTACATGATTGATTTCTACAATCTTCAGAAAAGAATTTTACCCTAAAAATCACTATGGAATGAAGCTTCATTGCTTTTGTGTACCTGAAAATTTAAGTGTAAAAAATTCAAAATCTTTATGAAAGTTTCTAATGAAACCTGTATTTGTTAATGTAGAGATTAATCTCACATGTAAACTAACCTATTCATAGAAAGTATAGTTTGTCTTCCAGTTTTAATTTTAAGAAAGCAATGTGAGCTGGTAAAATTTCTAGTTGTACAATTTCTTTGAAAGTAATGCATTAAAATATATGGAGTGTAATCATATTCCCTATGCAGCTGGGATAAAGTGGTGGCATTAGCTTTGTTTTATTTACAGAGTTAACAATGCAATGCTAAATTTAGCTGAAATAATTTGTCTAAATATGTCTTTTTCTAAAATTCCTTTCTTAGTTACCACTTTGTCCACATAACCACTGTTTGGTTAATTTTCATAAACACCATTTTCATGACTTAATAGTCTTTAAAATTATTTCTACCACTTAAAAATTATTTATATTTGTTTCATACTCTGAAGAGATCTAACTTTATACTTGCATTAAAGCTAATTTCTTCCATTTTATATGTATATTACTTGTATATTATTATTTATATTGTCTTTTAGTACACCAATAAGGTGGTGTTTGTTTAATTAATTTCTTACAGTTTACATGTAAGGCCTTTGACACATTCTGAAATATGAAAAATAACACTTTATCAGGAAGCTGTTTAAAGTTTAATTTATGACTGGATGTTGCAATTATTAAGTAACCACTGAAGCATTTCTGAAATAAAACCCCTCTGTTTATGAATTTTCCTGACAAACACAGTCTCATAGGAAAAAAAAAAAAAAAAAGTAGAAACCAGCATTATTAGTAGTGAAAATTGCGATTTAGTGTAACTGGGAAAGTGATCTCTGTCCAAATGTCATTAAAAGTGCTCTTCTAATTTCAGAAGTGCTCAACTCCATTGTAACCCCATTATAAAAATTATGTGTAGATTTAATCAGTTATGTGTTGCTATTTCCTCACCATTTTGAAAGGTAAAAAATCCCCAAACCATATAAACCATTATTTAAATTGGTTTTGGATGCATGTGGAAATCTCAAATTAAATTCATTTGTAAAAGGTACATCTCCAGTATGAAATGCCATACCTCCCCAGCTTGCTTCTAAGCTCTCATCTCCTTATCATTCACATTATGTAAGCATTAGCTCATTTATGGTCTTTTTTTTTCCTGGACAAAAACCCCAAACAAACAAACAAACAAACACACAAACCCAGTTTCCTCTGCAACAAGTCTAGATACAGCTTTGGGCATAGTTTATTCTACTGGTAGTTCTGATGGTTTCTAGGTGTGACACTATACAGCTCTCAGCAGAAACCTTTGTAGTCTACATGTGCATGCATGCAAATGCATGTCCGTACCAGAGGTTTGGTAAAATAAAATTGTACAAAACAGAAGCCGTACTTGTTATTCATTATCACTATGCTAAAAAAATTGAGAATATTGTTTTATGTTGCAGAATATAAAAATTGGCCTTGATCCTGAAAAGGATTGGATAACTTTTCCCTGTGTTCTCTTTTTCCTCTTTAGCTTGAGCTGCTGTATGCCTGTTTCTGTGATGGTGGAAACAGTCAGTGAAATCCCTGTGGAGGAGAGCACACTTCCACTCTTGTGTTTACATCTCATTCCTGTGTGTTGCAGTGCCAGGTTTGTTGCTAGCATATGCACTGTCTGCACTTAGCACAAAAGAGAGGTAACATTGATGAAGTTTTTACCAAGGTATCTAAAGGTTTGGGAGGGATGGATTCCACCATCCACAAAGGAAGAACCACCCCATGATGGTTGTCAATGCACCTCACTACAGAGGCTGTGTCGATAGGACCACAATGCTTTACCATCTGTCACTCTCTCTGCTCTCAGATATTTCTATATATCTCCATTTATGTTAGTGGTATGAAAGATTTGCTCTTTCCTCAAAAATATTTAACACCACTAATAATGCTGGAATAAAATTCAACAAAGGCAAGTGCAGGATCCTGCACATTGTGAGGAAGAATAACACCAGGCACTGGTACAGGCTGGAGGCTGACCTGCTGGAAAGCAGCTCTGTGGAGAAGGACATAGGGGTCCTGGTGGACAACAAGCTGTCCATGAGCCAGCAGTGTGCCCTTGTGGCCAAGAATGCCAATGTTATCCTGGGGTTCATTAGGAAAGCACTGCCAGCAGGTCAAAGGAGGTGATCCTGCCCCTCTACTCAGCCCTAGTGAGGCCTCATCTGGAGTGTTGTGTCCAGTTCTGGGTTCCTCAGTACAAGAGAGACATGGAGCTCCTGGAACAGGTCCAGCAAAGAGCTACGAAGATGACCAAGGGAATGGAGCATCTCTCTTATAAGGAAAGGCTGAGGGAGTTGGCCCTGTTGAGCTTTGAGAAGAGACAACTGAGGGGGGATCTCATCAATGTATATAAGTATCTGAAGGGAGGGTACCCAGAGGACAGAGCCAGGCTGTTCTTGGTGGGGCCAAGCAATAGGACAAGAAATAAAGCACAGAGAGTGAGGCACAAGAAGTTCCACCTGAACATTAGCAAGAACTTCTTTACTGTGCAGGTGACTGAGCACAAGCTGCCAAGAGATGTAGTGGAGTCTCCTTCCCTGGAGATATTAAAAAGATATCTGAACACAATCCTGAGTAAAATGCTCCACAGGAGGCTTTAGCAAGGAGGTTGGACTAGATGACCCCCTGTATTCCCTTCCAACTCAACCATTCTGTGATTATGTAAAAAACTGCATGCATTTTTTTGTGCTTCGGTACAGGCTGTAGAACAGTATTAAGGTCAATAGAGTGAAGAAAAATGTCATTCAGACATACTCCTTTTTTTTTCTGTTACCACTTTGCCATCAGAGAGGATTGAAAACATCCATTGTTAAGGAATTCCCCTAAGCCACTCTTAGTACTTATTTCTTGCTTAATTATCTTACATATTGAAAAAGGAACTTCTGTCAATAGTATTCACTTCCTAAGGAAAACTTGATATTCGTGGTTTTCTGTGGATGAAATTAACAGACTGAGACACAGCACTCCTGACAGAAGCCAGCTGAGCGCTCAGAGCACAGACATGATGTAGAATGCAATGGTAAATATAATTTACCATGAGATTCAGTATGTGTTCATTTTTACTTCCAGTCATCCCAAATGACACAGAGACACTAAAAAAAAATTTCAGCAGGTATTTTGTTGAAGAAACAAATATTGTAAGCTATATTAGGTCACTTTTGTAAATGAGGTATTTGAAGAATGAGAAAAAAAGATAGTAAGTTGTAGATTTAATAATTTTATTTTTTTTTATTAATATCTTGAAATGTATGTTTAGTCCATGACTGCTGAACCATAAAGAGATAACTTTTCAGATCAAATCTCTCACCTCTGGATCAAAAAAAGAAGCTCCTTTTTTTCTTGGCTAAAAGGCAGGACACTTGGGATGCTCTTCCAATGTATTGGAATGTATTGATTACTTATAAATCCGTAAATTGATAAAAACACCCTACTTTCTTAACTGTCACTCTTAAACGTTGTTTGCAAAAATGTAAGAAGATTTCAGCTGCTTACCCTTTCCTTCCTTGTTAAATACAGCTGCTGGTAATTTCTCATTGTAGGTGCTGACAGTAATACTTCAAGTTTCTACTTTTGACTGAAGTTACAGTTTGTGAGGAAACTAAAAGTCAATTTTGCTTCAAAAAATGAAAATCATGAAAAAAGCACATCTTTCAGGACTACACTAGAATTTTTGTTGTTCAAGGCTTGTGTCTGCTTCTGGAGGAGGCCCCTTGAATATCACCAAGTGAATTATCAAAAATGCAATTAATCTTGCGGTTTATACGGCATCTTGATAAATTAGGCTCTTTAGTCAGGAGCTAATAGTTAGAGTTTTCATTGGCAGTGCTGCTCTTTTGTGGTACTGAGGTAGTTGTCTAGACTCAGATTTTCATTTGATTACTCCCAGTATCTGTCCAAAGATCTACATGCAACCAGGAGGCACAACATAACACAACACCTGCTTCACAGAATTACTATCTTTTAACAGCACGTGATGTCTAAGGCGAAGCTAATTGTCCTTTTAATACTAAGATTAAAAGTGCTTTCAAAATAATACCCACACCTATTGATCTAAGAGATTCAAAAGGGGTCAACTAATTTATTTCATAAGTAGTTGCAGGACAAGGATGTCTATAAGCAAATAACACTTGTACTAAGGTACTGTAGTTTAACCAAGTGGTTCAAACCAGGACATAAGGTTTGTCCTAAAGAAATTTTCTTTCATCATAGAAACAAATGAATGCTTAATCTCATTCAGCCAGCTATAAAGGCATTTACAAATGCTGGGGCAATAATGTGCAAATAATGTGCAAAAATAACAAACTGTGTGGTACTGTACTCTTTGTAAAACAAAAATAAAAAACCTGACTGGTAAATTACATTGCAATTTTTTCCTTTTCTGCATATTCTTATTTGTGTAGAGACAGAACTATTAAACTTGACAAGCATAAAAATCACGAAGTAGCTAAATAATGGTTGAAAGAGGTTTCTGGAGGTCACAGAGTCCAATCTCCTACATGAAAGAGGACTGTTAAGCCACTCCCAGGTCAGCTTTGACGTCTGAAAAGCTCCAAGGACAGTCCCTGATGTCTCTGGCAACTCCTAGTCTTGAACAACCCTCCCGACGTTTTTCCCCCTAATGTCAAAATTGAACGTCTCAAGAACACACGTGTAGTATTTTTTCACTCTTTACATCCTCTGGCACTACTGTCACCTTCATAGTGTCCCTTCAGATAATTAGAAGCAATCACTTAGGCCATTCACTCGCCTCCTCTTCCCAGGACCACCAAAGCCCCGTCCCCCCCTTTTTTGTAGGGCATGTTTTAGGCACCAGCCATCTCAGTCACGCATTACTGCACCAGTTTCTCCCGTAACTGGGGAGCCCCACCACGGATTGTCATCTGCCAGCTCCAAGTGCCAGCTAGAGGGGACCAGTCATTTTCCTCGATGCCTTGGCCATCCCTCTCGTAAGCGGCCGGCCAGCGATGGCATGCTCCGGACCCGCGCTGCCCATGGCCTCTGCCTGGTGCTTTCCTGCGGGCCAGACCCCTCGCCCGGCGCCGTGGGACCACCTCGGATGCCACGGCCGGTGCCGACCTCGGCCCTTCCCCGAAGGAGGTTTCTGCCAGTCCCGCC